>OY998153.1:5871846-6330476 GCA_963921925.1 Sphagnum tenellum | reverse complement strand
TGCTTTTGGGGGAACTTTGCCTACTAAAAAAACTCAAAAAACACCTTTTTCGCCAATTTGAAAAACAAATCACCATTTTGCAAAATATTTCCAGAAAAAAAAACCATTGCACTGGAGTAGTGGGTGTTCTACCCCACCCCACCCTAACCTCTGGACTCCTCCACAATTCCACCAGATTGGCATGTGGCACAAATTGAGAACTAGCCACCAGCTGACCTTGACCCAATTGCCACTATTGGAACTTTGGGCAAGATGGTTGCAAGAGACCCTTCAAGTGCAGTTGCCATGCAGGTGTGTGGCTATATTTTAGAGGGGATATTTCAATCCATTTTCACTATTTTGACCAACAATTTGATTGAGAAAAATTGTGGGTGAATGATGTAACATGAAAATTAACCCTTAGGAAACCAAATCTTGAGCGCCAGAATATATGTTAGCCCTTTGTTTTTTTGCACATATCTCAATTGAACAAAACAAGAATCTCTCTACTACTCTAATCTGACACCATGCTTGTGGTATTTTCACAACTTCCTTTGTGAGAAACAGAAGAAGACCTCACAGAAATTGAGTCAATCAGCAAAGGTCATCATGGGATTACATAATGCAATGATGCCACACAATCATAGATGAAGGAGAGACTCTCTTAGCAGCAGCACAAAGTTTGTGTATAGCCATGTGTGTGGGGGTGTGTTGGTCGCAACTTTTTGCAGGAGGGCCAGCTCTTCAAATTTAACAATGGGTGGCCCAGTCCTAATGGCTGCTTCTTCTCCTACCCATTTTCTGACATGCCCAGCCTCCTCGGCAATGATAATCAGTGGTGCCTGCAATCTACAATCCAACAACATGACTATTGTATATCCTAAATCAATTGTTCTTAGGTGGGTTTTGCAAAGCATAATTATGTCAGAGTTGAACTTATTTCTAATAGATTATTATACTTAGCAGGCTAGGATCCTAGTACAACTGAGAAGGGAGTTGCCAATCTCTAGGAAAAATCATCTGTCTTATCCAGGGAGAATCTGTGAATTCTGAGATTGTACTTGCAAGATGTAGGTAATTGCGCACCTCGGCTTGCTTCTGTAATGAAACGGCTGACGGCATTACTTGCTAAACAGGCAAGCTCCTTCCAGGCACATCATAAAATGTACTTGTTGCTTGTTACCGTAAAAACCTCAGCTCAAAACCATAGTGTAGTTTGGGTAACCTCCTCAACTAGAATTTCATGCTCTTGAATATTTCTCATGATTTCCGTGTAGGGAGGGGAGACTACAGTAATGAGAAAGAACTCAAAAATATTTCAATTGGGTTCACAATCATGATTTTATGCAAAACCGTCATGCCAACATCTTACCATAAGAATTGTAGAACAATGCAACTAATAACTCTTGAAAAAGTTGTTGTTCAGAATATTAGACTTGCACTTCATTAATTGAAGTGAACCTTGCTCAAGCCTGATCGAACAATAAAACCCTTCTTTCCCAAACTCACTTTCAGTTGGCAAAAGGAGCAGAGTTGCAATCAACTTTGTTAGGCATAATCTACTACAGCTTGTAAGTAAAGTCAACAAATTGCAAATTGAACAATTAATCTTTTTGAAAATCTGGATGTGTACAAAATTTGTGTGTCCAAGTCTTTCCATGGCATGAGCTACCTATCAAATTATTCGTGGCAAGGCAATAGCTTTTCTAACGAATTTCTTCAGCCTTGAACCTTGGTTGACCAAGTTGCCAATCAAATATTGATTCACCACATTAAAAAGAAGAAGTAGACAAGACACCAAGTTCAATTTGAGAATTGTATGAAGACACCAAATAATTACTTTTGCTTCTAGCCCATCTTAGTAAACAAGATCCATGTTTGTCTTCAAATGTCAATTGAGCTTCTAAATCAAATTCATACATCAACTTGCAAATATATGCTAGTCATGAAATTTTTGGGACAAACTACAGAAAATAAACTAGTCATGATAATTTCCATTCTTATCAAAACCCCTAGGATTTAATATTATTTGAACATCATTCCAACTCTTCATTAAATAAGAACAATTGTTGAATTTTGCTTGAAATTGGTTGAAAAATAGGAATGTAACTCACCAATTAGTAGTCATTGACCATGTAGGGTGCTACTAGGTTGCAAAACCACTTAATCCAACACCACCACATGCATGAAATAATTATAAGAGAAAACTCCACAAACTTACATAGATGTTGAAAGGGATTACGAAAGTCAGGGAAAACTGTGATAATAGAGAAAATAAGAATCAATGCATTTGATTGGAAAGTATTAATTTGTAACTACCTGACTCCAAACCACATTGGGTGGGGTGTGTTGGTGTGCTTTCTAATTTTCCTCATGCAATTTGTAAAATGCATATTTTCAAGCCAACCCCTTTTTGCTATCTTGGTCATTGGTGCCTCTTGGGGTGCATTAATGGAGGTACATAAAAAATCTACACAATTAGAACAGGAATGTAAATCATACAATGTGAGCCCAAATCATGCACAAATCATGCCCTTTTTTGACTTGCATATGGAGTGGAATTGGCATCACCCATTGAATGTGAGAAAATGATTTTTCACGATGAAACAACATCAACATGGAGAAAAGGAATTTTAACATAAATCGCTTTTGAAGTTGGTGGACATGGAGGAAAGCCAATTGCAAGTTTGACAAGCCATTGAATTGGCCCAAACATATCAAAAACATTTTTCGACAAGGTGGGACCATGAGATTTCAAGGAGATTTTATCATGGTGTATGATGGTCATCACGATAGAAAGATTTTCAAAATTTTACCTTCAAAATGGTTTGGGCCATCCATCCTTTTTAATGTCTTTTTTGACAACAACACATGAATTGGTTCGCCTTTATGGAAAGGAATATGGTAGGATCAATCACAATAAACTCAAACATTTTCATAATGGCTAAATATTTATTTCAAAAACCTAATAACAAAATAAGCATGAAGTAACACCAAAATGGATTACTAGGGGTAGAAGTAGTAAATAATTTAATATATGGGTAAAAAGATCAATAAATATGAAAATATATAGTACAACTTATGTGCCTTGAGATTTTTTGACAAGGAACATAGGCTTGGACTCATTAATCATTTACTTAACTATCTTGGGCTAGACATATTTAAAAGTGAATTACGTGAACTTGACTAAATCCTAGGAAAGAAATTTTAAATAATTTGATGATTCATTCGCAAGAAGGATGATAATTCTAGAAAGATATTATGTGACATGATACAATTGATTCAAAATTGATGAATGATAATGTTCGATAAATGCAAATGAATGGGACTGAATAATTATCCATTCCTCTTCTCAAGTATTTAAATGGTTCTTTTGGTGAATGATCGCAATGAAGCAAGGTTTCTATGTGAACCTAATGAGTTACCCATTGGGTGTGGCTCACATAAAGTTCAAGCTTTAGGCATGTCAGTGATCGTAGCCCAAAAACATGTAAATTTCAGCTCTTCTATTGTTTTAAGTGTTTACAATGTGTGGGTGTTTTATGAAAAGTTGATTGTGTAATTTATCTATGTGTTAATGAGGATTCAATTGGTCACCCTCATAGATTCAAACCCTTCCAAAATAATAGGTACAACGTTTTTGCCTACCCTTGGGATGAACTTAATTGATTTTCAGAAAAAAATCAACCTTAAAGTAAAAAATCATGTTTGGTTTATCTTTTGAAGACCTTCAGATAAAAAGTTTAGAAAGTTTTCTTAGAAACAAACTTCATGGGAAAATCAATGCTTTGGATTTACATATAATCTATGGCTTTAAGTGATCTATGTAATGATGAAACTATATTATTCTTTGAAAAAAATATTATTATTATTAACCATCAATTAAAATTCCTACCTCTTCAAATCCTAGTTGCTTCATTCATTTCCAAATAATTATTTCATTCCCTTTTCCTACCCACCTGCATGAACATGAAAAGGAACATTAAACATATTGACCATGAACTATAAATTATCATGAACTATTGAGAATCATATAAGAACATACAAGGGAATTTGGAACTTTGTTCAAAAATTAAATTCATGATCATAAATTTGAAATTTAAAGAGTAATTTAACTATTAGAGGACATTCCATAATTGCTTTTCAAATGGTTATGAAATTTATCTTGATAAATATATTGCAACATGAAAATCATTTTTCATGTAAAATGATTTTAAATATTACAATACATTTTAAAACATCATTATAGAGGTTTAAGAAAAATAATTGATCTATTTATTCCCTTCTTGTTTTTACAATATATAAATCATAGGTATACATAATGAAAATAGGAACTAATGCAAGTGATATATCTAATTTTTTAGAAATTCCAAATTTCATAAATATCCCATGGTAAGAATCTAAATATAACATTTGTTAGGTTTAAGTTGGCAACTAATGGGCCTCACTCGAGAAGGTGAATGTTGGTTCAGCGTCTGGTGCTGGTTCATCCCACCCCCAAGATCTCCAAGGAGTGCAGTGAGAATATAATCCATTAAATCAAAGATCTTGACACCTTATAACACAACTTAGCAAGTTCTTTCCTACTTTTACACTTGATTTGTCAATTGATAATTATGTCAAGCTACATCAAGATTCACAAGTTCATTCCTTTGTGATAAGTTTCAAATTGTAGCCTTGAAGCTGGGGTGCACATCTAGTAGATATCAACAAGGGACCAGCAAATGAAGAGTCAACGAAAGCGCAAGGGTACAAAGCACAAACCTTGTGTATAACAGTGTCACAAAACAGGTGCGTACCTAATCCCCATACAAAATAGTTTTGGAGACAAGCCTCTATGATCTAGAACTTGCTGGATCACATACTTATTACTATAAGCATTGGAGCATGATGAAACAGTGGCAGTCAAAATCTGAAATGCTAGTGTACAATTGTTGGAGACATTGACAAAAATCTTATTACAAGATGCTCTGTGTTGCAAACAAAGTCCCATTGTCATGTAAATCTATCCTATAAACCACCCACTTAAAAGCTGACACAAGCACATTTATTCATCAGTAATATAGGCGCTGGTGCCCAAGTCCATTTCCCGCCAATCCTGCTCCTGGGTGAAAACCATCATAGACTCCGTGATTACCTGCAGTTCCCATGGGAGGAGCTTGGCCCATCCCCAATCCTATACCCTGCTGATGTGGTAGTGGCAACAGTGCACCCCCTGTGCCTGCTTGGGCCATGATTTGGCGCTGGTATGCTAGTAGATCAGCAGCACTGTAGCCCTGGTTCATGCCTCCAGGCAATAAACCCTGGAAAGAAACTGTGGGAGGTGGGGGTGGAAGGGGCAGTGATGAAGTGCCTGGCAGAGTTGGCTTGCTACCCCAGGAGCACTGCATCAACAAGCAATGACCAGATTAGCATCTACAAACAGATTCTGTCACTGATTAAACCTAGAGGTCTTTTGTCAAAAAACTAATTTACTCCTGATTTCTTTTCAATGGTGCCTTACCTTTTTTTGTCTTCCTGCTCACAAAACACACAGAACTCTGTACCACATTCCTGGGTTGTACATCATCAGCTTGATGTTTGTGCCTTACCTTTTTTTGTCTTCCTGCTCACAAAACACACAGAACTCTGTACCACATTCCTGGGTTGTACATCATCAGCTTGATGTTTGTCAAAGACCATTTCCTTTACAGAAACACAGATTGACATGTCTTGATCTTTGAAGTGTGGGAATGTTGAGATTTCCCTGTTCTCAAGAAAAGGACAGGCCAACCATATTGCCCCATTGCACCAGGTAGCAAGTGTTTGGTAGAAAATGGTCAAATACTCTGGTCAAGCATACAATGGGTGTCTTTGTACCCCCCCTTCACATTTACATTACACACATGGGGGGAAAAGTGCACAGAAATGCATACATACTTGACTGACAGAAAATAGACAGGTGCAGGAGACAGTCTGAAATGTAATAACTTACTTTGACAGACTTGCCACAGATGACCCTCCCATTAGCTGCTTGGATAGCAAATGCAGCCTCCTCATGAGAACGGTACCGCACAAACCCAAAACCCTTATCTCTCTGAACACGTACATCTTCAATTATGCCAGCTCCCAATGAATGGAACTGACGGTGTAACTCTGCTTGCGAGACCTGTAGCATGCTCAGGTCAGTAAGTGAAATTATATGTCTGGACAGATAGCAATCAACTGCAGAATGCTTATAGAAAATATTGTTGAGGAAATGGGTCTATAGATATCTTGTGATGATCTATTTTCTAAGACTGCAAGTTGAAAATAACCCATATCAAAATCCAAACATTCTGCATTTTTCCTACAGTCAGATAGCTCCTCACCTCATGGGCCAAGTTGCCTACGTACACTGTAGTGTACTGAGGGTTGTTCTCAGGACCATCTCCTGTGACTTCTTGATGCTCTTCTTGGTGTACTTCTGCACAACAAAACATTGTCTAAAGGATACATGTACAAAGTTCATAATTTTAATTCTCACTCAAGGCTGGTTTCAGTCAGTGGAAAGAAGCAAATAACCAGATCAAAAATATCAACCAACACAGGCTGTTAGCTGATATTATTACCACATCAACTTGCAAAATCTGCCAAAACAAAAAGGAATGGATGATGACAACACCTTGGATCAGTGGAGCCTGGTATCGTGCCATCTGATCAACAGCACTGCTCATACCAGTTTCATTTCCAGCAGTATGCCCTTCATCTGCTTGAGGGCCCATGCTTGACTTTGTGGCCCAGTTGCACCGAATGGGTCTACTCCCAAGCCACTTTCCTGTCCTCACACACCACAATTCTGTAAACATCCAGGACTATGATGTATGATGTCCATACACATACTCATGACAACAACTTCACACACCGCTACCATGCAGCAGCCAGATTTGAAACTTGAAAAAAAAGTGGACATTACAACCTGTCCTATCTACCTGAGCTCAAACAGAGAAAATCAGCCTTACCTGTCATCTCATTTATGGCAATTTCTGCTTCCTGCAACACAAATAGATTTTATAGTTTAAAGAAACGCCAAACAGATATAGCCAAGTGAAGGGAAAAAAGTGTTGAGCCCTCTGCACCTACAGCTTGAGTCAACCAGAATGGAAGTTGTGTCATAACCTGATAAAACTAACATAAGAGGAAAGCACTGGCAGGAAGAGAAGAGAAACACCAACAAAAATTTGAAAAACATAATCAAAATGCAATGTAAACAACGGCAACAGCCTCTCAAATACCCAGTGAACACAACAATGTACAGTAGTGACTAACTACTATCACATCCCCTGCAGCTTTGTCCATTTCTCACAGTGGACCTATGCCAGTATCGAACATGAAATAGCATACAACATGAGATTTCCAAAACCAAGAAGAAGAGTATGAACAAACATAAGTCAGAGTGCTGAGCAGAACTTTGTGGTGAGAACCCAGAGCTAGAAATTGAAGTTAAAAACATGACAAGTGAGAGGGTCCAAGAAGGACGAAATATTCACAGATAAATTCATAGAATTTTACAATTTAAAGTTCCAACATTATAAATATAGGACCACAAGTCACATTATGCCTCACTTTGGACATCCTGCAGGAAAGGAACACTATTATTTCAGAAGGAAATAATTCTACAATTATCAGAAGAAACATATCTATATGATTGCAGAGACAATTCCACAATCAAACTTCAAAGGTAAACTGTCATATCAGCTCTATCAAAACCAGAAATAACATCACAAAAATGGGTGCAATCACACCATCAACTTCTTCGTGTATAGCAGACACTAGCTGCCATGACTCCCACTGACTTCATTAGCTCGTGACAGTGGGTGTAGATAGTTACACAATAAACTGTCCAAAATGTCAGGCAAAAAATTATACAAAAAGCTGTATCCTGAGTGTCTGTTGCATTTCCAGAAGCAACAGGAAGAACTTGGTCAAGATATTGGCTAGCAATCAAAAGACAGATAATAAAAGAATTTAACAGTATCCTCATCCAAGCTGCAAAAAGCTTAATGCATGTAAGCTTCATTTTAGCTTACCCCTTGTACAAGCAAGTGTCTAAGCCAAAGTGCCATAGAGAGAGGCCTACAGAACCAGTAATACTTTTGTGAATTCATCAAGAAATTTAAGAAAAAAACCTGACCTACCTGCTGACTTCTGAAAGAAACAAAGCCGAAACCCCTAGAGCGACCTGATCGTTGATCCCACATCACTCGAGCATCTCTGTTCACCACCCAATAGATGTAATAATGAACCTCACTAACACATTTTGTAAGCAAAAATAATTAAAAAGGGCATAACCCAAGGTTCCTTCATCCCCATATTGGCCTGACTAACCATAATAGTGCAACGACAGGTTTCACACTGCCAGCAGGTCTAGGCGGAATGACAAGGTCCATACCAAACAATCACAGGCATAAATAACAGTCTAGAGGAATAAGATTGACTTTTGGAGCTTGCATCATGCCTTTGAAAAGCTGTATCATATGCCCAGCAGGTCATGCAGACTACCACTACTAGACCAACAATAAATGCCACCAAAACATCATTCTCAAACTAGTGATGGCAAAAGATTTTGACATTGCCACAACAGATTCAATCTTGCTCATAGCAATTCTCAACATGCAAAATTTAGATCTGAAACTGCAGGCACCTTCAATGTCCCCTGAAACCTCCCAAATCCTTGGGAATTTCTGTGGGTACTGATGTATGTCATACTGAACTAAATGATACTCACCCACTTGGCTTCTCATCTGTGGCTTACCAGCATGTAACCAGAACATAATCATGGTATTATGCAGAAACCACATTCAAAACATTGATCACCAATTTTACTTACGAGCAGCTGGGGTACATGCAGAAAGCTGCAAACAGAGTCGCATCTGTAACCTCTGGACTCAGATCACCCACAAATATGTTGTAGTGTCCTGCTAGTGATAACACATCAATGCTCAGTGACAGATGGATAAACCCCATAAGAGTGCCTTTAGATTTTGCTCGATAGCTTCATGCAACAGCTTAAATCCTACCCACAAGCTCAATCTGCTTTACCAAACTGAAGGGCAAACAAGGCAAATTTTCCCTCACAGGCACAAGCAGTAACAAACAAAACCTTGCAAGAAGATAGATCTGTCTTTTATATCACTCATTCATTGCATAAACAAATGAGACAAGGGATTGCAAGTAACCTGTTGTGTCCTCCCTTTGTCCACTCACATAAGCCCAGTTAACCTTGATGGGCTGTCCAAACCTGCATCACCAAAGCTTATCATGGACATAGACTAATGAAAGATGGATGGTAAAAGAACAGCTTTGTTGATCCCTTCTGTTGCTTAGAGTGGATGATCTGGCAGATCAACAAGTCTTTCAGTAGACACAAATATTTTGGATCTATTGTCAACACCCAGTTTTAGTGGATGTCAAGGAATACATTCCCTCACAGCACACACCAGTGTTGGCAAATCTTCCACCTCAAACAACTAATGAGAAACAACCAGAAGCAAATGTGTTGCCAGTGTCAAACTTGCCATTCTACCACAATTCAAAAGTGAAATTGCTGATTCAGAATCTCCAAAGCTTGGACTTTGCTTGCATCACTATAATTAATCAGTCAGAGTGTGTCAAAATGTTTACTTACATTTGCCTCCCATTAAGGGTCAACAATGCAGCGGCAGCAGATCTGTGGTCGAAGTAGTCCACAAATCCATAAGATGACTGCAAGAAGTATCAGCATCAATATCGATGTTGCAGACAGAAACTAAACAAAACAAAGTAACATAATCATAATTTCATAGGTTCCCAACAAACCCAAACAAACCCAACATTTTCCATCAGTAATAACCATGTGATTAGCACTCAAAAGTCTCAGACCAACACCATCATCATGATTAGACACCATTACACCCCACTGACAGTGGGTACAGTAAATAAGTAAATACTCTCCTCAAGACGTACCACAACCATTTAAACAAAGATCAGGTTCTGAGTTCCTGTTGCAATTTGTAAGAAATGGCAAGGCTCAGTTATGATTTTGTCTACTGAAGAGATGTAGCTAATAATAAAACAAAATAGTATCCACATTCAAGCTGCTACAAGCTTGTGAGCATACACTTCATTTCAGTTTTACATTGTTCCTTGTATAAGCAACCATTCAAGGCAAAGGCATAGAGCCTACGGGGCATCCTGCACCCTGTGCATATCCTTTAGGCAAACCACTGGTGACTACTTGGAAGCAGTACATCCTCTATTCATTGAAGTCTCACAATAACACTTAAGATAATTGTGCCAGTGTTGTGTCCATTCCCGTCAAAACCAAAACAACTACAACACAAAATGATCAGTTGAAACCTTTTGAGTGTCACTCAAAAAGTTCCAGCCCATCCCTTTCATTGTGATAAGAGGCAATGACTCCCCACTACCTTCATCAGCTTTCAACAATAGCAATAGATAAGTATATTAATCTACTCAAACTTATAACAGTTAATTACCCAAACATCTGCATCTTGAGGTTTTGTCACATTTCTCAAAGCAATGTGAACACTCAATGATGATGCTGGCTAGCACTCAATCTTGATGTTGCTAGTGGAAAAAAAAAAGTCAGCGGTATCCTCAATATAGCTTGCAACAAGCTTGTGATCATAAGCTTCATTTCATTTTAGCTTGCCCCTGTACAAGAGCAAGCATCTCAGCCAAAAGCATACAGAGGCAGTAGGCCTACATAAGAGGGTAGTGGTTGGAGCAAGCTGCACCCTAGACATATCCTCTAACCACAGCATAAGATGACTGCATGAAACCAGAAAGGGGATTAAGACCCACAACAACAATGTTTTGGAGAGCCGTAAAACTTCACCATGACCTTGACAGCGTGATGCTTGAAGAAGCCAGCTGAAAAACGGATCTAAAAACTATAGGATATGCATAGCAAGACAACCAAGCTTAAGGTGCCACAACAAAACAACCAACAATTTTGGAACCATTGCTAGTGCAGGGAAAATAGAAATACAGAACTGTCCCACAGGATCCTTTGAAGAGGTTCCGCAGGAAGCTTACCTTCTCTTTCCTTATGAGTTTGCAACCCTCCAATGGACCTACACTGGAGAACACTTCAGCTAACAGAGCATCTGTAACTTTAGTGTGTATGTTGCCCACATACCTGCATTAGCCCTCAGTAGAATTAAAAAAACAGATCAATGCATCATACTTCATTAGAAGTAACATATCCAGGCTTCATAAATATGACAGTATTACCTTAGTGCATTAGGAAACGCTAAGACAAAACCAACATGATCATAACTAGCAATGCACAATAATGACTGAAAAAAAGGGCCACATTCCTTCAACCAACAAGCATCATGTAGGCAGGACCTGAATCACAAAAAAGAATTCCCACAAATAAAAAGGACTGATAGGGCACTTCATCCAGGGAAGAACAAAAAACTATGGAGATAAGAAAGGATTATATGACAAAAGCAGCAGCACAACTCACACACTGCGGCAGGAAGTTGCATCAAACCCAGGGGGCAGATTTCCACTTGGAATTGGTTCCATCTGCAAAGTACAGAAGTAAGACAAGGAAAACAACACAAATATCAATGACAAAACACATGACATGATTTTTAGAAACTGCTCTCTTCCCACCAATCTCCACCTTATGTCTAATGTTGAAATACTGTCTGTACGCAGTTGCTCTCACAGGACTTTGAATACAGGTAAACATTTATCTCAATTATTAAAGTCCTACCCAACATCAATGTTTTCTTGTTCAGAGCATTCCCATTTCAGGTTGCAAAAATAATAAAATTTGCACTAGACCCAATCAGCCAATGCAGATCTATCCACACAATATAATCAACTTCGCTGAATCCATGACAAAACTTCAGGAAAATAATAGGAACCCAGAGAGGGAGGAGTTACCTGCGACATTGCCGTAATCAAGCCTGGGTGATACATGGGCTGCTGCTGCTGCTGAAGCATGGCTTGGTGCATCAAGGCCTGTCACTTCAACTGCAAATACTGCTGTTGTTGCTGCACCATTGCATAACAATCCTGCCAACTCATGTTCTGCACTTCTGCCCTAATTCAAACTGGAGTATTTCAATAGCTCTAGCATCAGTTCTGAGAAGATAATTACTTAACACAATCACTATATGCCTCGAACAAATGTTTAGAATGACAAATGTAGACCAAAAGGCTTGGCCGAATTTTCCAGTACAGAAGATGGAGCCTTGTAACCATGAAATAATAAAAGCCAACTCATTTGACTCTTCCAATTTCCATTAGACTCAAATGACTACCACCAACCATCCATTGCAATGGCAAGCAACACTAGCATTGTCACTGTGAGATTGTAAATTATTGTAACTGTTCTATATCATCTTACAGTTTGCAAAACGGCATTTTCCATTACTTCACCTCACAGCATTGGTTCACAGAATAGCAGCAACCCTTATGACCAGTTGGGCTTTCCTCTTGGAGGCAACAACAACAATATCAACCCTAAACCATACACATATCCAAGAATACAAAAAAGTTTGAAATTACAGCCACCACCAGCAATGCTGACTTAATTTGGCTTTTGTTGACTAAAAAGTCACCAAGCACTGCTAGGCTTGTGTTTTACAGAGCTGAGGAACTAGGAACACATTCTCCCTTTTGCAGTACCAGTATGCAGACTTGAAGAAGGTATCAATGTGATTGATAGCTCAAAGGTGAATCCAAATAGCTCACCAATATGCCATTGCAAAACCAGCAACAACAATGGGACAAAGATGGGACAAGGTCAACAACAACAGGCATAGAGAGCTTTCCCTTCTTTCCCTTGAGTCATTCTTGCAGACCAAGGATGTGGTTATCTATGGACACATACATTCACAATCATAACACAATCCCTAAACATGATAAAAAGACTGGTATCAAACTCCACAAGAAGACCCCATGGCCGGAGCTTTGTAACCCTTATGAGGATGATCGGAGCAAAAGAGCCCCCCTTCCTTCTCCCATAAAAGAATTAGCTTCTTCAAAAACCCTTCAACGGCAACTAAAACAAAACAGCAACACCGGATGCAAAACACACAACAACGGATGCTTCATAGGTGTTACGCCCCCTTATTAGGGCAAACAGATAGACACCCCAAAAACAAGCAAACATAGAAACAATAACCCTAAACTTCGCACCAGGATCGGAGGTTCCATGTGGGTAGGAAGGAAGATCACCCCAGAGTAGTTCTTCTTGTTGTTTTACAGAGTGAAGAAGTCACGCGCCTTAGGGATCCAACTGGGAAAGACGGTGCAAGAAAGGTGGTGCCACCGCGAAGGAACTCACTCACTCACTCACCCACCCACCCAGTCAGTGGTGACTGACCCACCCGCCCACCAGCCCAACCACCCACGCAGCCAACCTACTACCCTCTCCCTCCCTCCCTGAGTACAACCGAGTGAGTAGTAGTAGTCGACAGAGAGCTCGCAGAAAAAAGAGAGCGATTGCCAAGGAAATGGGGGACAACACCAGCAAGAACTGCTAGTGCAAGAACAACCTAGAGCTCACCTTTGCAAGAAGGAGATGGGGTTCCAATACGAGAAAATGTAGGAGAGCGCAATCGATAAAGAAAGAATGGGAAGCAAGCGATGTCGGAGAGAAAGAAAGAGAACAAAGTGTCGATTGGGAAGAAAGAAAGAAAGAAGAAAAGGAACTTGGGGGGGCGTGTGTGTGTTTGTCTTCCTTTCCTTCGCTTTCCTTCGCAGCGAGCGGCCGCTCCCTCCAAGCCCGGCGCCAGTTGTGGTCCGTGGAGCGCGAATCAGGCGGTTCTTCCCGCAACGGGGACGGCGACTGGGGCGAAGAGGGAACCGATGTTTGGGCGGGCGGGTGGGTGGATGGGGAGGAGGCTAGGTAGGTGCGCGCGAAGCGTGCGGGGAGCTAGTAACAGCGGGTTGGCATGATAGTAGGCCCGGCGTTTGTTCGGGACACCAACCAGCGGATTTTGGCAGCAACAGGTCCGGGGTTTTGTTCGGGGTCCGAGCGGATTGCCAGTGTAGGCCCAGGGTTGGTTCGGGACGCCGAATGGTTGTTCGCAGTCGTACGCCCGAGGTTTGTTCGGGACACCGGTGGTTTGGCAGTTGTGGACCGGCCGGGTTTTGTTCGGGGAACCAACCAGCGGGTTGGCGCTGGTAGGCCCGGGGTTTGTTCAGGAAACCAGTATGCACGTAAAACGAAGGAGACGACGGTTCGGGGTTTTATGTATTTAGATTTCCTTATTGAGTATAGTAGCTTAAGGGATTTTGGCCCCTAAGTAATAGCTCCACTTTTATATGAGGATTTTTGAAACATGATATTTTGGCTTGTGTTGAAACTTGAGATTAGATATAGAGTTATAATATCTTGAAGGATTTTGTTTTTATCTAGAGGATTTTTTGAAGATTATATTTTTGCATTGTAAATTATTTGAGTTTCCGTAATTCTTCTTTCGCCTTAACATCCTTTTTAATGTAAATGGCAAGGCCACAGTGTGTCACAAGCCTTGTTTTTTTCTATTTTTTGGGGTGTCAAGAAATTTCAAATTAACCCTAAATTGTCACATGCCACAAAAGTGTCTTCTTCGTTAAAAGCCCCTTTTTCCAGGACTAGGTACCTTTCATTTTAGAATGTTAAAAAGTGGACTATGAGTTAACCCTTGTTAACTTCAGGCTCGCCCCCTTGTTCGACCACTAGTAGGCTACCTCACTGCAAATCTTTCCAAGATTCCACCCCCTGAAACAACAGGCTGTTTATGGATCCCACTCGTTTTGTTTTGTTTTGTGCTTTTGGGTTTGGGGGTGGCGGTAGAAATTTGATTGCCTGGATACCACAGTGACAAAATAGGTAGGGTCTTCTTTGCAAGGCGTATTAGCCCAGGCCAAAAATGGTGACGAACTCTTTTGGAAAGAGAAATCTCATGCAGTTAATGGGAAGTTTGTTTCACTTGCATTTATAAAGGATTTGTAGGCTTAAGATAAATAGCCTATTCTAATTGCACAGGGCGTTGAAAATTGCATTGGCATGGCAACAAGGATGCTTCCAGCGGCCATTTGTTCATTGCAAGGTCCTTAAACAACAGGATGTTGGGTGATTGTTTTAAAAGATTCATGTGAATCTCATTTTCAATTTGTTGTAAGTCATGTTAATGTATAAGAAAAAAAAATAGGCCAATTGAAACATGCCAAACATGGTGTTGTCGTTTTGAAGAATCGTGTTTCTTTGTCACAAATCAATGTCATAAAGTGTGCATATGCATGGGAAAAATATAAAATGCATAAGCATCTTGGTTTTCACTCTCTATTGTGCTTTTAGATAGATTGGGTCAATTTTTTCCAACTACTTCATGGGTTCTCCCATTATGGTCAAGTGGCATGGATCACATTAGAGTTGCATCCATATTGAAATGCATGCTTCTTTTTTAAATTGTTGAGTTGTGCTTTTAGATACATCAAGTCAATTTCTTTCAACTACTTCATGGGTTATCTCACTATGGTCAAGTGGCATGGATCATAATAAAATTGCTTCCATATGGATATGCATGCTTCTTCTTGAAATTGTTGAATGGTAAGATATTATTAATATTTTTTTATTCTACCTTTATTTCATTTACATATGGGTGTTATGTTTTGAACAAAGTGGCTAAAACAATGCATTGTGAGCAATTTTATTTATTTATGGTTAATGGAGATATCCCAAATGAAGTTGTAGAGTTTTTTCACCATGAAGAAGAAGCAACTCTTACTAAAAGGGATGAAATTTGAAATTTTAACACAAACATCATCATCATTTTTTCAAAATCTCATCCCTCATATTTCAAAAAAATTAGTGATGTGCCAATTAATATGGCTCTTTCAAAATAAAAACAAAATATGGGAGTCCACTCACAAATTAGAATCACACTATATATGAGTGTTGGGCAAGTGTCAAAACCACATTATATATCAATGTTGGGTAGCTGTTCCCAAAAAAAATTTGAAAACCAACCAAGGTTTCAAGTTGGTTCTCACTTTGAATGCATCGAGGTATCACCAAGGGTGATGCCCTTTTCAAAACCTATCTAAAGGTTCTCATTAGGTTGAGAAATAACCACTTGAAACCCTTTCATTAATTTTTTTAATATTGTGTCAAAATATTAAAAATCAACAAGGTCAAGGTGTCAAGTAGGTGTAGCAGTTGGTAGTGGTTGGTAGGGTTAAAGAGAAAAATAGGTTTCATGTTTCCTTTTGAAGCACCAAAAAATCGTTACCTATGTGGTGACTTCCCTTACTATTGTTCTATCTTTATAAATAAGGAGAGGTTTTTGAGTGTTTGTTGCTTTTTTTTTGGTAATATAAATTTGTTTTGGTTTTGTTAATATACTTTTATTTCATTATGTGTTCTTGTTTTTTTCATCATCTCCTTGTGCACTTCCTTTTCTTTTTGTTGGGTGCTTATGCAAGTTTCAACATCTTTTTGTTGTGTGCTCCAATTGTTTTTTGACGCCTCTTTGCTATCTATGTGTTTTTTGCGCCTTCTTGTTGTGAGCTCATGTTGTTCATATGTGCCTCCTTTTTACGCATTCTTGGTGTTCATCGACACCTCTTGGCTATGTAATCTTATTGTTGATCAATGCTTCTTTACTATGTGCTCCTATTGTTCGTCAATTTGTTATGTTGTGCAATCTTATTGTTTGTTAGCACCTCCTTGTTGTGTGATATTGTTGTTCATCAACACCTCCTTGCTATATGCTCTTGGTGTTCATTGATGCCTCCTCATTGTGTTGTGCATTCTTGTTGTTTGTTCGTGCCTCCTTATTATGTGTTTTTGATGTTTGTCAACATTTTTTTTTGTGTTATTATTATTCATGGACACTTTCTTATCGTGTTCTCTTGTTGCTTATTGACACCTCCTTGTTGTGTGTTTCAATCAAAGTACTAGGTACCTCTTTAACCCCCTCCTACTTTTTGTCAACTTCTTACTATGTAGTTTTGTTGTTTTTTAATGCCTCCTTGTCATGCATTCTTGGTGTTTTTTAATCCTTTTCATATTGGTATTTCCCCTTTGCATTTTTTGTGTAGGTGTGGAATGAAAAAAAAATTCTTCTTCAACTCCAAACTTCAAGGTTTATTTGTAGTTTCTTTTCTTTAAATAAATGTTATTTTTCATTTTTTGTTGTTTTTATTTTTTTCTTTGTTTGTTGTTTACCATTATCTATTGTCTACATTGTATTTCAAAGTTGTGGTTTGAATTTATTTTCTAGTTTTAAAAAAAAATTATTGTCAATGTTTTTTTGGCTTATTATGTTTTGTTGATTATGTTTTTAATTATACATGTATTTTTAAAATAAATTATTTGTGTTAATTACTTGACATTTCATGTGTTGTGTCATGTCCAAGTGTAGAACCCCCATTGCATAAAATTTCCAAACACTAAAACATTCAATTTTTCTTTTACATCATTTACCTATGGAAAAAGGAGGGGAAAAAGTTAATGATTTTTCCTTGTAAATGTTTGTAAAACTCTTAATAGTTTTAAATTGATATTCATAACATAAATTAGGCAGCTAGAACTTAAACGCATATTTTTTGGCAAAATTTACATTTTTTAAAAAACTTCTCCTCCATGCTAGGTAATATTTGCTAAAAAATGAAATTAAATCAAAATGAAAATGTAATTTTAATTGATTATGAAGTATATATTTCAATGAATGTAATACGCAAGATAAAATTTTGAACAAAAGTTTTCAAACAAAACAAAACACAACAAAAGAAATAATTGAAACAAATGAAACAAATGAAATGCAAACAAACCTTCAAAATTTGCATATTCAAAGAAAAATATAGAAAGTTCATAATCAAAATGGAATTTGTTGCATTTTGTGTGTGTAAATGATGACAAAGAGGTTAATTTTCATTAGATGTTTGCATTATTACAATAGTCCCATGCATGTTCCTAATCCAAACACAAAAAAAAGTTTACAAAAATACTTATAACATATTATAAAACATATGGAATAACAACTTTGAAAAAACATGCAGATGCAAATCATGTTGTAATTGTCAAAAAGGTTGACAAGAAGGTAAATGGTTTAATAAAAAGAACTTTTTAAGAACAACCAACAAAAAAAAGGCCTAATGCAATTTTATTTGTTTTGTTGTAAAAAATCCTTTCAAAAAGGATGATGAACAACAAGAAGATTTTTTGCAAGGCCTTGGCCTTTTAATTATGAAGAATAAATTGCCTTTGTAATTTGTGAAAAACGTTTGGTTCAAGCATTTGGTTTCACATTTGTGTCCTTAAGTTGTTTTCCCTTACTGAAAATATAATTTTCATGAGATATTACCTAAATTGGTTGATAAACAAAATACTTGTATATGTTTTACTGAAATTTGAAATTTGCATATTTGTAACATCAAGTTTTGATTTATGGATGTCCAAGGGAGCACATGATACTTTTTCTTTTGTCATTGTTTTTTTGGGATTTAATTAGTAGCCTATACAAGTGACTGTTTGGTTGTTTGAAGTAATAAATACTAATGGTCAAACATTGGCCAAAAATCTTAGAAAATTATCTAATCAATATGGATTAGGGAAAAAAAAATTGCATATGTAAAAAACAAAGGATCAAATTTAAATTCAATGACAATTGTTGTGAAATCAATTATGATTTATGTGAAATTTGAGGTGTGCATGAAAGTTTTCAAGGTTCTTTTTGTTTTTGCCATGTTTTTTCTAAAGCTTGTAGGTATGTTACAATTGATGAAAATGATGTTTGCAAAACTTAGATCAAATCAACCTAATTAGATTTGCATAATTAAATTTTTTCTGAAAGATAAATATGAATGGAACAAAACATGTTTAATTCAAACATTCGCCCATAAATTTAATATTATAGTGAAGACAAAATGTCACGAATGCCAATGTCATGGGGTTCACTCCTTTGGTTGTTCATTCATGATTTATAATGAACTTGTACTTAATTCTTAGTTATGTTTTAGTTCATTATTTGTTAAATTCTAATTAAGTTTAAGTTTATTTTTAATTAGCCTTTAATTAATTCATAATTCATTTTTAGTTACATTTTAGTTAACTTTGAGTTCAATTTAAATTCATTATTAGTTAAATTTAAATTCATTCATTGTTCACACATGGGCACACATGGGTGAACATATGGGTCACATGTAGATTGGAAGCCTCTTACAAACAAATTTGAGCTAAGTGCCTAAGGGGTATAAATAAAAATAAAACTTCCCATTACTTTTAATATGTTCAAAATCAATTGTGGGTATCTTTTCTTGTCATAGCCTTGTCATGTTTGTTCTTTGCAATAAAATTTTGTTGGATTATTATTGGCAATTATCATGTTCTTGTTTTTGCTTTTCTTATTTCATGATCTAGATTTGGAACTAAGTTTCCTCTTGTTATCATTTAAAAAATAAATAAATGTAGTCTTGGTTGTTTCCGTGCATGTGACATCATATGTTTAAAATGTAAAGAAGAAGTTACAAATGCACATGCCCATGTTAATTTGATTAATGATGATTTTAGGATTGCTTTTGATTTTTTTTTGCTATTGGAAAAAAAGTTTATGATGTTTATAATCTTTGTTTTTTAAAAAAGTTTTTTTGAAATAACATATGAAGGAGAGAATTTCACATGTTATGTTTGATGCTAAACATGAGATTTTTAAAAAATCATTTAGAGTAGAACAACCCATCACAAATCACTTTGGCAAATTTTTTTAAATTATTTTCCATCTTGAATAATTTAAATTATAGTAGGAATGCCTTTCCAAGCTCTACAAATCATTTTTGAAATGGAAAGCCAAAGGAGTAACCACAAAAAAAAATAAAGAAAATACATTTTTTTGAATTACAAAACATGTATTTTTTTCATTTTTTTTCATTTTGACCCTCCCTACTTCATTAGCGCATAATTTTCTCATTTTTTTGTTCAAATTGAACAATTTAAGCTTCTTTGAAATCGTCATCTTAAGCTTTACAAATCATCTTTTAGTTCTAAAGGTAATAAAATAACATTTAAAGATTTTTTGAGGGGATCTGAAATAGGTTATGAATTGTTTGGTCAATTTGTTTTGTAAAAACAACCCCCCCCCTACTTCAGGGGGCCATAACTTTCTCACCTCTAATTCATTTTTGTCAAATTTTAGTGCGAAAGATGTGCCAAAAGGAAAGTTCCATCTAATCTTTAGACACCATAAACAATGGGGCCATCCTGCAAAAATAGGGAACAAACCCTACTTGAAATGAACATTCATGGGCTATTCTACCCTAATATAGGAAAAAAAGTTGAAAATTGTTGAATAATATGGTAGACAATAATTATGTCCTATGCTTTTGAAATGTTATCGTTATTTACACCCAACATTAGAATCTAAAGTTGGATGTGGATATTAAATAGTAAATGCAAATTCCAATTTAAATAGTTTTGAACAAATCTTCAACATAGATGAACTAATGACAAAAATTGTCACCATAAAATTGTTGATTTTAAAATGTTACCAAATGGATACCAAAATAATGAATTGTCTTCTTCAATGGTGGGGAAAACATGAAACCATGTTTCATACTATTCGTTTTTCGACTCACCAATCCTAAAGATCATATGATCACAAATTGAAATTGAAATGAGTTTTCTTTAACATGCATTTTTATCTTACAATATACCTTAGTACTGTGGCCAATTTGACACTAATTATATTATTTTCAAAATGTTGAAAATTTCAAAATTCTTCCAAATCAAAAAATATTGTGAAAAATAATAATGAATATTTAAAAAAATTCATTTATTAAAATGAAAATTTTGAAATTAATTAATTATTCAACGAACATGTGTTGAAATGACCAAGGTACTATGACATATAATAAAAAACCCACTTTTAAACAAAAGGTGTAAGAACCTCCCTTCCAAGTGCCTTATCGTTAGTGGAGGTAGGCATGAGGGCTCAAAACGCAATCTGAATTTCCAGGGTGCCACGTGACATCACTTTTAACACTTTCAAAGTAAAGATATTTTTTCACAGTCCATCATTTTATGCAAGCTCGATCACAATCATTACCATGTTATTGCAACGGTGGTGACAATAGCAAAAGATTTAGTCCTAGGCTTTAGTTTTTCTTGTTGCCATAAGTTGTACAAGCCCTTGCTGAATGGATGCGTCATGACATATTGACTATCAACTGGCTTGTTTATCCCCTCCCCCCATGTAGTAGCCTAAGTAGTATTCAATTTTTGGGGCAGCTTGGTCTACAACATTAGAGAACTTAAGTCTGTTAAGATCCTGTAAATAGTCCAACTCCTCCAAATTAGTACTGTGTTTTTTCCAAGTTTCATACTGAGACTAGTAATCATTCAGTATGTTTGTAGTTGCTAGAAACAACAAGCTATGTGAAATTTTCGAAGTCTCCACCTCTTCTTAATAGATAATGAACTTAGTAATATTGCAGAAGAAGAGTGTAATATCATCATCTGTTTTGTCTGTGTCGACTCTCTCTAGTGACCCAAGTTGACAACGTTTAGGTTAGTGCGATAGGAGCAGTGCTATTCTACTTGAGAGAGAGCCTGACATAGTCAATAAAAGACGCCGTTAGGCCTACCTCCACTCCAGGTCCCAGAAGGGACCAACTAGTTGGCATATGTTTGGGTTCATGATAATGTTGGCCTCAAGATTTATAGCGGGTAAAGCCCATGGGTGGGGGACCTTCCCAACATGCGAGGCCCTGACTACCATTACATGGTAATCCCATTCTTTTGGGAATGTCTCTACTTCATGGCTTTTCTTTACATGTAAATAACTATAGACTTCTTTTAGTGTGTGTGAGGTCATCACAAAGGATGACACCTTAGAGGGAATGTGGTGAAACCCCACCAATCATAAATAAACCAAAGCACTCAAAAAAGGGGGAATACAAGGAACAAAATGGAAGGATCCGTGTCCAAGAAGACAAAAGAACCACCAAAGAGGATGAACCACAAAGGGAACATCAAGTTCCTGAACCCCTCCCCCCCCCTCCTATTGCGAGAAGCATATCAAATGAGGAAAGGGTGTGACCTCCTGAAAGGATGCCATTATAGGGAAGGTTTCACATTTGAGGAAGCAACTTGTAAGGTGGCATCTTCTTATCTCAAATGAAATAAAAAATCTTAGTACTCGAAGATTTTGTAACAACTTGAAATTTGTTCAATACTTGTACTAGATTGGTATATTGAAATCAGAATTTAGAAGCAAGATTGTTCCAACTTCCAACCACTTGTGCTATCAATAATAATGGCTCAATATTTAATAATTTGGCTTAATGTTGTGGATTGTCACTTGTTGGTCTTACCAACTACATTAAGGCATTTAAAACTTAAATTTCCTTCACTACTGAAATGTGCCCAATATTGACAAATGCTTGAAAGCTTGTTACACATTGGTTCCATTTATTCATAAGGTCGCCTATTAGATTAGTTCTTAACTTGCATCTTATAAGCATTCAAGTAGAGATAGACATTAAATGACAATATGTTTGTTGACAACGTCCACTTTTTTCTAGCTTCTTGCCAATGTTTTTGACATCCTACCTCGAAAATGTGTCTAAATTTGATGAGTTTTTTTCTATAAAAAAAAAAATTTAACAATTGAATTTGCTATATAAAATTTCAAAAAATTGCCAAAGTTCGCACAATAGAAGAAGGCTAGTGATGAATGGTTTATTTGGTCAGCAGACTTTTCATTTTAGATTTCTAATTGGGTATAAAATATGAGCAAAAAAAAACTGTCTGGACTTGGGAGTCAGGATTTGTGGTTGCCTTGCAAGTGTTTGTAATCACAATTGTTCACAATTCCACATTAAGTTGTGTTGAAAGTAATCAATTACAACAATTATAATAGGATTTAGTGGATTCAACATTAGATGGATCCATGTGGTTACACCAGGGTCAAATGCAAAAAGCTGGTTGGGTAACCACTAACACACATTGCACTTACTACTACAGTGGTTAGAAAGTGACCAGCTTGGAAAGGAAGCATTCATCTTATGCAGCATAGGGTAGGGTGAGAAAACCATTTAAATCAATTTCATTGCAAATTAAAGTTTCCCCTTTTTTTCACAAAAGCTATAGGATGTTATGAAGGAGGTCAAGGAGATGAGCATGTTCCTATTACAAAATAAGGTGATGAGAGAATGGAATTTCACTAATTACATACACTAATTTTTTTGCAAATGTCTCTTTTCCCATATGTGCATGAGCTAAGTGCATTAGATGATCAATGATGTGATGATGGCTTAGAATATAATGCTAAATTAATGGTTTTTGTAAACTATTTAAAGATAATGCCAAAGTAGATGGGCTTAAATGAATTGCAAAACTGATGTGCACTAATGATGAGAATCAAATGAATGGATCATACCTATTTGTTTCAGGGTGGGTAAATTAAAATTCAATTAGGGTATCATTTTTATAACTGAGTGTAAATCAATCTTGATTAAAGATGGGAAAAGGATAGGGTTGAAATTCAAACCCCAAGTTGATTCATGGATCTATAATGTTAAAATTTTAAAGACACTTGTATGGAAATTTTATTAGATCAGATTGGAAATAAAAGCTTTGAGTTTGAAGGATACTGATCCAAGGCTAAAATTGTATTTTGGTAATCCTACTATTAAAGAAGGTATTTTGTTTGTTTTGTTACATTGGGATCTCCCAAACCATGAGGCCCTGTCTGGTGTTTTTGGTTTTGCTGGAAAGCCTTGGATGAATAAGGGTGCATTGAGGTGACTTCCTAATGTTTTTAGACATGCTATGTAGGAATCATTGAAATTTGAGTGTTTTCATCACTAAAAATTCAACTAAAAATCAGAGAGCTAATTTTAAAGGGAAATTTGAGGTATACTTTTGATATTATTGGAAAGCTCTTGACGAGTACAAGTGCACCAAGGTCATTTTGTAAAATTCAGACCAATGGCGCAAGAGTTATTGAATTTTCAGTAGTTTTTTGTCATTGGATTATGATTTTTTATTAAAAAATTGGTCTCTGAATGAATTGGGATATATTGGTGATTTTGTGTCATGAATGTGAATGACAAATTATGAAATAAATCATGGGATGTGAATATGATATAAATGGTATCAATCTATAGATTGAATGTGAAATAAGAACTTAACTGGAAATGTTGTTTAAGGTATTAATGAATTGAAATGAGCTTTGATGTGATGGCACATGAGAATGATGAAGTAGGGTTAAAAACCAAAACAAGAATTTATAAGAGATTCCAATTTTCTTGAAATTTAAATAATTGTTGATTTAAGTTTTGCACGCCTACAATGTTTTTGACCCGTGCAAATATAATTTCTGCAGATGCAATAATTATTAAGGAAGTTTCTTATAATTATACATAATTATGTAAAACCAAAAAAAGATTAAGATGGTTTGATTGTTATATCACTAGACTAGTTTAAGAGCCTTTTACGATTCATTAGGGGCTGAATATTATGTTTAAAAATCAATTACTGGAACATAGACGTTGGAATTCATAAATTGTTTATATAGCCAAGGACTCCTGGGTTAAACTGAAATTATGAAACCATGGTAATGAGGCGCCATATGGAGATTGATTAGAGTTACATTTTAAAATTAAAATAAATATGTTTGATTTAGAGTATCATCTAATTTATTCAACAAATGCCATTAAATTGAGGAGTTATATTGGTCATAAGTACATATATAAGGCATAATCACACTAAACCAAGGGTTGAAGATGAAAGGTGAATATGAGAACTTTTTGCCTGTCAAGAATTCATGTTGTCATGGAAATTCAATATGAATGAAGGTTCATTTCCAAGCTGAACTTATTTATTCACTTAATTGCCATTATGTTGTTGGTTGTTAATAGACTTACTACTACCTATGGACCTTTTGCTATGGAATTTGAGGTGCATAGTGCACCCTAGTTTCCCACTAGGTGATCTTGGCATACCCACAAACACACAGCGGGAGCAAGAATGAACCCCTAGGGCGCATGCCCCATAGTAGCCGCAGTGGATAGTTTTCGAGCACTCCGGTTAATTTGTTAAACCGTGGTTCACTCTGAGACATTTCATAGTGTATTTGGATGGCATTTAGATTCATAATTATCCCTCCTTTACAGAGGGTACATACTGAATGCCCCGGGTGGGGGACATACCAAAAATGTGGGGTCAACTACTCAGGCCCCTTATTTTCAGAAGGCACCCTCTCCCCACCCTGGGGCTTTCCCCCTTAGGCCCTTTGTTAACTAGTTCCAACTGTGGCGAAAATCCTCATTTAAAATAAATAAATCCAAGGAATATGATTCTAAAAACCCTTGGTTTATTGCAAATAGCCATATTTTTGCATTAGGTTCCTGTATGTAGCTAATAGTACACAGGGATGCTTGAATTTTGTTAACTTTTTAATCTGGTTTATGGCCAAATTTGAATCAATCTTCATGTGGATGATTGTCACTTTGGCTACATCTCTCTATATATATAAATTTAAAAACACACACACAAACTGAGAGGTGGTGAGGGGGAGGTGGATGTGTCAAGTGTCAAATTTTCTGATTTTAAAGAAACAGCTTTTGGTGGAATGTCAGACTGATATCTGGAAAGAAGTCGAATAAGACAATCATACAAAATGAATGTTGTTGCCATGCCATGCTATGAATCGCAGGCTTACTTATCAAAACAAGGGGTGTGTCACACTGTGGCCTTGCCATAAAAGTATCTTAAGGCAAGCAAAGAAGTACGGAAATTCAAATATATCACCATTCAAAAATATAATCTTCAAAAAAATCCTCTAAAATAAACCAGAATCCTTCAAGATATTGTAACTCTATATCTAATCTCAAGTTTCAACACCAGCCAAAATATCATCTTTCAAAAGCCCCGGTATAAAAATAGACCTACTACCCAAGGGCCAAAATCCCTCGAGCTACTACACTCTATAATGAATCTAAACACGCCAACAAATAAAAATCTGTCACAGGTTTTTCTGCATTAATAACAACATCACCAGAACTCAAACACCACCTTGTGTGCCTATTATCACCAAAGTAAACAAGCAAATAATTATTACAAGTGATGCTACTCATTTCACCCCCACATTTAGCCCCACCACCTTCTCACCCCTTTAAACAGAACCACTGATTTTTTTCCGCAATTTTGGTGTATATCCACGACAATTGAATTGCTCAGTTTCTAGTTCCGGACCTAAACCCAAAAAATGAAAGTTCAAAAAACAGAATGCAAGATTCGCAAAACATAAACTCATTTCATCACATATTATTCCTATAAACATGAATTATTTTCAGGTATTGCAATAAAACAAATTTGTTAAAAAAAATCCCATACCGTCCAACAAATGATGGAAGGTGCGGATATAATTACACTTGAAAAGACTTGTAGAATTTTTAAAATTTGTCTTTAATCTATTATCCATAAATTTTAAAACAACCTATACTAAACTGTCATTTTTGTCTTTCAATTATGATAAAGCATCATTTTGCTCACCAATTAGCTGATCTATTACAACATTATTTCTGTCATTAGATTCTTCATCTACTGCGACCATATTTTGCTTGGTAGTTACAGCAAAGTGTGGCTCAGCATCTGCTTCTTTTAACACAGCAACATTTGGCAAAAGAATTGCCTCGTCTGACACAATAACATCTGGCAAAAGAATTGCCTCGTCTAACACAACATTTTCCAAAAGAATTGCGTCATCTAACGCAGTACCATTTTTCTTATTCATTTCCAACTCCCCACCAGCGCTCTTCCTCAATCTTCTTCCCCTGGTCATTACAACCCTAAAGAAAAAACCACCAGTTACTAAACCAGCGTAGTGCAGCTCCACAATAGGAAGAAAGCGACGGCAGTTACCGTCACCTTCTTTGTGGAGCTGCTCTGCACAAAAAAAAAAAGGGCGACGGCAGTTGCCGTCGCCTTTATCGTGGAGCTACGCTGCAACGCACCTCCACAGCATGGAGCTATGTTGCAACACACCTCCATAGCAGGAAGAAGAAGGCGACGGCAGTTGCCGTTGCTTTCTTCTTTCTCTTTTTCTTGCGCTGAAGTAACTCCGCAACACGGAACTGTGTTGTAGCTGCTCCACAGCATGAAGAAGAAGGCGACGACAGCTACAGCATGGAGTTGCGCTGCAACGCACCTCCATAGCAGGAAGAAGAAGGCGACGACAACTACAGCATGGAGCTGTGTTGCAACGCACCTCCATAGCAGGAAGAAAAAGGCGACAGCAGCTGTCGTCGCCTTCTTTTTCCTCTTTTTCTTGCGCTAGAGCAGCTTTGCAACAAGGAGCTGCGCTGCAGCAGCTCCACAGCAAGGAGCTACGCTACAGCAGCTTCGCAGCAAGGACCTACGCTAGAGGGCAGCAATTCTGCAGCAAGGAGCTACGCTGCAGGAGCTCCGCATCACAGAGCTGCGCTGTAGCACTGTTGTAGCTCCGCAGCAAGGAGCTGCGTTGCAACGCTGCAGGAGCTCCGCATCATGGAGCTGCGCTGTAACGTTACAGCAGCTCCACAACATGAAGAAGAAGGCGATGGCAGTTGTCGTCGCCTTGTTCATGGAGCTACACAGCAGCGCAGCTCCACAAGAGGAAGGTTCGACAACTTCTTGCACCGCACAAAAAGAAGAAGAAGCAAATGCCACTTGTGGCTGCGTTGCAACGTTGCGTATCTTTTGCAGCGCAGCTCCACAAGCAAACAAACAAAATAAACACAAAGAAAAAAGATGCTTACCTGGGTCCCGCGTGGGTCCTGCTGCAAGCTCCTTTGCTCCAAGCTCCCCTGCTGCAAGCTCGCTCTCGCTCAACGTCTCTGGAGCTTTGGTGATGGAATGAGGGGGGGAGGGGTTGGTAGGTGGTAGGTAGGAGGGTGGAGGTAGGTGGTAGGTAGGAGGGGAGGTAGATGGTAGGAGGGGAGAGGTAGGTGGTAGGTAGGAGGGGGGAAAATTTTGGGGTAGAGAAGAGGTGAAAAAAAAAAAAATGCGAGTAGGAGGTTGGGATTTTCGTTCATCGAGAAAGCGGCCTCAACGGGCTCATCCGCAACTGGTGCATTGGTGGCTGCTAATTCACTCCAGCCCCGACTCCCAACTCACCCTCGACTCCATATACATGACCCGAGAATCCGAACTCACCCTGAGCCTCCTAAATTAAAAAAAATAGGAATTCAAAGAGAAGAAATAGCCATGCGCCTTTAGGGCAGGTGAAGGAAAAAACGTTGAGTTTAATAATATTAACCTGCCCCAGTAGTACCTACTGGAAAGAGAGGGACTCCCCGTGGCAGGTAAATGGAGTTAAAAGAGTTGGCCATGAATGAAGAAGAAAAAGGTTTGGTTTTTTTCTTTTCTTCTCTTTTT
The DNA here is from genome assembly GCA_963921925.1 of Sphagnum tenellum. Lineage (NCBI taxonomy): Eukaryota > Viridiplantae > Streptophyta > Sphagnopsida > Sphagnales > Sphagnaceae > Sphagnum > Sphagnum tenellum. Next base: position 6,302,104 of record OY998153.1, on the reverse strand, counting down.
TTATCCGTAGGTACCTACTACCTACCTACCAGCTCTTTCTTTGGCTGGATATATATATCCAAAAAGCGAAACTAAGAATTTAAAAGGTGTAAAGTAAGTGGTTTTTGAGCTTTTCAATAGCCATGATTCGACCAAAATTTAAGAAAAACTTCCAGATTTCTATAAATGGTACCTAGCCAAAAATAAAGAAAGTTTGCTTAAAAGATTTTATATTCATATTTTACTTGTAGCCAGATTTTGCTAAATCTTCATCTGGATGATCACCACTTTGGCTATATCCGAGAATTGAAAAAAAAAAAAAAAAAAAAAACATTGCTAGGTACTTAGTACCTAGCAGTACCAGAGTTATTCTTGTCAATTTTGTTATGTAGCCAAAGTGGGAACAACCCACAAGAAGATTTAGCCAGATTTGGATACAAGCTAAGTATGAAAATAAGATTTTAAAAACATCCTTGTATATTTTTGGCTACATATGTGAACCATGTATGGAAATCTGGCTTTTTGTTTTAAAATGGTTGAATTATGGCTGTTGAAATCCTCAAAATGCACTTGATTTTAGCACTTCTTAAGTTTTAGTTTCGCTTTTTGTGCATATATATATTTCGAGCCAAAAAAAGGCTGGTCTATCTAGGTCCTATTTAGTTTTTTTCTTCCTTCTTTATTTTTTAAACTACGTTTACGGCCGGTCAAAGCGCATGGTCCCATTTGATTGGGGCGCTTTTCGAAGAGGCCGGTTGTCGTCGCCGTCGTGGTAGCGCAGAGCCCGGCCGTCGTCGTGGTCGGGGAGTGCACTTTTCCTCCACCTTCCACTCTTTTCCTGCTGCTGCTACACCTGTCGTCTTTCTCTTCTCTTTCCTTCTGATCTACTACTACCCACAACACAACAACACTTCCCGTTTTTCTGATTCTCTTTCGTGTGTGTGTGCGTGTGTCGTTTTTTTTGGGCCCATTGGTGTATCTGCTTTTGTCCTTTTTGTTTTTGTTCCCCTTTTGCTGCCGAAGAGAGGGACTCACTCGATTTGTGTCTGCATTCCTTTCGTATTCTTTCCATTTTCTGTTTGTGTGTGTGTGTGTGTTTTCTTTTTTTCTTTTCTCTCGTAGGTTTTTCATTTGACACACTCTTCTTCTCTTGCGCTCTCTGTTTTGCTTCTCTCTGTTTTGTATTGATACCGTAGTTGTGGTGACGGAGGGTTTTGTCGTTGTTCTAAGTACTCTTCTTCTTCTTTTTGAGGAGACGTCCGATTTGGTGTGTTTGCTTAGTCAGGAGACAAAGAAGAGGAAGTAGTAGCAGCAGAAGGAGGAGAAGAAGAGGGGGATGAAGAAGAGGAAGTGGATGTTTTCTTGAGCAATCTCGGGAAATGACGAGCAGTAATTTGATTGTGCATCTGTGTCTCTATGATCGATGCTATTACATTTCAAGTTGTGAGAGTCCCTCTGTGCGTGGTGGTGGTAGTGGAGCAGCGCTGATGCATGTAGAGCACGCTTTTTTCCTGGTCTGTAGATTTTTTGCAAGCTTATAGAGATTTTTTGTCGCTCTTTCCTTGCTCGCTCGTCGTGGCTTTTTGTTTTGGGTTTTGGTTTTGTTTGTTAAGTTGTTGGCATCGGCATCATCAGCTTCCCTCGCAGATTTTGCATTTCCTCCATATGCATCGGAAAGTCTTTCTAAGTGCAAGCAGATCGGTTGCACAACACCACCACCACCAAGGCAGAAGAAGAAGAAGAAGAAGAATGGTGTGGTCTGCCAAAGTAGTATGCGGAAGAAGAAGACTTCAACCAGTTTGAGTTCTTCGGCGGCGCCCTCCCTCCCTCCGTCCCTTGCTCCCTTACCATAATGGAAAGAGGGCGAGACGGCCGCCGCAGTGGTGCAGACCGTCATATTGCTGCACCTCGCCGTCCTCGCACGAGCGGATTTGAAGACTCCGCTGCCGCCGCCGTCGCAGGTTGAGCCTTGTTACACACAAAAAACACCACAGCCGATGATTTTTGTTGGAAAAAAGAGAAGCAGAGCAGAACATCATGATCATCATGATCCCCTTGTCGTCGACATGCGCGCACTGCCGGAAAAAGCTCCCTTGATAGATATGAAATTGCTGCTGCAGGCGTCTGTCTGACTGTTTGGGGTTGCTGGGGTTGGTTTGTTGTCTCTGTTGTTGTTGCTGTTGTTGTTTTTTCCGATACCAGTTGGTGAGGATGGCGACGCTTACACCAACACCATGGATGATGTTCTTCTTCACAACGCAAGATTACGCGAAAGACCTAAGAAGGATAATACCACCACCAGCAACAACAACATCAACAGTAGTAGTCTTCTGATGATGTCTTCTGGGAAACAACAACAGCGATTGGTGGTTTCTCCCAGCAGTTTAGTTTCCATTCGTCGCATTAAGAGGAAGCGGCAAGGATTGCATGAAATCCAAGCAACCCAATTGCGCAGTCACCTTCCTGATGAGGTAGAGGAAACAACAACTCCCACCACCATCACCCATGATTCGGAAATGGGGGGTTCTGAAGAAGAAGACGACGACGACGATGATCTCCCGCCTCCTGCCCCGATCCCTCGCCGCCCTGTGAAAGCAAGGCCACAAGGGAAGCTTGAGGAAATCGTCAGCATGAGGAGGAATGATCTTCCAACTGTGCCCAGAAAGGCACGCTCAGGTGGGTGGGTGTTGTGTCTAGACTAGGGTCTCTAAGTTTGCTGTCATTCCAAAGTTCGCACAAAGGTCCCACATGTAAAGTACACAAATTCGTGTCCAAGCTTTTGGATGCCTGATTGACCGACCGACTGACTAACTGCAGCAGTTCTGAAGCAGCGAGCGCAGGAATCACCACCACCCCTGCCTCCACCAACAGTCGCTCCAGAGATTCTGCCTCACCGACCACCCCCATCAGTAGTTGCTTCTTCTTCTCCCAACGCTCCTGCACCATCCAGCACTCTTTCATCATCCTCGGGCATATTTGCTCTGAAGCCGAGAAGAAGAACAGTGGTACAATTCTTATCTGTCACTCTTCTTCTCCACCTTCTTCTTCTCCTTCTTCCTAGTCACATATCTTCTCATGGCCTTTGGTTGGTGGAGATGTATTATTACTGATTACATTTCTGCATTTTGTATGTTCTCCTGCAGAAACCAAGTGGATCGAATCCTAAGCCCACAAAGCTCCTCAAGGTAAAGAAGGAAGTCCTTCCTTCAGTGTCTGAATCTTCTTCTCATGTGATATATTGCAGTTTGATGAAGAGTGTTTGGGGGAATAGCTGAAACCAGTTGGCATCTGTAGCTGCTTTGGCAATGGTGAGTTCAAAGAAACTCATACAAGCTAGGGTTCAACCAATGTCTTGATGTCCAACCAGGTGTCTACATGGACAGTATCAGAGGAGGTTGAAGTGGCAGAGGCCTTATTTGATCTTGCAAGAATGATCCCATCTCCTTCTGCATTGGACTGGAGGATGGACTCAAAACCTGAATACAAATCAGAGGCAAAGTCATATTCTTCTGCATCAGTGCAGATCACATCTCCTGTGGCTCAACCTTCCAATGGAACTGCTACTCCTCCCTTACTTGCACCAGTTGCTAATACTACATCTACAGTGCCATTGGGAGCTTCACCACCACCAGCTGCATCCCCTGTTCTCCCTCCCTCTCCTTCATCTGCTGCTGCTCTGCCTCCTGAAGAGGGTAATGTCCTTTTCCTTCTAATCATCCTTATGCCTGTTCACTGTCAAAAGGGGCTTTCCACAAATGCTCTTCTTGCTGAATTTCAGTTTCCCACCTTGCTAAGTAGTGAACTGTTTGGGGTTGGGACTGCTTTCATTTGCACCACATTATATCTTGGTGTTGCCCAAGTCTTTCAACCATGCAGAGGAGGTCATTCTTGACTACTTCCAAGCTTGCATTGAAAGAGTTATTCTAGACCTTATAATTGTGATGGTGGTTGTCACAGCAGCTCCAAAGAGGAAACGGCCTCAAGTTAGGACTTGCCCGGAAGAGGGAGTGCTGCCTCTACAAGCTCATTTAGTTGCAAGCACTGCTAATGTAAGATTCTCAAATCTTCCTGGTGTGGTGGCTGCTCCTGAATCTAGAGAGCTTGACCAAGTTGAAGAGCAGCACCTTGTAGGTATTGCAGAAGAAGAGGGAACTGTGAAAAATGAAGCAGCTGGCAGTAGGAGCAGTCCAACACCTGCTCCCAGTAGTCCTGGAGGGACACCAGTCCTGTCAATATCAAATGTATCAATACAACCTAACAATACAGGGGAAAATAAACATGAGACGCCTGAGAAGAAAAATGTCAAAGGAGATGTGGCCATTACTTCATCATCTAATGAGAAAAACTTGAGCTATGTACTGCTACCCTTTGATGGAAATCCTGAACCTGCCAAATTGGCAGCTGCAATATCAGACATCCAGGAGGTGGATGCAGGAACCATCAGCAGTCCTCTCCTTAGTGATTCAGCAAAACAATTGGATGTTGTAAAGAGGTTAGTGATGATAATTGTATGCCTGTGTGCATTGATTTGCCTTCAAGATGCATTCTAGTTGTGCTACTCTGTGCACATGATGGTTAAGGAACCTTCTGTTTTTGTTCTGACTGAATGGAGATCCAAAATGTGTGTTTCTTTAGATCTGTGCAACTAACTCCTGAAGGTGAGCTTGATCAAGTCAACAAATTCGACATTGATTTGATGGTGAGTTATGCTTCATCCTCTTGCTTCCTTTGTAGAAGTCTATTTTTCCTTTCATGTGGCATATACGCTTGCTTCACATGTCTGAGAAGGCTTTTGTTTCTCTGCAGGCGCCACCAACAAAGGCAGCTGCAGTGTCTTTGGTCCATGAGAGGAACAATGGTGTTGCTGGAGTACCAGTAGACAAAGGCCAAGAAAGACCTCTGGTATGCCAACAACTCCTGACTTTAGTGTACAGTCTGGTGCATTTCAGATGCTTTGCAAGGCATTTCTGTTCTCTTTGTGAAATGATGTCGCTTGTTGATTGTAACTATCTGATTGTGCAAATTTCTTTCCTTATCCAGGTGGATTTGAGTGTCCTTTCTCCAGTTGGAAGTGGATTGAGTGAAAAATACAAAGAGGCAAGGCACGAGCAGCAAGACAGAGAAGAGACACATAGAGAGATGAAAAGGGAGCAAAGAAGTGAGGATAGAGAGAGATCTGATTTAAGCAAACCTCCACCACAACGGTCAAGTAAAGGTGTTAAGCCTGAGTCAACACTGCCAAAATCTGAAAAAGCTTGTGAGTTGCTTCAAACTCAAACTGGCAATAGTTTTTTAGTATGGTTTGAGGTTTGAATTTGCTTGATGAACTTTGCTGTCACACATTCTAAATTTTAAAATTTCAGGATTTAAGTGGAGAAATCTGGATGTCAGCTGCCTCAATGGTCTGATTGTGTGCAGTGGTGTCCTCTCTTCTGGCTTCATCAGCAGCTTCACCCATTTCTCCAGGAATGACTGGTCGGCCAGGAGCTATGTCCTCTCTTGGGTAAGTTGTGGTGGTTTGCTTCTTGTTGCAGTCTCTTCTTAACCTCTGTTTTGCATTGGTCTTGCTTCAGCACAGCAGCTCCTATATTGAGATGTGCTTGCTATCATGCAGTTACTTCCCAGTAGCAACAGCTGCTGCAGCTGCAGCTTCCATGACTGGTTCTTCTTCAGTAGATAAAAGCCCACAACCAAGGGTAAATTCTTGCCCTACATTTTCTTCTGCACTCAGATTTTGAGCTTTTGAAGAGCAATGTAAATAAAGCAGTTTGCAATTGCATGGGCTGGAGCTTTTGTAGGGGTTTTTTGTTGGGTTATACTATTAATTATTGACTTTGTATATAAGTTCTCAGAGCCCTTGACAAAGGGATGTGTTGATGCAGGTATCTCCTTTCTTAAACATTCCACCACAGCAGCCATGGAAGCGCTGTGCATCTCATGTCTGGATTGCACATTTCATTGATGCACAGCAGCAGGTCAACCGACATCCTTTCTTTGTTGCAGGACTTTATGGAGCAAAGTCTTACAACCAAAATATGTCACTTCTGCCCCCTGGGGCTCTCTATGGAAGTAGTGGTGGGGCTGCCCAGGTGCCTGCTGTTCCAGGGTCTCCTATGAGCTCTGCTATTGCACTTGGTGTAGGTCTTGGAGTAGGGGAAGGAGCTTTGGGTGCAACTACCATCTCAGCAGCCAAAGATAGGGAGAGGGAGATGATAGCAGCAGCCACCTTCATGGAAGTTTTTAGCCGGAATGCAGTTCTGCAACAGCAGCAGCCAATTCTCTCCTTGCAGGTTTGATTTGGACTTTTGTAAACATTTGGATTTGGACATCCTTGTAGATGCTGTGGTCCTCTCACAGTCTTGCTTTCTCATGATCCTGATGGATAATTGTAACAAGCTGCTCTTGTTTCATGAATCTGCTGCAGTGATATCCTCTGAGGTTGTGTATATTCTGACACTGATCATGAAATGCCTTCTGCAAAGTTTTACTGATACTATGGGAGTAGCTTTGTATGCAGCCAGGAGCTGTATTTGGATCTTCTGGGATGCAACCTGGAACCATTATGATGGCTAGCAGTGGTTTGAGTGCTGAAGTTGTCAGTGGTATTGCTGATGGTGGTGCAAATATGGGAAACCCAGCATTGCCAGGAATCAGCTCAGGGCCAGGAAGAGGCTCTCTAATGGCTGGGAGTCTTGGTCCAGCTGGGGGACCTGGGATTGTGGCAAGCAACCGGGTTGTTGCTGCTGCTAATGCTGCTGCAATACATGAACAGTGTTTGCATGTGATGAAGCAGAACCTGGGGTCACCATACCATCAGTATCTGAGCTCCCATTTTGGTCCAACCTTCAATGGTCCTCCTGCAAACATGGGGACCCAACAGGTGGTGACACTTTCAATCCTCTTTAGTTGAAGTTTCTTTTTCCTTATAGCAGCTCTTTACTTGTGAGCTGTTCCTCAATAACTATTTGACCTTGGGTTGTCTGATGTCCAGGCTGCAGCACAGTTCTTCGCTGGTGTGCCTTTCTTTGGGCAGCAGTTAGTTTCACCTTCACAACAGTCTGCACATCAAACATCACTTGTTGCAAGTGGTGGTGGACCCGTGACTCCCCAGAATCAACAACAGGAGGGGGTGCACAGATTCCCACCCACAGGATCTCCACATCCACAACAGTGTCCTTTGCAAGCCCCATCCCATTCCCCTTCACAGTACCAAGTTCAATCTCAGTCTGACAGAGATGGTTGGGATGGGCCTTCTGGAGAAGACAGTGGCTCTGTTGTTGAGAGCAAGTTCCCAATCTTACACAGGCATCCATATAGTCAGGGGTCAGCCAGTGTTGCTAATGTGAGCATTCCCCCAGCTGCAGCCCAGACTCAGCCCTCACATCAGGATTTCAGTATTTTTGCAGCATTAGGGAAGCAAAATAAGCAGGAGCACCAACAGCAACAGCAGCATGCTGCTGCACAGCAACTTCAAGTGTCTCAACCACAGCCTTCTCTATCCTCTCACCAACACCAACAACAGCAAGCTGCTGCACAACATTTGCAAATCAAGTTAAAAGGACTTGATCCTCAGTCCTCTCAGGCATTCTCAGCCATGACAATGGCAGCTGCAATGAACAGAGGTCCTGTTGGTCCTGGACCATTGGGACTTGCACCAGTGGCTGCAGTAATGGCACCCCAGGGGCGTGCTGTGCTGCAGAGCATGGTTGATGCTGTGTGCATCCATCCACGCCAATCTCCTCATCACTCATCAGGCTCTGGTGCTCCTCACCCATCTCCGATCCACCAGCAGCAACAGCAGATGCAGCAACTCCAATTCCAGCAGCAACAGCAGCAGGATAGAACTGTACAGATGCAAAGAGGACCAATGGCTGTTGAAGAGGGGCACACAGTTGCAGATGCCAGCAACCATACTAGTAACACTGGTGCCAGGCGGGAGCGAGACCCTGGGCAGGACAGGAAGATGAGTGTAAAACGACCAATTGGTTCATCCTCTCCATTGTCTGGTGTTGACTTCAACACCACACCAACAAGGGGGAATACTCACAATGAGACACCAACATTGAATTCAACTGCACCCACAAGTGCAATCATGTCCACCCATCCAACTGGCCACATTGCTAAAGGTGGTGTGCCACCACCTGTTGCACAGGCAATTCAAGCCCTGAAGCAATCAATGGTCCACACAAAAGGAAGACCAGGTGCAAATACTGCAAGCACAGCTGCCTTGAATCAGTCAAACATGGTCTCGTATGCTGATAATGGTCTTCCAGCAGCTCCTTCATTGACTGCAAAGGTATCTGTGCCTGGGTTATCTCTAGCAGGGCAGACTGCCATATCTGCCAGCAATGGAGCAAGGCAGACTCCAATTGCACAGCACCCATGCCTGAATCCTTCACAGAGGACCTCAATGGGTATGAATCCAACTTCTCCAGGAACTGACCCAAAGGTGGTGCTTGCTGCTGCCATGGCAAAGGTGCAAAAAACAGAATCTAAGCTGCAACAGTCTCTCTTGCCACAAGTGGCTCTAGACACAGTGTCAGTGTCTCAGATATCCTCTGCAGTTTCAGGTTCTCCTATAACTTCAAGTACTTCAGCACTATCCCCTCTACCAGCTGGGTCAAAGCCATCAGCAGCAGATGGGGCCAAACAGGGCTCATTTGGGAAAGGTTCTTCCTCCTTTCCAATGGCACAAACGTCAGTTGGGGCTATGCCAGGCAATTGGGCTTTGTCTCCTGCGCTTTCCCAGCACATCATTCTTGGACACAGTCACAGTCCCAGTCCCAGTTCGAGTCTTGGAAACAAAAGCTTGTCAGCAAAACTGCCTCAGCAGCAGCAGCAGTATCCACAGCCCTCGCAGATGCACAAACAGCAAAATCCCCAACAACAGCAGCAATTTACAAACTCACAGTCTCAGCTGTTGCCATCACCTCCACCACAGCACCCTCAGCAGTTGTTGCAACAGCCACAGCATAGCCCTCCCTTGACACAGGCACATCTGCAGCAGAATCCCACTCACCAACATCCAGTGCAACATTTGAACCAGGGACAGTCAGCACCAAGCAATATTGCAAATTCAGGCCAGAGCTCTATTTCAGAGGTCATAAACGATCTGCAGGCTACAAATGCAAGGCCAACTCCATCTAACCTCTCAGAATCACCATTACCTGGATCTGGATCACAGAGGGGAAGCAGCAGTTCAGCTGCTGCTGTTTTGCATCCTCAGTGTAGTTCATTGCAGGGTATGGCATCTACTCCCCCAGTCATGCATCCAAGCATTTACCATAACAGCATTTCTTTTTACCTATACTCCGCTGCTGCTGTTGGCAGGGGTGGGAGGAAACCCACTGATGTGAAAACTTTAGGAGCTCGTTACACAAAACCATTCAGTTCTTTATCCATGGTGTTCTATGTATGGCACTGCATATTTTAGAATTGATTCAATTGTAATATACATATGCAATTGGTTTTTGCAGAATTAAACAGCCCAGAACAGCTTAACAGTGTGAGATCAATGAAAATTCCAGCATCTATGAGAACAGCTACTTCCCCACCAGCAGCTAGTCCATCTCCAATTCCTGAGCTGTCCTCTGTGCAACAAATTGGTAGCCCAACTCAAGGAAAGTCAAGCAGTGGGCAGTTTGTGACAGGAAGCAATCATGGTGACAAAATGTTGTCTCAAAGCTCTTTGATGCAACCAGTGACCGCTTCCTCTACTATCAATGGTTCATCAAATCACCCAGCAAATAACAATATCTCAAATGGACGCATCGGGTCAGATGTGCAGCCACCTACAATTGTGGTTGGTAGTTCCACAGCAGTTCAACAAGGAAATGTGAATTCATTTCAAATGCACTCACCATCGTCTCTCTCAATGGTGACTGAAAGTGTTGTGTCAACAGGACCCTTGGCTAGTGCTGTTTAACCATAGAATTGTCAATTATTACTTTGTCAGTGGATATGGCACCAGAGACACATAGCATTACAAATTCTTCTTTGTTGCTGTTAATTAGATAACGTAGGCACAGAGACCACCTCACCCTACTGTGCCAGCTGCTCTCCAGATGGGTCAGTATTTTGAGGGAAGGTCTTCTGATTTCTCAGAGCATACAGGGAAGTGGTGCTTGGAAGTTGTGACATAAAGGTAGCCTTATTTCCTCTCCTTGAACATGAGTCAGAATTTTTTTGGTCTTGCATCTTATCTGCCTTATGGAATCCATTAGTCTATAGCATGGAGTCTGTTCAACCCTGTAGATGCTCTGTGTGCTTATCTTACAGTGAAGTGTGTACCTGCAAGATTGCTGACAGATGTTGTACATGGGAGAAAAGAGAGGGAATTTACAAGTCTGTGTATTGTTTGCAGATGGGAGGTCCATCAGAGTTGCAGCCCTATCACAGCAGATGTCTAAGGTGCTGGTGGATCTAGAGCAAATTGAACTGAGGTTTGCTTTGCTTATTTACATAGACGCAGCTTTTTGTAGCTGAGAGACTGTTGCGGCTGTGCAGGGACATGATTTTAGGATTCTAATCCATGCTTCTGATGAAGGCATCGCCTTTACACAAACCCATTTCTCTGTATTATGTGGGCTTTAAGCCCTTTTGTGAGCTTGAGCCAGCCTGTTGTCATTAAGAGAACATGTGTTTGTGTCCTTTGATTAGGTCAACCTGCCAGTTATCAGAATGTCATTGTGGCAGATAGATTTGAAGCCATGGGGATGCTGAGGAGGTCGGTTGTTGAAGTGTTTGTTCCATAGTCACCCAACTTTTGATTACATTGTAGTTTGCAGACAAAATGGGTGAGAATTTTGAACTTGGTGGATGCTATTCAGTAGTTTATAAATCGACAATTTCATCTCTTTCAAAAGCTTCTTCAAATTTTTCCAACTCCTCTTCTAGGTCTGCATTTATCCCAATAAGTTTTAGAAGGTTAGAAGAGGATTTACAATCAACTTTACAATCATTGTGTCAATTCTTGTTCACAATAATTAAATTTTCTAAGTTTTTGGATTGTAGACATCTTCTCAAATTAGCAAGGATTCTATTCAGGGAAAAGATCCTTTCAGTCTTTATTTGGGAACTAACAATTCATTAAATCTAATAAGCAAGAAACCCAAATGTGGGAAACATGGCTTGATGTTTCTTCCCCATCAGCAAGGATATTTGATCTCTTACACATCCACATGATAATGTCAAAAAATCAATAGTTCTCTCTTAGTAAGTTTTTTAGCTAATTTAGTACTCCCTATTGTCATTTGAAAAATATGCAAATTGTTATTGTTTGGTAACAAAATCATTATCAAATTCTATTGATGGATGTAATTGATAATATCATTTCATGAGCATAGGATATAATGACATTGTATCATATTGTTCAACAATTGTTACTCCTTGATTAGAACCAATGAAAAAAAACTAAGCAAAGATTTTTAAATCTTGGGTCCAACATTAAGGCTAATATATTATGTGTTTTTCTTTCATCAAATTTCTTCAATGAAAGAAAACTATATGGAACTCCACAAACTTTTTTTCTATTGTTGGAAGCCAACAAATGAATTCAAATGCCACATCAAAATTATCTTCCATTAAGGTCTAAAAAGATGGTGCATTTTTTGGTTTCACTATCAATTTCAAGCTCATGAAAATGGTAGAACAAAGGGCATCACTTAACAACCTATGTCCCTTATATTGGTTTAAATTACAAATAATTATAATAGGGGAAGGACAATCAACAACAATTTAACAAATATGCCATGTCAAAGGGGGTGGAATTTAATAGTCATCCTAACTAAACTTTGCTTACTATAACAAAGCATTATAACATTTTTGAACTTCACAACCTTTTGAACTAAACTATTTTGCGAACAAACTTGCCAAAAAAAAGTAAAAATGATCAATATTTACATTGTAACAAGTTTTAACAAAAGTAATAATAAATGGAGAATTTTAAATTCACACCTTTTTTGGTTAAATTCACACCCTTTCTTCGCGCGTCCGATTATATGCTGATTAAATTTGAGTGTGTTTGCCCCACACCCATGAAGGGGGTGGGGCAAACACACTCAAATTTAATCTACATATAATCAGACGCACGAAGAAAGGGTGTGAATTTAAAATTTTCCTAATAAATATAGAAATATTAAAGTTTTAATGATAACCTTGTTTTAATTAGAGTGTTCAATTTTCTTTGAGGAAAATTTGAATCTACACAAGCCATGTTCCATTCTTAGCTATCCTTCCTTAACTTTTTTGACCAAGTTGTACATTTGTGTAAGTCATATTGGGCAATTTTGATAGATACATATTTCAAACTTTTACAAAAAAATTCATTATTTGAAACATATTAACAGGCCTTAGAGAATGCATGGCCTAAACAACTACCTTAAAAAAATTCTACCAAATTTAAAATATCACAATTTACAATAGACTTTAAAACTTTAGTCATAATATTTAAATTCAATCCTTCATCTTTAACATAGGCAATGACTTTTTTTTTCTCAAGTCATACTTGCCTAGCAAGTCAATTAACTCTTTGGTTAATGCATGCTTAGAGATATCAAATGTTTCATAAAGCCCAATTGCAATATGTTTTGGCTACCAATCAACTTCCAAAAAAATAATAACAAGGGCAAAAATGTCATAAACCCCTTTTGACAGTCACAAATCAAAATTTGTTATTACATAATAACAATCTGCCAAAGCATGTAAAACATAATTGTTTAATTTTTTCCACCAACTTTGGCAAAATTTCTTTTGAATTTTTTTTAAAAAAAGGCAAACAACCCTTGGACATAAATGTAAACAAAATCTTTTTACTCATTGGCTTTCAACAATATGCATTCACAAATGGTTTCTAACAATTAAAAAAGCTAAATTTTCCATAACCTAGTTCTACTACACATCATCTTTCTTATAAGAATCTTTGGCAACAAAAAAAAAAGATAATGGTTCCATTTACATGAGGTCTATTTTTTGTAAGTTGTCTTTCATAAGGTTATTTTAAGAAATTGTTTTTTTTTTTTTCAAATATTTTTGTAATCATATAATGGTCTACATAAACATGTTTTTTTGCAATAATTCCCTTTGCACTATTATATAATATCAAACCTTTCCTCGCTTGTGTTTTGGCATTTGATATTAAAATTGAACTAACATAACAAAGAGTGCATATCATTAATTGAAAATAGTTAATGTCCACTGGCTTATTGTCACTTACACAATAAAATGAGCAACATAATGCATTTTTGAAATCATGTTTCCACTTTCTTTTTGAAGATGCAATATTTCAAATTTTCCTTAATTCTTTCTTCGCCTTCATCTATATTAACATTTTTTTTAATTTGCAAATTTAGTTGAATTTCATACTCTTTTTCCATTACAACATCATTCAAATATATTTCATCATTATTATTCATTATGTTTTTATTTTGAACTGACTATTCCATTATCAATCACAAGCTGAAATCATGCCAAAGGTTATTAACAAGCAAATTTACAAAGGCATTTACAATTTATAAGAACATTTACAAAGTGCATTTGCAAAAATGAAGTGCAATGAAAGATTAAAATGCAAGTTAGAATATTAGAGTTGAATTCAATAAAAGAACAATCCTGCAACCAAAAAATGAAAAACAAAAAATCAAAAGTTGAAACAAAAAAAACAAAGCTAACTCAACAACAACAAAAATGCAAAAATAAAACAAAACAACAAAAAATTTGAATGAATAAGGTTACATTATTTTCTTTAAATTCACCTCACGCTCCAAGCTCCAAGACCTACACATGGTAGGAGGGGGTGGGGGAGAGTACATCACCTCAACAAGTAACAGCAACACAAGGTGAGGAGTGACGACCCACAACAAGCAATAGCAACACAAGGGGAGTTGAGGTGAGTACTTGAAGTAACAGCACAAGGCGGAAGCAACAAACCACAATGAATAACAACACAAGGTGAGGGAGACACACCACTAAGCAATAATAACACAAGGCAAGGGAGACAAGTCATAACAAATAGCGACAATGTATAGCAAAGAACAATGAACCACAACAAACAATAGCAACACAAGGTAATGGACCACATCAAACAACAACAACGCAAAGCAATCAACCATAACAAGCAGCATCACTACAAGATAATGAACCACAATAAACAATAGTAGCGCAAGGTGTTGGACCACAACAAATAGCAATAACATAAGCCAAAAAATGACGAACCATAGCAAGCAAGAACAATGCAAGGCATTGAATGACAATAAGTAACAATAATCCAAGGTGAGCAATGATGAACCATAGTAAACAACAATAACGCAAGGCAACAGACCACAACAAGCAACATCAACACAAGGCAACAAACCACAACAAGTAGTAGCAACATTAAGAGACAAACCACAACAAGTAGGAGCAATGCAAGGTGATAGAAGAAAATGAACAAGAGCAACACAAGGTAATGAATCACAGCAAATAAGAGCAGTGCAAGGTGATGAATCACAATAAATAGTTCCAATGCAAGATGAAGAACGATGTAAAGCGAAAAGCAAGGAATATACATCATTTGCCTCAATTGTGACCAAAATAGTTGCATCTTAGTCGCATGTGACAATACGTATACAATGGAGTCAAAGGATGAAATGTATTTGTTGATTTTTTTTTCCATACATACCTTTTGTCATTTGTGACTAATTTATCACATGTGATTTGTCTTGGGCAACTAAAGGGATTTTAGTTACAAAGACTAGTCGAAAATACATGTTTTTCTTCTAGTGTGTGTGCTCCACCTAATTACCTATATTTTAACCTATAGGTAACTTAGTTATATAGGCTAGGGTAGGCCATTTATATACCTAATAAATTATCAATTGGTTAACTAGTTATTTACCTAAAATACATTAATGAATGTGTAATTAAATAGTTAAATATTAATTATTACAAATATATTGTTGATAATATGTAATGAATTAAGTCAAATTTGTAAGGATTAATAATAATTTGGTGGTAATTATCAATCAACAATATATTACATTGTAACTATCTTAATATTTTATACGATTCAAGGATTTATAATATGGTTGTAATTATTAATTATAATTAAATAATTATATATTAACTATTACTAATTTTTATTTTAAGCTAATTAACATACATATTTACCTACCTTTTTATTTATTTATTTATTTAATTTATGTATCTTACATGGTTATTTAATAATAATGTTGGATGAATTAAAAGGCTTTAGTGTTGTGAGGACATGAAAATGTTTCTTTTTGAAAAGTTTGTCCCATATTGTTTATCATCCTTTCGAAATGATGGGAAGCATCATAAGCATCCAAGACATAAGAAATATTTTTAAAAGGAAGGTCACTTAGGATGAGCCAATTGAAAAGGCTCAACCTTAAAGGCCAAATTCAAAATGAAATAGAATTTTCCTACCTAGGTCATCTAGGTGTAGGCTTAATTTAGGTTTTGTACATTTAAGCTTAATAAAGGTCATAGCTTAGGTTGCTTTAGCTTACTTTATGTTTCTATACCTAGTTACTAGTTATAGGTTCCTAGACCTAGGCCTAAGAGTTTAAGTTGTAGGTTCCTAAACATGGGGGGCTTAAGTATCTAATTTTAGGTCTAACCTAGGTTGCTTAAGTTATACCATGTGGCACAGCCTAGTGGCCAATGTTTAAATGTCATGTGGCATAACCTAGTGGCCAATTTTCGATGCCATGTGCCTTAACTTGGGTCCCATTATTTAAATGCCATGCGGCATTTGCTTAAGTAAAATGGTATTTGACTAGTCAAAAAATCACTTGATTGTTATATTGACCAATCAAAATGAGTAGTAAAATATGCCAACTTAGGCTTGGTCAAAAAGTACATGGCCTAGTCACAATGGACATGTTCAAAATGATTAAAAGGTTTTTTTATGCATATCCAAAATGGGTATTTTTTTCCCCAAAATTTATAGTTTAAAAAATTAAGAATTTTAGTAGTGTTCGTTTAAGTGGGGATTTAATTCTTAGAATGCATAATGGTAAATCTTAATATTTTATTACGCTTTTAATTGCACTTTTTTTTATTCTTGTACCTATTTAGTTTCAGTTATACAAAATTTGTATTAGAAATCCAAAGATATTCTAAGATATCCTCCACAATAACATATATTCATAGTCTAAATATCCACATAGCTATGAATTTGTCAAAATCCTACCATAGTTTACTACTCATGTTGCTATGCTATGAAAATTAAAAAAACAAAACATATCTTGTAAAAAAAACTAATTTAAAAAAAATAAAAATCCAAGTTCATCATTCCTCAACTTTCTATACTTCTAGAAACTATTATTATAACTCTTGCATTCCTCCTTTGTAAGTTTTTTTAGGATAGACCTTTCTAAAGCCTCATTCCTTCTCAACTTTCCCGCCTAAAGTACCATTTGAACTCCACCTCATTAGTCTTATTTTTTCCTACCATGTATGTACTAAACATGCCTTGTCCATCATATCTCATAATAGACATCACAACACCTAGTCCCTATGTTAATCCAACTTGATTATTATTATATAGTCTTGTCTCTATCATTACCCCCCTAAACTTCAAGTTTCTTCCTCAAAATCTTGTTAAACATATATGAATTAAAAGAATCCAGAAACTATAGAATAAACCATTCTTCATCCATGTTTACTCTTTAATTGTTTACTTTGCAATTGTACTAGGTGATTCTACAAATTATTAATCCTTCATGACATGAATTCCTTCAATTTGTGGAGTTTACTACAATTGCTTGTGTTGTAATTTTGTAATGGTCTATGTATGGCCATTATATCCCTCATCCTATAAAGTTATTACTATTACAATTGTTGTAATAAATGAGGTAGTTAGAGAGACTTCTGCAATTGTAACATAGTTTGGCAACTTATGTGTGAACATATGCTTGTTGTGCTTTTGTTTCTGTTGAAACTTCTACTGAAACATGCACTTCAACTTGTGTTATGGTATGTTCATCCATAGCCTCCTATGTAGTATCACTTCCCTTCAAATCTATAGGTGAGATTGATTAAACTTTCTTGATCCTCTCCACTTGGGACTTACTTCATATTGATTAAAATTTGAAGTATTGAAGTTGTCTTCAAGAGTTACAAAAGGTGATACATATTTGAATTTTGAATATGTTTCCTTATATGCTTGAAGCCTTCTTTTGGAACCAGCTTCATCTGCCTTATGCTCATCAAACAAGATTTGTAAATATGTTTAGAACATATTATGAATTAAGTTCCACCAAGTGTCAACATTGGATGCTTGCAATTGTAAGGACTTTTGCTCAATCTTTATAATTGTGTTTTGCATTAGTAAATTATCATACTCCTTCAATCTATGCTTTGATTAAATATGGTTCCATAGTTGTGATTGAGTTCATAACTTTGTTGACCTTGTGGCATTGTGCTACAACTTTTGGATCGATCTATTACACACAACATGTGTTCTATCCTACTCCTTCACAACTTCATCCCCCTAATGCAAAGTAATCTAAAGCTTTTCCTTGAATTTGAAAATTTCCATCTCCTGCACATGTACATGTTATTGGAGACTTTTCTTATCTCATTGCAAGGCTATAAATCTAATCTCCAGATCGTTTGTTTTTTTTTCCAAGGCCCAATATTTAACATATTCTTTGTCCTAATTTTATTTTAGTAAATCCCTCTTTCCTTTTATTATTTCATACAATTGCATTTGCTACTCCATAGTGGCCTTCCTATGTTTCACCATAATAAGCTCCATTTGGAATTGGTTCAATTCTTTCTCCCTAACCTAAAGTGTCTTCTAGATTTGAACTTCAATTGCATGGATGTGATGTTATAAATCATGAACCTCCTATTGTGCAATTACAACTTTACTCTCCAACTCTTGCTTTTCTGCTTCATTTTTTTCACACGTCAATTTGAGTCTTAACAACTTGATTTTGGTTTGCTCCATCTTCCTATTGTAGTTTGTGTTAAGCAAGTAGGATGATTACATGGTTTTGGATGCACAAGGCATTTAGGATAGGGATTGATCATGGAACATTATATGTTTGAATTTTGAATTTTATTAGTTTTGAATCATGATGATGTGACTTGGGACTGCCCAAAGATGGGAGATTTGGGGAAAAAGATTTCATATTTAGACACATAGTTGGGAAGATTAAGAATAATTATAGGTGATTTTAAGGAGAAAACCACAAATTTTGTTTTGGTATACCATAAATTTTATCTTGTTGTTTTGCTGTTATTTTAACAGAACATGGAATTTTGTTGTAATTATGATTCAGTTTTTAGTATAATAGAATAACATAGACTTCTGCAATGATTTTTATATCCATATTGTTGTGTGAATTTTTGGTAGTATCAGAATATAATGAAATGAATTATAATCTTGTTTCTTTAATTTTCTACATTATATTCAGAAGTGTTGATTTTGGTTATACGAAATAACCATGAATTTTGTGTTTTAATGAACAGTAGAGTCAAGTGCATTTAGAATCAAGGCAAAAATTGTGAATGTGTGCATATCATAGTGCAAATTTATTGTTACAATAATGTGGAATTATTTTGCAAGAATTAAATTCACTTCTACCATTTGGCGGCCATCTTGTGGGGAATTTGTTTCTCCTTTTATATATATAAAAACAAGAAGGTTTTCTACAATTGTTGTTGTTGTACCATAGATGTGTTCAAGTGAGTGATTTTGCCTTTCAATTTAAAACTTAAAGTGTTATGTTAGATTGTATTAGAAGTTTAAATGGTTAACACCATAAGGAGTGCAAAATGATCTACAAACTCTGAAGATGAAAAATTGTGAAGTAAGATGAATCAGATGGTGACCTGAAATTTATAATGACAATTAGACTTGGAGGTAAATCGTCAAATCACTAAAAAACAAATAAAAGACAATCTTGAAAATGGAGACGAATATGTAGGGTGCATAAAAACCCCATATCAGAATCTAATGTTGGATATACAAGTTCTACGAATAGAAGAAAGACTTATAGGGCACATCTCATTTCTAGCTCAAAAAGTGGTATGGTGTGGGATATGGACTGGGAGTTTTCAAAAAAAGCATAATTACAAAAAATGATTCCATGGAGAAAGATGCAATCAACTACTCGTCCAAATGAGTGGGTGCGATATACTTTTCAATTGCAATTTATGGTTTAAAGTTGTAGATATTAAGATAAAACAAGCACTTCTTGTAATATTTGATCAACTATAAAAAAATTCAAGTTCAAAGTCAATGACTAGCTAAGGAAAGGATATTACAAAAGGTATAGAACCCATGTTTGTGTATTAGTATGCATCTGCAGATTAATATGAACTAGTGGAAAATTAAAATGTGGAAGAAAACATTAATATCAATGTGCTTGAGGAGATCAGGGAAAATAACCTACAATCATCTGAATATGCAAAGGCATAGGTGAATGTGTTGGATGAAGTACCATAGTCATACTCACATCAAGGAAATATAGAATTGGATCAAATAAGCATAGCTAAAACACATGATCATGAATATTTGGATTCGAAGGTAATCTAATTATTTTAAGAGTTTGTGCATTCTATGAAAAAGAAAGACATGCAATTATGGATTGTCCTTTTATGCCTTTCCACATCATAGCAAGTATGGTTAAACATGTGGAGTTACAAAAATTGACAAAAATATTAATGGATCAACAACAAAAACATGAACCAATCATTATTGTAGTCCATAATAGACTGAGAGGCATGGAGTTGGGAAGCCAATTAGGACCATAGAGTTGATAGATTGATCCATCCATTCATTCTAGGAGCAAAAAACCAAAGGTGTATTCACATCCACATTCTGCACCATAGAGGATACTAACGGGTAACCACAAAATGGAACATTATTGACCTCAAGTCAACATAGCTCCACTAAGAATGTTAGAAGTGGTAGTTGTTGAAACTCGAAGACAGCTTATTGGAGTAGGGGTCATTCGATCACTTAATGCAATTATAACAACCATAGGAGTGGAAACGGTTAATACGCCCACAGATGTTGTCGAAAGGGGAAGGGTTATTGGATTTGCAACAAATTTAGGTCGTGGATTGGGTGGATTATTAATGAAAGGGAATTTGAATAAGAGTTCAAAATAACCAATTAAAAACATTATAATTGTTGGGACACCAAAAATGGTGTTAACTAATCCAATAATGACTACTCATGTACACAAAACCACAAACCAACCATTGATGAGCTCCATAACTGCTAAAAAGTACAAAAGTATAAATGCAAAAAATCCAAAAGGAAGGTATGAATACCATTTGTCATAACTCAAGAAATCCATGACCACAAAAATAGCCATTTTGTGAGGCCAAATAAGGTAGCTCCTAAATATCTTGATTTCAAAATAGATGTTAACCCAGATTTGTAAAAGTGAAATTTAATTCTTGCAAAATTATTCCACATTACTACAACAACATATTTGCATTTCACATGCATACATTTACTAGTTCTGCCTTGATTCTCAACACACTTAACATTGCCATTCATTAAAACATCGAATTCATGGTTATTTCATATAACCTGAATTTGCACTTCAGAATACATTATAAAAACTCTAAAAACAAGATTATAATTCATTTCATCATATTTTATTACTACAAAAAATTCACACAAAAATATGAACATAAAATTCGTGACAAAAGTATGTGCTTATTTATATTACTAAAAACATGAATCAAAATTATAACAAAATCCCATGTTTTGTTGAAATGAAATCAAAACAACAAATAAAATTTGTGGTATATCAAAACAAAATATTTGGGTTTTCTACTACAATGTACTTATAGCTCCTCTCACGTTTCCCAAAACTATGTTTTGGAATCATCCTCCTTTTCCCCACGTCTTCTTTTTTTGGGTAATCCCAATCATATCATCATGATTCAAAACCAACAAGAATTCAAAATTCAACATTATAATGTTCCATGAACAGTGCGTATCTTAAATGTTTCATTCATCCAAATCATGTAATCATCCTACCCCTTTAACATATATATTCATGTTAGAATGTTCAATTTTGTAGTGAAAGCAAATGTGAAAACTTTTGAAAAGTATATCATCAATGTGTTTAACTATACACTAAGAGATATGGCATCGGCCTAATGCCAAAATTACATGTTAAAATTGTTTTATTGTATTTTTTTAGAGCTTACACATGCATTTTGAAAATGTCATTGGAAGATTCATAATGACAAGTAAATATACATGGAACTAAAGAACATGAAGTTAGAGGAGACTAAAAGGGTTGAGGTTTACTATGAGTGGATTCAGAAGTCGATTCATGGTTTACAAGTACTGTGAGGAATTCTTCCACACCTTCCATATGAAGATATACACTCACAAAACCCACTTGGGGGTGGAACTATGATGTAGTTGTATTCTAATAAGTGAAGGTGGTTCAATGAAATGCAAAGGAGTTCATTAGAATTTAATGCATTGCGTCCACTTAAAAGGTACCAAGACATTGTGGGAGAATCAAACTCACCATGATAGAAGGTGAAGGAACCTTACGTTGATGTTTAATCCAAGTTCACGTTTGATGGTTGACCCCCTTTGTTCCATCCGTCATAATATTTTTATACAACTTCCTAATCTAACATGCATTAAAAATTCAAAAAGTTAATCTTTTAAGGAGAAATGGTACAAAATTTTATAGTTTTTATTTTTAAAATCAAGAGTTATGCCTAGAATTAAAACTATTTTGACTAGATTTGAAAAAAAACAGACAATTTCAACCCCTTCTACTTCCAGCAAGTGTAGCTCCCTTGTAGCAAAACTGATGAAATTAACATTTTAGGAGAACCTTCTACACCTCATAAATTGAAACTTAATCAAGTTTGAAACAAATCCAACAGTGGATCTAAGAGCAATAACTATTTTAATTAAGAATCCAGGGGCTTTGTCATGGAAATCCTTTCATGAACTCTACTACAACTACTTGCTACACATAACTTCCCTTCATGGTTTTTGTTTGCACACATTTTTTTCCCATGAACAACACTTTTCCACACATAAGAACTAAAAATTTCTCACACATTCATTCTAGTCCTTCTCCTTCCAAAAAACACATACAAGATACCATTTTCCTTAGTAAGCTTCCTATCACCCCTCCTTGAGTTTGTTCTCCTTGTCCAATGGAAGGTTGGAAATCTTTCCTTCCAATCAATGGCCTCCTCTTCCTTCATGAACTAATGAGAATCGAGAATGATTTTTCTCTCCTATGGGATTTAGGATGAGAATTCCTAGGCCCAATGAAACATTAAGAAGATTCCCTTCACCAATCAAATAGGATGTTAATCCTCATGACCAATGGAATTGGAGGACTCATCCTTTTCCCTATCTTGGACATCTTGATAGGGCTCTTGAGCTTCATCATTGTCAATTTCGTCCATTTTATTTTAATCATCCTACTTTTTCATCATAATTACTCTAAGTAACTAATTATTAAGATAATTTACCGATGGTAATAAGTAAACATCCTTGAATTCTCATTTGACTAAATCAACTCAATTGTAATAGTAACCCCTTCATGCACCAATGACTCTTTTAATATTCTCTAATTATTCTTTACCGTGTACTAATTAACTTTGTAATACAAAATAAATTAAAATGAAATTAGGAATTATAAAGATTCCCATGTACTTCTAGATCCAATGTCGATATTAAAGCTTCACGAATTCATTGGAACAAGGATGTCCGGGTCTTCACGGAGTTTCGTCGTCACTACCACACCTCACGCCTACCCTAATTTCTTGAATAAAAGGAATGACCCTTTTGAACACAAGTGCCAAATTAGTTTAACTACCTTTCAATTTTTGTTGATGTAGGTGAAAATTTAGTTATGGCGGATGATGTTACTATGCCTTTGGATTCTCCCATATAACTGTAGAAAAGGAAGAATTTGAAAAAGTGCCGCTTGACATGAATGTTTCTCAACGATCGCACAAAGAAGAACTATCCGAAAGAATGGTGCACATTCGAGTCGATCGTTCAGCATGGGATCGTCGATTATTTCCTAACCCACATGCCCTAACAATTTATTTAAATTTTTTTCCTATTCGTGGAGCTGCGCCACAAAGGTTCGAAGAATATCAATGTGAAGATGACAATGTTTGTTTTTATTGTCGAACTTGGGTTCCCGGTGACGACCATTATTGTTGACTACGAGGCCCAATCTGACGCTCTCCCAAGTCACGGGCGTGAAACCCACTTGAGGGTTTCACAAAGTCAAGTTGCGGAATTCAGGACTTGGTAGCACGCTCCCGGCTTCCAACTCTAAAAAGGGGTAGAGGGTCGAGTTGGGAGCCCAGGGATTAGACTAGGAAGAGGACTTAGTTGATCAAGCTAGAATCCGCACCAAAACAAACCACCCACGTGGTTAGTTCACATTCCGGGACACCCTTTGGGTGTTGGGACAAGCCACAGGCATTTCAGACCACAAGACTCACCACAGCCCGGACTCGGGGGATGCCACCACCATCCCCCATATAGTATACTCTGTGACGCCCCATGGGGGCTACATCCAAATGGCACAAATTCCCGGGACTCCCAAGTTGGAGTCCTGAAATCCAACCAAGTGTCCCGGTTTCAGACTCCCGGGACTTTGAAAGGTCATAGCTCCTCGCCCTGACCTCCGATTGCAACAAGGTCTAAACCGAAGTTGTAGCCCTCGTGAAGATCTTTTTAACGACGTATCGCACTTCCAAATTGGACATCACGAGCTGGTCGATTCCTGACTTTTAGTGGTCGGGAGTCAAACTGTCAATTTGACTCCCGGCCCTTCTTTTGCCCATAACTTGAGCTCAAATGTCCAAATCGAGAATGCGAGGGCATTTTCGATATCTATGTTTCAAGACCTTTTCAACGACACCAAGAACACTTCAATGTGAGGTGTTTTTCCCCTCGCTGTTGAGCTCTAAACATTCGGGAGTCCCGGAGGACTCCAAATCCCCAACTTTTCCAAGTGTTGGGCTTAACCTCCACACTTGGCCAAGTTAGGGTTGCGACACATTCAACCCCCTTCCCATGGAGCATTGAACTGAATACCTAGTTCGCACCATTCATCGCATTCTGGATTTTCTACAGTTGTGATTTATTCCCCTTAAATCATTAACTAAATTGTAATTCACTTGAGAATACTAAGGTGAAAACGTTAATAATTAAATTTTGTCGCAACCCTAGCTTGGCCAAGTGTGGGGGTGAAGCCCAACACTTGGAAAAGTTGGGGATTTGGAGTCCTCCGGGACTCTCGAATGTTCAAAGCTCGATAGCAAGGGGCAAAACACCTCGCATTAAGGTGTTCTTAGCGTCATTGAAAAGGTCTTGAAACGTACATATCGAAAATGCCCTTGCATTCTCAATTTAGACATCTGTAGCCCAAGTTAGGGGCAAAAGAAGGGCCAAGAGTTAAACTGGCAGTTTGACTCCCGACCACTAAAAGTCAAGAATAGACCAGCTCTCAATGTCCGATTTGAGAGTGCAATACGTCGTTGAAAAGATCTTGACAAGGGCTATAACTTTGGTTTAAACCTTGTCACGATCAAAGGTTGGAGCGAGGAGCTATGACCTCTCAAAGTCCCGGGAGTCCGAAACTGGGACACTTGGTTGGATTTCGCGACTCCAACTTGGGAGTCCCGGGAAAAAGTGTCATTTGGGTGTAGCCCCAGCAGGGCGTCGCAGAATATACTATATGGGGGATGGTGGTGGCATCCCTCGAGTCCGGGCCGTGGTGAGTCTTGTGGTCTGAAGTGCTCGTGGTTTGTCCCAACACCAAAGGGTGTCCTGGAAAGTGAACTAACCACTTGGGTGGTTTGTTTTGGTGCAGATGCTAGCTTGATCAACTAATACCTCTTCCTAGTCTAATCCCTGGGCTCCCAACTCGACCCTCTACCCCTTTCTAGAGTTGGAAGCCGGGAACGTGCTTCCAAATCTCAACTTCCGCTACTTGACCTTGTGAAACCCTCAAGTGGGGTTTCACCCCGTGACTTGGGAGCGTGTCAAATTTGATGTTGATCTATTTAAGAGTTTGATAGAAGTGAAAACTAAATAAGGATGTATTAGGATTGCATCCTAAAAATCTTACAAGTACATCATTAGTGCTTAAAGATTATTCTACAAATTAATTTTACTATTGTCGTGGCGAAACGTTAATGTTAATTACGAGCTTGTATTCCCAATATATCAGTAAAACCACATTTAGTTCTACATCCCCTTTCACCTCTCTGCAACATAAAAAAACAATGCACTTAAAAAGGTTACTAGGTCCTAAAACTAACTAAACATTGCATCAATTTAAATACAAAAGTTCTATACGCTTGGAAATATCCAAAGCTAATTCAATTAATAATAATTACTATTTTGTGGTTTATAAGGATTCAAATCATTATTACTAAATAAATTTATGGAACTAAAGTTTAACAATTTGTTGAATCATAATCCATGGCTCACAAGTACCTATCACAAAAAATTTCCTAACTACTATGTTTAAAGCAGGCTTGCAATCATACCTCAAAATTACAACTACGAGGATGAAGCGGTCAACATTTCAACAACATAAAGAGGTAATGATGTTGTGTGAAAAAGGAATGATTATTGTTAAAACAAGGAGTGCACTAACAATACCACAAAGTACAAAATAAGCAACACCACCAAAATCAAAGTAATACAAAGAAGACTAACAAGTTTCATACAAATGATGGAATGACCAATTACAATGTGGAAACATGCAAAGAAAAGAAAGAATAGACTATAATGGAAGCTACAAAAGCAACCCAACATAATCAAAAACCACAAAAGACATAATCATATGCATGTCACATCTATGGTTTGAATGGACGTAAATTGATAAACTATCCAAAGTTTATTGAGATGCAGAAGATGTTAAATGGGAAATCTATGACAATAGTAGATGTTCAACTTGTTGCTGAAACACAAACAATCACTACAAATGTGAATGTGGTGGATGGTAATGTTATGACAAGAAGTAAAGCAATTGAAGAACAAGTTCAAGGATAGAGATTCAAGGAAAGCAACGAGTGTTGTTGATTGGGAAAATGAAGAACCTTAGTTTTTCAATACCATAGGTAGGGACAATTGTTGTAATAATAGATGGCAATTATCCAAGTATAGATTGTGAAGAATCCAATAGAGGATGTGTTGTTGAATGGAGGTTCTTGAATTAATATTATCATAGGACAATTGAAATTAAGGTTGGGGCTTCCAAAGCCTAAACTTACACCATATAATTTGAGGATGGCAAATCAAACAACCATAGAACCAATGGGGTTGATCAAAGATATAAATATATATGTTCATGGCATTCATTACATAATTATGTTTACTCTACTTCAAAATAATGTGGTAGATTTTTGTTATTCCATGTTGTTGGGGAAACCATGTTTGAGGGATGCTAAGTGGGACATGATTGGGGGAGTAACATTGTTGCCATAAAAGGGAATGGGACAATTAGAACAATTACAGTCAACAATCATTTGGGAGGTGAAATAAGAAGACCATAAATGTTATTGAGTTACAATTATCAAAATGGTATCATAGATGAAGAAAAAAAATCATCTTTGTTATAGAGCCAAAATTGTTTTCAATAGGAATAATCAGTTTACTTGAGACAATTCAATTTGTGAAAACCATAGATGTGGAGATTGTGGATACAAATATGCATAATAGTATTTTAGAACAAGTATTTAGAGTACAAAGCACCAAAAAAAAGATAGCTAACAACAAATATGAGCCAAAAGTAGTGTTAGAAGATAAAGTGTATCTAAAAATGTACTATAATCATCAACCAAGGAATGTTGTAGTGGATGAAGCTCTAGCAAAATCAAAGCACATGAATTGCACACAACTAGATGGATGTTAATTAAAAATCAATAATTGATGAAACTTAATATGGGAATTGATGCAGAACCATAGTTGGTGAATATTAATGCATAGCTGGAAATAGGCAAGGTGTTGGAAGTGGAATAGTTGTTGAAGGAGTTCAAAGATGTTTTTGCATGGACATACAAAGATTTGAAAGGGATTCCACCAAAGAGTGCACAACACAAAATTGATTTGGACATTATTATACCACTGGCACATCAAACCAAATATAAATTAAATCCAAACTATGCTACAACATTCAAACAAGATATAGACAAGTTATTAGTAACTAAATTCATTCAATATGTAGAGGAGGCTACATGGTTGTCACCCATAGTAGTAACACCCAAGAAAAATGGCAAACTAAAAGTCTATATAGATTTTAGAAAACTAAATGTAGCCACAAAGAAAGATCCATACCATTGCCTTTTACAAATGAAGTGCTAAACATAGTAATATTTTATCTTAGATAGATATTCAACATATCATCAAATTTATGTAGCTCAAGAAGATAGATACAAGACTGCATTTGTTACAAACTGGTTGGTTTTTATATGGAAGGTGATGCCATTTGGAATTTAAAATGGACCTCCAACATATCAAAAAGCTATTACCAAAGCATTCAAAGAATATTTGGACAGTTTTATAAAAATATTTCTAGATGATTTTGTAGTGTATATTGACATGGAAAGTCATCTACAAAAGCTCAAACTATGTTTTTAAAAGTGCAAAGAATATGGCATTAGTGTGAATCCAAACAATGTGCATTTATGGTATTTTAAAGCATGATATTGGGTTTTATTATTTCAAAAGAAAGGAAACTACCAAATCCAAAGAAAATACAAGTAATAGTAAACATGCTATCACCGAAAAATCCATAACAGATTCAAATATTCAATGGGATGGGATTGTTTTATAGGTGATTTGTCAAAGATTTTGTTGCTATTATGGCATCTGTCATTGAATTGACCAAAAAGACATAGACTTTTTTTTAAATAGAGGAATGTCAAAAGGCTTCGGAATTGATCAAACAAAAGTATATTGAAGCATCGATATTGATATCACCAAATTGGCATGTGGAATTTCATGTTCATATAGATGCATCCTTATTAATTGTGGGGGTTACGCTATTTTAGATTGTAACATGGAGGAGTGATCAACCAATAGTGTATGCTTCTAGGCTTCTAAACAGATTAAAAAAAATATAACGCAACACAAAGAAAGGTTGTACTAATGGTTTTTGCTTTGCACAAGTTCAAACATTATTTACTAGGATATAAATTTGTCTTTTATGTAGATCATATGGCATTGGTCTATTTGGTCAACAAACCACAAGTTTTAGAGATAATATTTATATGGTGGTTATTGTTTTAGAATATGACTTCACATTAGTATATAAGTCAAGCAAAATTCATGAAATTATAGATGCATTGTCAATATTACTAGATATTACATAACCTTCAAGTGTGCCTAATCAAACCACATATGCAAGTTTGTTTTACATAAAGCCTAAATGGCTAAATGATGTAAAATAATTTTTGAGAATTGGATAGATTAAGGGCACATTATCAATATAACAAAACATAGATTGGTCAAGAGAGTAGAGCCTTTCACATTGAAGAACGATGAATTGTATTGAGTGGGCCAAGACAATAGTTTGCGACAATGCTTGACAACTACAAAAGCATAGATGGTGGTGAAAGAATTGCATGAAAGACCATTAGGAAGGCATTTTATAACTAAAATAACACATAGGAAGATATTAGATGCTGGATATTGGTGGCAAACTATATATAAAGATGTGCATGATTACTATAGATCTTGTGATGAGTGTTAAAAAACAAGACGATTAGCAACTCAAAGTCTTACAAAGTTGGTCACAAGTTTTCGAGAGGAACCATTTATAAAATGGGGACTTGATTTTGTGGGGCCAATTAAGCTAGCAAGAATATATATAAGAAACAAATATATTTTTCTTGCCACAAATTATGCTATTGAGTGGGTGGAAGCAAAGAACATTGATAACTAATATTGCAATAGTAACAACAAATTTTTTGTATGGATGCACATTAACTAGGTTTGGATCTCCTTTAATTATAGTCACAAATCAAGGAATTAATTTCATTGATGATGCCATCAAGCATTTGACAAATCATTATCTATTAAAACATGTGAATTCTACAACTTATTACCTTCAGGTTGAGTCTACTAACAAGGTATTTGGGACACTATTAACCAAGTTAGTTAGTGAGAATAAAATAAATTGGGATGAACATTTGTCCACAATGTTATTTTCATACATAATTGTAGACAAAGTAACAACATGGTATACACCATATCAATTAGTGTATGAATTACATCCATTGATGCCCATAAAGTACATACTACAAGTTGTTGGCGAAAATGAAATAGACAATATTTCAATGAGAGTTTTAACTTGCATAATTGTAGGACTAGAGAAGTTGTAGGAGGCTAGAATGCAAGATGCAAAAACTAAAGGTATTCAACAATGGAATAGAACATTATGGAGTCAACAAAAGAATCCAAAAAAACAATTCAATTTCGATGATTATGTTACGTGGTTTCCAAAGGGCAATAAGTCACACCTAAGGAAGTTTACTAAGAAATGGTTTGGACCATACAAAGTAGAGTATGTGTTGCCAAATAACATTGTGTTATTAGTGACAATAAAGAAGTTTGAGACCTTGTGTTAGTTAACATGAATAAGTTCAAACCTTGCAAATACATGAAATTTGAAGTTTAAAAACAAGAACAACAAATGCCAATATATTGGGAATAGAGTACAATTAAACTTCAAGTGAAAGATTATAATATGGAGGTGGAAGATGAAGACTATGAAATACAAAAATCATAGATATGGAATAATGAAGGTGAATAAAAGATGAAAGATCCTATGGTCATCATATTATTAATTTTGGAACTATGGATGATTAATGAATCCATAAATAATAATTGCAAAAGTGACAAATTTGGGATGTAGATATTAAGCCTTGGCAAGGTAGGGTAAAAGGTTAACGGGTAATACATTGTTTCCTACCTTTACCTTACCATTACCCTTACCCGATTCGCCCACGCCTACCTTTACCTTTACCTACCCCTTCAACCGGGTAGTTAACCTTTACCTTTACCTACCCCTTCAATCGGGTAGTTAACCTTTACCTTTACCTACCCCTTCAACTGGGTAATTACACGGTAAAAAGTTCGAGTCGTATTCCATGGGACATTTAAATCCAGGAAGATGTTGCGTAGTACCATTATGTACCATTGTAGGTCATATAGAATTTCAACAAAAGTTTCCTTCAAGTCTTTCCCTTCTCAAAGAGCTGATTCCATCCATCTGCCGTTGCAAAGGTAATCTTGAATGATTGTCTTATTAGCTGCCCTTTAGCACACGGAAAAATACCTGAGTTGTTGTACCAACATAACTTGGAAAGCTTAAACTTGGAGTATCTTCGGCATGTAGCTTGTCTTGGATTGCTTCCAGTGTTTTCTCAGTCTCTAATAGCTTATTGAAGAGAAGTGCACACTGTTGCCTGTTGATGAGGAAAGAAGTCTTGTCGGGCCCCTCTAGAACGTGGGAAAACTCTTGTCTTATTGTCCTGCAGAGATCAAATGTAGCATGAAGTGCAGTTGCCATTGATGGATTCTCAAGATTAGAGTCAACAAAGATCGCACGCTGATCATGAGCATGTGAAAACCATTTTACACCAGCTCAGCCCGCTGCTGATTCACTGCTCACAGCAAAAGAAACTTAGTTGAGTTGGTGTTCCACCTCTTCAGGTGCAACTCCTGGGATGAGGGTGGCTCTGGAATCCTCTGCAATACATTCAAGAGAGGTTTACCTTATGCATTTCGTGACCACCTACAGCTCCCAAGTGGTTGCCCAAGAATCTGGAGCCCTGGAAAAGCAAGGATCAGGTGTGTATATTTTTATGTTTTATCTCATACTGCATAAAACTTTCCATACAGCAATGGACTTACCTCTAATATCCTGAGAAACCTCTATGAAACTCATGCAAAAGCTAAAGCCATGACCTGGGAAGTCTACAACCTAAATGATATCTATGAGGTTACATAGACATCTCCACAACATCATTTTAAAGGTAACAAGACAATGAGGACATTCATAACCATATGAGAGTCACTCACAAAGTGTTGGAAGCTGGGACATCATCTTCATTACAAATAGCAGTGACAAGCTGCCATGACTACCCACTTACTTCATCAACTTCTGACCATGGGTGCATATAAGTAATAATAAATTTCTGATAAACCATTATACAAATCTGCATCCTGAGTTTTTGTCATGTTTCCACAGGCAACAGGAAGACTTGTTGATCATGATATTGGTAGCACTCAAGAGCCACAACTAGCATAAAAGGGTCAATAGTATCCTCATTCAAGCTGCAACAAACTAAGTTTGTGAGGTAAGCTTAATTTCATTACAATTTTTCTTTCTTAAGATACCCCTTAAGCACACCACTCAATGACTACTGGGATGCAAAACATATGTTGAAGCCATTTCAAACACATCACGAAAACTCTACACAACAACATGTTGATTGTACCAAGACAATGAGTCGTCACAAAGTGTCAGACCATCACCTTCATCATGGATAGCAATGCCTAGCTTCCTAGACTACCTTCTGAGTTCAACATCTCCCAAAAGTGCATGTAATTCTCCACCCAGAAAGCTAATAAAGTCAAGCGGACATCTATGCGAGAATTCTGCCTTACGCAGCCCATGATTGCGGTAAAGCCTTCTACTGAGGACTTTCACCTTCAAAAATAGACAGTAAACAAATAGATAACACATATTTAGATTCGGCCACAGCAATAATATTTTACTCAAAGATCAAGGCTGGCCTCAAAAACCAAGTCGACAAACTAGTTGTGGAGCATTTGAATGACACCATCATCAAGGATCTCCTCATCCCAGTCCTCCTGCTCCTCCTCAAGCTCCTGGACGACCGACTCCACATTGTTGGCACCGTCCTGTCCGAGGGTAGCTGCTGCTTCCGTTCGATTCGTTAGCACTTTGAGGATATCGGCATTCATCCACGAACGCATGCACATTGTCATGATAAACATCGACGATGACAACGATTGTCGAGTACATGTGAATTCGCAACCAACGACGCTATTTACCTGCTCTGATGGCGTCGATGTCGCCGACATTATGTGGTAGTCCATGGCCATTTGGTAATGGCTCGGCAGTAATTCCTTCCGGGCCGACCACCACGACAAGATGTCGATGAACCCTGATTGTCTCGACAATGCCGGTCAACAGATACTGATCGACCTCGTTGCCATTGCCACCGACGCCGCGCTGCAGCTAAAACATCGCGGCAAACAATGAGTTGTCGGCCGCTTCCTGTTCGACGCTCTGGCAAAAGCTCACCTCGGCCAAGTAGCAACACTACAGCAAATGGCGGACAAGACCGACGACGAACTTCAGCTCCGCCGGGTCGGTCGGCTTGGGGATCTGCGGGTTCAGGTACGCCGCAATGATTGCCGGTTCCTACACCAGCTTACTCTTGTACTTCTCAAGCTTCGCCTTCATTTCGACCATCGTCAGCTTGCCGTCGATCTCCTGCAGCTTTAGCTCGTTGTCGTCGCAGTGCTTCAAGAGTAGAGAAACGGACATCAACACCAGGTCGAGCGTCAGCTTGTGATCGGCTGCGAGGCTTTCCATGACCTGGCGCGGCACGCGAAAGAACGTCGACACACCATCGATGGCATGCCATTCTAGGTCAGGGAGAACGCCGTGGCCAATGTCGGCCGCGTACTGGTCCATGATGATATCCAAAATGACGCGCTTGCCAGAAGCATCAGCGCACATCTCGTGAGTCAAGTTCTAGTGCGTGGGCGAGCCCTGGTGCGTCGGCTACTTGCTGGCAAGCCTAGTTGCCACAGCTTTGATGCGATATTGCTGTCGCATGACTTTGCTGCGGCAAATTCTGATCAGCGCATCTCGCAACTGCTCGGTGGGTTCCTTAATGAACGTCAACACCTTGAGCACAATGAGCTGGATAGAGTGGTCGGTGCACCAAACGTGGTTGACCTTGCGCATATGCTTGTAGCCGATGAAGGTATTGACTAGCTAGAAGAGCCGTGCGATAGCAGCACTCGCGTCTAACTGATGCACTCCCAAGTCCCAGGGTGAACCCACTTGAGGGTTCACCAAAGTGTAGTTGCGGAAAGTTGGGATTCGGAAGGCGCTCTCGACTTCCAACATTATAGAGGGGTAGAGGGGCATGCTAGAAGTCCCAGGAAAGACTAGGAAGATGACGCACTCCCAAGTCCCAAGGTGAACCCACTTGAGGGTTCATGAAAGTGTAGTTGTGGAAAGTTAGGACTCGAAAGGCGCTCCCGGCTTCCAACTCTAGAAAGGGGTAGAGGGTCGAGTTGGGAGCCCAGGGATTAGACTAAAAAGAGGTATTAGTTGATGAAGCTTGAATCTGCATAAAAAAAAACCACAAAGTGATTAGTTCACATTTCCGGGACACCCTTGGGTGTTGAGACAAGCCACGGGCACTTTGGACCACAAGACACACCACGGCCCGGACTCGGGGGAAGCCACCACCTTCCCCCATATAATATTCTCTGCGACACCTCGCAGAGACTACATCCAGATGGCTCTTTTTCCCGGAACTCCCAAGTTGGAGTCCCGAAATTGTCCCGAAATGGTCCCAGTTGGAATTTCAAGAATTTGGGAGCTCATAACTCTCGATTGTGAGGTCTGATCACAACAAGCTCTAAACCAAACTTGTAAGCCTCATCGACATCTTTCCAATGATGTATTGCATTCTCAATTCGGAGGTCTAAAAGAGGTCGATTCCTGACTTTTAGTGGTCGGGAGTCAAATTGTCAATTTGACTCCCGATCCTTCTTTTGCCCATAACTTGAGTTACAGATGTCCAAATGGCCAATGCAAGGCCATTTCCAATATCTATGCTTCAAGACCTTTCCAATGACACTAAGAACATTTCAATGCAACGTGTTTTGGGTCCTGCTATCGAGCTCTAAACATTTGGGAGTCCTGGAGGATTCTAAATCCTCACTTTTTCCAAGTGTTGGGCTTCACCCCCACACTTGGCCAAAGTAGGGTTGCGACAAAAGAGGGTTTAGTAGATCAAGCTTGAATCTGCATCAAAACAAACCACAAAGTGGTTAGTTTACATTCCGGGACACCTTTGGGTGTTGGGGACAAGCCACGAGCACTTTGGACCACAAGACACACCACGACCCGGACTCGGGGGAAGCCACCACCTTCCCCCATATAGTATTCTTTGCGCCACTCCGGCGAGACTACATCCAAATGGCTCTTTTTCCCGGGACTCCCAAGTTGAAGTCCCAAAATTGTCCCGGTCGGAATCCGGGACTTTAACAGCTCATAACTCCCGACTGCCAAGTCTGATTGCAACAAGATCTAAACCAAACTTGTAGCCTTGTCGAGATCTTTTCAACGACGTATTGCTCTTTCAATTTGGAGGTCGGAACAAGGTCGATTCCTGACTTTTAGTGGTCGGGAGTCAAACTGCCAATTTGATTCCCGACCTTTCTTTTGCCCATAATGACGCGCTCCCAAGTCACGGGGGTGAAACCCACTTGAGGGTCTCACCAAAGTCAAGTTGCGGAATTGAGACTTGGTAGCACGCTCCCGGCTTCCAACTCTAGAAAGGGGTAGAGGGTCGAGTTGGGAGCCCCGGGATTAGACTAGGAAGAGATCAAGCTTTTAGATCACACGAACCTGCATCACAAACCAACACGAGTTGGTTAGAATCCATTTGCACTCTTTTGGTGTTGGGACAAGCCACGGGGACCCGGACTCACTTGGACTCACCACATCCTTGGCTCGGGAGTATGCCACCACCATACTCCCTATAGTATACTCTGTGCCACGTTGTGGGGACTACACCGAAATGGCACAAATTCCCGGGACTCCCGAAATGGAGTCCCGAAGTTGTCCCGAAATCGTCCCGGCGGGACTCCTGGAACTTTGAACGGCCATAACTCCCGACTGCGGAGTTGGATCGCAACGAGGTCTGAACCAAAGTTGTAGCCCTTGTCAAGATCTTTTCAACGACGTATCGCACTTCTAATTCGGACTTCGGTAAGAGGTCGATTCCTGACTTTTAGTGGTCGGGAGTCAAACTGCCAGTTTGACTCCCGGCCCTTCTTTTGCCCATAACTTGCGCGACAGATGTCCAAATGGCCGATGCGAGGCCATTTTCGATATCTACGCTTCAAGACCTTTTCAATGACACCAAGAACACGCCAATGCAAGGTGTTTTGGGTCCTGCTGTCGAGCTCTGAACATTCGGGAGCCCCGGAGGACCCCAAATCCCACTTTTTCCAAGTGTTGGGCTTCACCTCCACACTTGGCCAAAGTAGGGTTGCGACACATAACTTGGGCTGCAGATGTCCAAATGACCAATGCAAGGCCAATTTCGACATCTACGCTTCAAGAACTTTTCAATGAAACTAAAAACACCTCAATGCAAGGTGTTTTAGGCCTTGCTGTCGAACTCTAAACATTCGGGAGTCCTGGAGGACTCCCAATCCCCAACTTTGGGAGTGTTGGGCTTCACCCCCACACTTGGCCAAAGTGGGGTTGCGACACCGACCCATTGTCACTGACACCATTGAGTAGGCGCATCACGACATCCCAGCCCAAGTGTTTCAGGTACTCGAACAAGGTAGTCCCGACGTGCTTATTGACGCTAGTCCCGCACTTGACGTCAAGGATCTTCAAGAGAATGCTCTTGTTGGTCAGAGAAGTGACATCGACCCAATGCACGGTGACATTGTAGAAGCCCTTCAGGTTGCGGTTCGACCAGCCGTCTAGCGTTAGGGAAAAGGCGACGTCGAGGCTGCATAAAAATGTCGCCAGCAATGGCTCCAAGATGCGATACAGCTCAGTGATTCGCCTAGGATCGTTCAAGTCGATGGCGGCTCGTATCCATTCGTCAACGATACAACAAACTTCTTGAAATGAACGCCACCAATCGCACGTAGGGTGACACCACCTTCGACAACGTAGTCCACGATGGCATTCATGTACTTGCGTAGAACGGGCTCTGGATACACAGGCTTGCTGCTGAGCGTTGACTAGAACATGACCTTGCTAGAGCGGGCAGATGATGCAGTGTCGTTGCCGGTGATGCCGTGCGCGCTCTTCATGTGGGCTTTCCAGCCCGACGCATTGGTCGATTTGGAGTACCACTTGCGATACACCGTGCACTGGCACTTTTCGCAATGCTTGGCGGAGTTGCCGTCTTGCCAATCCTTGACATACTCCCATGGAAACTAGTGTTTTTGGCGCTTCCGCTTTGATTTGGCGGACGCCAGCATGTCGCCATCACTGTCGTCGGACGCAATGACGACAGCAGCGTCCTCGACGATGACCACGCGCACAACAGGATCACCATTGCTCGACATTGTACTTTGTAGCTCCCTCAGCGCTGCAATGGAAGACCATGGTGGGGTGGACTCCATGACGGATTAGGCGTGACGGTGGACTCCGTGCGGACAGACTTCGAGGCTCGGAGACACACACAGATGCTCAGACTCGGTCGTCAAGATTCTCTACAAAAAAGAAGGTCGACTCCCAGCAATTGGTTCAACGAACAATTTCCACGATGTTCAACCAAGATCGACAAGTCCTTAGAAGTTGGAGTACTACAATGAAGACAAAAGCAGTAGAGCAATTATAATAGCGGTAAGTTGACACAACTTGATGTAGCAACAACAACAATGGCAGCAATTGAAGCAAAGTTTGCATCAACAAAAGCCTTTCCAAACTGCAAAAGAATAAAGCTACTACGGTTTCTCCTGAATATAGAAACTAGTCACACGATCTATTCTCTACGAAGAATGAAGGATTGTCAACAATCGGTAATGAAAATAGATCCACAAGGAACCAAGATCAACAAGCTTGTTGTACAACAACGGAGACGGGAATAGCAGGCAAGCTATTACAATAGCGGCTTTACACTTGCAGCAACAACAATGACTGCAACAAATTGAAACAAATTGAGGCAAGAACAAGGCTACTATGACTCGGAGCCTTCACACTTGCAGCAGCAACAATGTCAACAGCAATTGAAGCAAACCTAGTCTGCAGTAAACAAAAAAGGTTATTCCAAACATTTTTAAAAAAAGCTGCACTACCATTGGTCGGTATTGAAGATCCCAAAAACGAGTTGAAGGTGGAAACATGTTGAGAATATTAAATAATAATACTTGAGGAGGAGGAGGAGGAGGAGGAGAAAGAAAGAAAAGCTGATAAGATTAGCGCAGCATACACTTCATCTATGATCTCATCATGACTGACGGCGGACTCCGTTAGGGCACTGGGGCCATAATAAATAATTTATTCAGTTACCTGTAATTACCGGGTAATCGAGTAATCCGTTCGGCTTTACCTTTACTCTACCCACTACCTTACCTGTTACCTTCCCTTCACCTTTTACCACTAACTTTTACCGTTTTACCGGGTAATAACCGGTTGTCTACCTTACCTTGCCGAGGCCTAGTAGAGATCTAAAGATGATTTTTCAAAGGTATCGATTAAATGAACAAAGGTCTTCGCCCAATCATCAAGGGTATTCATCAAATTTGTTGGCATAGTTAGTAGAAAAATCAGTATAGTCTATAAATGTATTACCATAGTCAACAAATAAATGGGCACAGTCAACAAAAGGTATACATGGTGAACAAGGTGGAGTCAATATAATTAATGTAAGGATATTAAGGATGTGGACTAATCGCAAGATGAAATTTGAAGCTTTCATTCATAATGATGATGTAAAACGCTTCCACATGGTTATACAAGGGACACAAAAAATGGTAATGATGAGCCATATTAATTTCAAGGATTAGGCGTTAATTAAAAAACAACGGGCAAGTACAAAAATGAATGTAACGGGAGGGAAGTTCAAGGGCGAAAAAAGGGGTAATTATCAAAAGTTTTTGTTTGTTGTCGAAAGTTGTGAACGTTTTTGAAGTTTTGGAGATCACAGAAGCATGAGTGCAAAGAGTGTGATTGAGAAACTATAGAAAATAGTAAAAGGAAAAGGAAACATAAAATAATGAACATAGACGAAGTTAAAAAGAAAAAATGGAATTGTTGAAAAAATAATAGAAAAGGAGTTGCAAATAGTAAAACATGAAAAAATGTTGAATATTCAACCATTGGCTATAAGGTCATCGCTACATTTTTCATCATCTTTAGAATGTGCAAAAGGAAAAACATACAATGAAAAAATACAATTTGCATAGATGTTAATTCATGATATAGATTGAACTCAAACATTTGCAACTGACTTTTTGTGCTAAAGTAGAAGATAATGTGTGCAAAAGAACAAACAAGACCAAAAGCTACATCAATGGATTTAGTGTTCATTGAACAATCGAAGGAAGAGGAAGTTGTGGAGTAACAATTTGTGGAGGCACATGTATCGCAAATGGACGTAGGGGAGGAGGGTGTTGTTGAGGTGGGAGTACAACCATCCACATAATTGCAGGCATTAATAAAAGCACAAAAAAGGGCAATGGAGATTAAGATGCATGAATAAGATGCTACATCAAAAAGAAGGCGCCATCATGGATAAAGCTACATTTCCAAATCTTAAACGATTCATGTGGATACAAACAAAAGAAAACTATGATAGGCATGTTGAAAGGATGAAGAATTAGAAGGATATCAATGAGGAAAAAGACCGGGCTTCAAAAAGAGGCTTATTCCTTTGTTTATTATGAATTGGGAACCATGCCAAATGTCATGCTAGAATTTTTGAATACATTTGTTATCAAGGGCATAAATATCTACTTTGGGCACAAGGATAAGGTGTATGTTATTAGCAAACAACAGATTATAGATGTTTTTGGAGCATGCATAAAAGGGTATGTAGAAGACTCGAAAAGGCATGTTAGTAAGCCACTACACTATTACAAAAGTGGGGTGCAATTTATTAGCTTAAATCACTATGGGACCTTAAAAGTGACATAACTTCACTGCAGTTTACGAATTTCACCTTGGTGAAAATTATTTCACTATAATATCATTATGTAAACATCATGTTTCATTACTAGTTAACATAATTCACTATTATAATTTACTATAATAAATAACTTTATTTATATGTTCTAAAAATATTATATTTATGCTACTTTATGATAAACCCTATATTATTTTAAGCTACTTTTAAGTTATTCTAAATTAAATTATTTAACTAACTTTAGGCTATACCTTAGATTATTTTATTTATATTAATATATGTTATTTCAAGTTATACTTTAAGTTATTATAAATTATTTTATCTTAAGTATAATAACTTAAATTAATCCAAAAAATATATAATGACCTAAGGTAGAAAAAACTTAAAATAACAAATGAGAAATAATTTAAAGTACCTTACAATATAATAATTACCAATAAACTATGATATTATAACATAGAATATCCAATAATAATTTATAATACAATAATCACCAATAGTTGTTATATAACATATAATAACCAACAATAACATATAACAATAACCATTAATAAAATAGCCACCAATAACCATTAATATAATTATAAACAAATAGAAGATCTACTATAGTTTCCTTTCAAATTTTATTGAAAGGAAATTATAACACAATGTTCACAACACAAAACATAACATCAAAAACTCCTCACGGTTCTTGTCACATGAAATACACAAACTTGTGCAATGAAGAAAAGAGATACAAACCATCAACACCAAGGTATTTGACTACAAGACCAAACCACAAATAACCAAACTAAAATAAGTAAAGAAAGTAACTCAACTTTGTAAAAGTAACCTAGTTACTTTCCTACTCCAATAACAAATGAAACCTAACTAGTTGAGTTTGAATTCTCAACACTCCCCCTCAAGTTCAAATCCACTTCTAGTACACCAAGCATTTGTCGAAACTTCTTTAGCTTGTATGTACCTAAAGCCTTTGTGAAAATGTCAACAACTTGATCTTCAGTACTGACATAAATAAGGTCAATTTTTTTTGCTAAAACTTTTTTTTAAATAAAGTGGTAGTGCACTTCAATGTGCTTTGTCCTAGCATGATAAACCGGGTTGTTAGCAAGTATTATGCTACTAATGTTACACAATAAATGACAACAGGAACATCCACTAACTGTCCCAAATCTAATAATAGTTTCTGTAACCAAACTACTTCACATGCAACAATTGCTGCACCTTGTATTCTGCCTCTGTGCTTAATAATGCAACTATTGGTTGTTTCTTATTGCTCCTACTAACACCACTTCCAAAAGAAAACATGAAACCACTAGTTGATCTTCTATCTGAAACATTGCCAGCCCATTCAGCATATGTGTATCCATGTACTTGTAATTGGTTTTTGCCTTCATAAAAAGTTCCACACTGCAAAGTATGTTTTATGTAACTCAATATGTGCCTCACTGCATCCAAATGTGGCTTTCGTGGTGTTTGCATGAATTGATTCACCACTCCAATTGCATAACTCAAATTTGGCCTTGTGATGGTCATGTAAATCAAACTCCCCACTATGCGTCTATACATAGTGGTATCTTCCACAAGGTCTCCTTCATCTGCACTTAGCTTCACATTTTGCTCCAATGGAATTGAAATGGGTTTGCAACCCATCACCCATATTCAGACAATTTGTTCAAGGCATATTGCCTTTGTAGTAACCATATCCCTTTGGGGGATTGGATTACTTCAATGCCGAAGAAGTCATGCAACTCTCCCAAATCCTTCATCTCAAACTTTTACTTCAAAAAACTTCTTCAAATCAAAGATGTTTGAATTGTTATCTCATGTGATGGTCAAGTCATCAACATAGTCTATGTCAATAATCCCATGACTTGTCTTTTTCACATATAATAAAAAATCAGCATTGGATGTTTGAAATCCACTTGTGATAGGATAGCCATCATATGTGAGTATTTGTACAGGGTATTTGATTTGTGTGGATCTTCGTATTCCATTGTTGTTGTCGGGAGTTTTCAAAGCTTTCTTGGCCATTCGAGCTTTGAGAGTAGTAATTGAAAGGATTCTTGATTCTTCACCCACATACTTTTTTGAATCACTTGACTCATCATCTACGTGAGGATTTATAGATGGTGTTTGAGAACTAACATTTACAATGTTTGAAGATCTTAATTTTCCTTTCCATGGAGTGCTACTGGACCCACTAATTGAGGACTCTTTTGGTCCACTAATTAATTATGATTCTTGTTCCACATTTGATGGAACATCACCATTTCTAACCTCTCCATCTTCTGTTATCTTCAGTGGTGGGTACTAGCTAAGCATCTCATCAAACACAACATCTCTACTCACTTGCAACTTCCGAGTGAAAGAGTTGAAGCATTTATATCTTTTTTGTTCTAAGGAATATCCAATGAAGATGCACTTTTCAGCTTTGGGATCTAGTTTTGATCTTTTATCATCAAGAACATGCACATATGCAATGTAACCAAACACTCTGAGGTGTGAGACATTTGGTTCCTTGCTTGTGAATTTTTCTTTAGGGGTCATGCCATGAATTACTGTTGTGGGTGTTCGATTCATGATAGACACTGTAGTTGCTACTACTTCAACCTAAAAGTAATTTGGCAAATTCTTCTCATTTAACATGGCACATGCAATTTCTACAATGTGCCTTTTTTCCTTTCAGCAATTCCATTCTGCTGTGGGGAATAACTACATGAACACTTCCTTTGAATTCCATGCTCCTTCAAGTACTCACTGAATTCATTTGAAATATATTCTCCCCCTCTATCGGACCTTAGGCACTTGATGCTCACACCCTTCTCCTTCTCCACCATTGCTTTGAAAATCAAAAAATGTTGAAACATCTTACCTTTGTGTTTCATGAAGTAAACCCACACCTTCTTTGTGTGGTCATTAATGAAATTCACATAATATTTGCATCCTCTGATGGATTCTGTCTTTGTGGTTCACACATATGAATGGATCATTTCCAAAGGTTTGGAACTTACATGAGTTGTTTGAACTGGGAATGGATGCCTAGCTTGCTTCCCCAATTGACATGTTTCACAAACTTCTGACATCACGTCTTTTGTTCCAAATTTGGGAAGACCTTCAACAAGATTTTATTTCTCCATCAACTTAAGATGTCTGAGATTAACATGGCCAATTCGCTTGTGCCAAATTCTAATGTCTCCAACTCCTTTTCCATGTGTGAATAACATGGAATTCACCTTAGTCATGTTCACATCCAAGGTGAACATTCATCCATTCCTTTTTCCTTTGGCAATCAATTTGCCTTGGTTCTTTATGTCTTCCACAAAACATCCGTTTAGGTTGAATGTCACTTGTAAACTTTATTCCACCATTTGGCCTACAAAGACCAAATTTTTTGTTATGGTTCGAACATAAAGTACATCTTTCAAGTATTTTGTTTGCCCATCTTGCATGGACAATGGCACCTTGCCGATTTATGTGATGGGATGTGTAGTGTCATCAATAATTTTCACAAAACCTGGTGTCTTCAAATCCTTTGTGTCTCTAAACCATTCTCCATGACTAGTCATGTGATTTGAAGCTCCAGAATCCACATATGAGACATTGTTATCTAATATTCCTTCTATCATTGAATTTGCCATGTGGTGCATCACAAACAGTTGTTCATAGCCTTGATTGTTAGTTAATGCATAATTCCCTTGTTGTAGCTTTCCATTTCATGCATCATGCTCCTTTTGATAACAATTATTTGCTATGTGCCTAAGTTTCCCGCGGTAATAGCAATTTGAGTCACTATTTAGTTGTTAACCTCAATAACTTCCACCACGACCTCCACAACTTCCTCTTCCTCTAAAATTTCCTCATTCACCTCCATGAGACTAAACTTCATGTTGATGATGTCCACCATGCGAGCTTCCGTGTCGGCCTTGAAATGAAGTTTTAACACCTCTACTTCTACCTCTATTAGAATTTGAATAGAAAACATTCTCTTGTGATCTTCCATTGGATGAGGTACCAACAATTCTCATCTCTTCACTTATAAGTAGGGTTATTAAGTCTTGGAAATTGGGAAATGTTTCTCGAACTGCAATTGAAGTACGAAATTGGCTATAGTCTTTTCCAAGACCATTCAAGGTCACGGCCACTAGATCTTCATCATCTATAAGGGCTTTTATAGATGCAAGAGCATCTGCAAGGTTTTTCACCTTTGTAGAATAATCGCTAATGTTCATCTTGTTTTTTTGTAGATTATGCAACTTTTACTTGAGTTGCATTTTGCGAGCTTGTGTATTGGTGCTATACATCTTCACCAATGTATCCCAAGCTTGATTGGGTGTTTTTGTATCTTGAATATGCACAATCATGGAGTCGGACACATTCATAGAAAGCCAATACAAGACTTTCCTTGCTTTTTCATGCCAAGTTTTATTAACTTGAATTTGTTGTTGTGTGGGGTTTTATGGGAGACGAGGTTCTGTCTCATCACCAACTATGAACTCCCAATAACCTTTCCCCATCAAGAAATTCATAATCCCAAATTTCCACACTTGGAAATTATTCTTGTCTAATTTCTCAATTGTAATTTGAGAAAGACCGTTCATCATTTTTTAAAGCAACACTCAATGTCTTCTTAGGGTTTCTAGGATTGGGATTAAGGTTTTCCTTCCTTATGTTTCTAGGATTAGGGTTGGGGTTAGGGTTGAACAAGATGGACCTTGTACATGTATGTATGTCTCGAGTATTATATGAAATTATATATTATACATAAGTTTTACGTATATGTATATATTTTGTATAATATTTTGTATGGTATTAAAAACATAATTAAATACCAAACTTTTGTATGAAGGTCTTGATAATGTATTTGCGCTTCCCAATCTTCAAACTCCTTTCAAGTTTTCATAAGTTGTGTTTGCTCCACTTCAAAAAATTGTTTTGATCTCTTCTCAATGTAAACTTTTGTCATAATAACTTTGCGAGGCTACATCACTCACATATGACCTTGAATCCTTTTGAAATTTTGCTAAAACATGTAAAGCTTTGTCTACTATTATCTCTTAAATTTCAACTCATTTGACTTCATAAAATGAGAGAATTTGCTGCTTTCCTTGAAGTCACCTCAAATTGGGACCTGAAAACAAAATGACTTACAACTCGCTCTCAGCAACTCCAAACTCCTTGAGATTTTGAAAAACACATAAGATATA
This sequence comes from Sphagnum tenellum, assembly GCA_963921925.1. Taxonomy (NCBI): domain Eukaryota; kingdom Viridiplantae; phylum Streptophyta; class Sphagnopsida; order Sphagnales; family Sphagnaceae; genus Sphagnum; species Sphagnum tenellum. The sequence goes on along the minus strand of OY998153.1, from coordinate 6,257,981 downwards.
TGTTTTCTATATCTGGTCAAAATCTCAGCTCTATTGGTGACAACCACAAAGAGTTATCACTCTCAAAATAAACTGACTTCAAAACTTAGGCTGAAACTTTAGATGCTTCAAATTTCTCTCAATACAAATCCAAATGACTTGAAAGTTTTCTTGCGTATTGAATCTTTTATGATATATAAGATCCCAAAGCTACAGATCCAAAAAAGCTCAAACAAAGGAGATATGACCAAAAAACTAGATCTGACACAAAATCTTAAAAAACTCATAACTCTCACAAAACACATCCTTTTCTTTTGAAATTTGGAGAATAGAAGCATCTTATAGCTTTCTACAATCTTTGCAATTTTCACTCCAAGATCATTTCACAGTAGATCTAGATCTAGATTTAAAAATCTGACTTCCACAACCTTTGATGTGTGGATCTCCTTTCACCTCTTTCTTTTCTTTTCTTTCTTTTCACTTCTTTCCATTCCCCGTTTCTCTTTTGCACTTGACAAACTCGTATGATGTTATTAGAGACTCTCAAACTCTAGTTCTAGAGACTTTATAGCTCTAGATATCTTTCAAGTTTCTCATCAAACAACCTAAGCTCTAATACCATGTTAACAAATAGGAGACCTACTCAAGTGCAAACATAGGATTTTAATGAAAGGAAACTATAACACGATGTTCACAACACAAAACATAACATCAAGAACTCCTCAAGGTTCTTGTCACATGAAATATACAAATTTGTGCAATGAAGAAAAGAGAGACAAACCATCAACACCAAGGTATTTAACTACAAAACTAAACCATAAATAACCAAACTAAAATAAGTAAAAAAAATAATTCAACTTTGTACAAGTAACCTAGTTACTTTCCTATTCCAGTAACAAATGAAACCTAACTAGTTGAGCTTGAATTCTCAACAATAATAGCGACCAGTAATCATTAATATATTAACATTAATAACCACCAATATCCACAATAAATATTCACCAATAGCCATTATTAAGATAGCCATCAATAACCACTAATATAATAACCATAAATAATCACCAATATTTAATAACAAAATATCCACCGACAATCATTAACATAATAGCCACCAATGACCATTAATATAATAACCACCATTAGCCATCAATATAATAACCACTAATAGCCATTAATATAATAGCCACCAATAGCAATTAATATAATAACCATAAATAATCACCAATATCTAATAACAAAATATCCACCAATAGTCATTAACATAATAGCCACCATTAGCCATCAATATAATATCTACCATTAGCCATCAATATAATATCCACCATTAGCCATCAATATAATAGCCACCATTAACCATTAAGATAATAGCCACCATTAACCATTAATATAATAACCATCAATAACTAACAGGATAATCACCAATAGCCATTAATAAAATAGGCACCAATAGAATAACCAGCAATAGAATAACCACTAATGGAATAACCACCAATAGAATAGCCACCAATAGAATAACCATCAATATAATAACCACCAATAGAATAACCACTAATAGAATAGCCACCAATATAATAACCATCAATATAATAACCACCAATAGAATAACCACCAATAGAATAACCACCAATAACCTTAATAAAAAAAACGACTAAGAACCATATATTAAAATTGCTTAGGATTGCCAAAAAAATCTAAATTTAAATAATTTATAATAAACAAAAATAAGTTGAGATGAAGTAGTTTATAATAACCTAAAATTGCCAATAATAACATAAGGTGAAATAACCTTCAATAGTCCAAAGTAACTTATAATAACTAAAAATAATTTACACTAAAATATTTTATAATAGCTAGAAAAAACATAAAATAATTGAAAATAGCCTAAAATGAAATAAGTTAAAATAATGAAAAAATTATTTAGAATAACCAAAAGTAGCATAGGGTGAACTAACCAAAAATAATCATTTTTAAAATAATAGCCATAAATAATGTAAAGTGAAATAATTTAAATTAATGAAAAATAGACATATAATAATTGAAAGTAGCTTAACATAGGTAGTATTATTATATGAACAAAAAAATTATCCATTTATTAAAATTTTTTTTCAAAAAATTTGTGATTGAAATGTTATTAAATAATGATATTTAATTTTGTTTTTTATTTAGATGATTTTAAACTTTCAAAAAAAATAAAAATTATGTACATTATTGAATTTTTCTAAAAAATAAATTTGAATAATTTCATTTGAACAAAATTTCAATAAGATATGAACTTCAAAGTTTATGTTTTTGTAATGTTGAAAATGAAATATCTGATAAATATAATCTAATCTAACATATTACCACAATAAGTGGGGTGGTTTGATGGTAAAGGTGTTTACCTCCATTTCAAAGGTCAAGGGATTAAACTTCATGAGTGGTGTTATGTGTGGTCAACAATGGTATGTTGAGCAAATATTTTCTTATCAAATTCTTAGAATAAGTGCTTAGGTTAAAAACCTAACCTAGGTATTAACGCATGTCAATAAAACATGAAATTATCAGTAATATTATATTTTTAATAATTAAAATTTAATTGATTTCCATTCTAGTTAGATACTTAATTAATTTCTGAATGGTTTGATAAATTTGTATTTCTTTTGAGATTAACCTTGTTTCACTAAGTATAGTGAAACAATTCATTATCCATAACAACTAGTTCCCGTTCATTACAGGGTTAAACAATTTCACTAAGTAAAAATGTTCAAATTTGCTCAAAATCTAGTGAAACCCAGAGTGAATTAGGACGCATTTTGTTGTAGTGTTAAACATTGCAAGAATTAAAATTTGTCATAGATTAATGGAATGCAAAGAATCTAGGTATGCCATATTATGTTATATATCTTGTTATATCTGTGATTTATCGAAAGAAAAGGTGACGTATTTTAGGAATAAGAATGCCATTACATTGATGAAGGTAGAAAAGGGGTAGAAGGTAGATTGGGCATAGATTATATATAATAAATTGTGTAGTGAGTTAGATCGATGGTATAAGTATGTCAAGGAAAATAAGGGGGATAAAAAGGACACCTGCCAATTTACCTTAATACTAGCAAAAATCTTTCAGTATCTATATGTTCACCAAAAAAGAGAATCCATAGAAACCACCGCCCAAGGTGAAAAGAACTAGAAAGGAAATGAAAACAACATTGGAAAATAAAAATAAGGCTATAGCAAAATTTCCAAGAAGTGCTTGTAAGAGGAAGAATAGAACTAAGGAAGTTGGAGCTTCAAGCTCATGAGTTAAGAAAGCCAATGAAAGCACATAAACAAGGGCACAAAAAAATGATGCGGGGAATAATGGCACCATCTACAATGCCAACAATGTTATAGGTAGCAAAATAGATTGCAAAGGTACTATAGACGACATCTCCACAAGAGAAAGAATTGAAGAAATAGAGGTAGAAAGTTAAGAGGGAACATGACGCAAGGTTTCTAGAGGGTGAAAAACATTTGCATTTGGATGGGAACATATATGAAGACTAGTTCGAATCCATTAAAAATCTATAACATTTCCAAACTTTACAACTATTGAAAATTCAAGTTTAATTAGTTAGGTTTCATTGTTACTGGAGTAGGAAAATAATTGAGTTACTTTCACAAGGTTGAATTACTTTCTTTACTTATATTAGTTTGGTTATTTGTGGTTTGGTCTTATAGTTAAATACCTTGGTGTTGATGATTTGTCTTTCTTTTCTTCATTACACAAGTTTCTGTATTTCATGTGACAAGAACCTTGAGGAGTTCTTGATGTTATGTTTTCTATTGTGAACATCGTGTTATAGTTTCCTTTCAAAAAAATCCTATGTTTACACTTGAGTAGATCTCTTATTTGTTAACATGGTATCAGAGCTTGGGTTGTTTAATGAGAAGGTTGAAAGAGATCTAGAATTAGAAAGTTTCTAGAACTAGAGCTTGAGAGTCTCTAGTAATATCATAGGAGTTTTTCAAGTGCAAAAGAGAAATAGGGAAAAGAAAGAAGTGAAGAGAGAGAAAAGAAAAGAAATAGGTGAGAAGAGACCCACATATCAAAGGCTGTGGAAGTCAGGTTTTTAAATCTAGATCTAGATTTATTGTGAAAAAATCTTAAAGTGAAACTTGGACAGATTATAGAAGACTATAAGATTCTTCTATTCTCAAATTTTCAAAAGAAAAGGATGTGTTTTGTGAGAGTTATGAGTTTTGAAGATTCTATGTTAGATCTGTTTTTTGGTCATATCTCCTTTCTTTGAACTTTTTTGGATCTAAAGCTTTGGGATATTATAGATCATAAAGTACTGTATATGTGAAAAAAATTTCAAGTCATTTGGATACATATTGAGAGATATTCAAATATTTAAAGTTTCAGCCGCAGTTTTGAAGTCAGTTTCTTTTGAGAGTGATAACTCTTTGTGGTCATCACCAATAGAGCTGAAATTTTGACCAGATATAGAATACACATATTTTATGTGGCTTTAAAAATCTCAAGGAGTTTGCAATTGTTGAGAGTAAGTGTAAGTCATTTTGTGTTCAGGTCCCAGTTTGAGGTGACTTCAAAGAAGTAGCAAGATCTCTCATTTCATGAAGTCAAATGAGCTAAAATTTTGAGAAACAATAGTAGACATAGCTTTACATGTTTCATCAAATTTTCAAGAGGATTCAAGGTCATATGTGAGCGGTGTAGCTTTGCAAAGTTGTTGTGATAGAAGTTTACATTAAGAAGACATCAAAACAAATTTTTGAAGTGGAACAAACACAACTTGGGAGTACTTGAAGGAAGGAGTTTGAAGATTAAGAAGCCCAAATACATCATCAAGACCGTCATACAAAATTTTGGTATGTAATCGTGTACTTAATACCATATAAGATATTATACGAAATACGTACATATATGTAAAACCTATGTATAATATAGAATTTCGTATAATACTTGAAACACACATACATATGCAAGGTCCATCTTGTTCAACCCTAACCCTAACCCTAATCCTAGAAACCTAAGGAAGGAAAATCCTAACCCTAATCCTAGAAACATTAAAAAGACATTGAGTGTTACTGTGAAAAATGGCAAACGATATTTCTCAAATTACAATTGAGAAATTAGACAAGGACAATTTCCAAGTGTGGAAATTTAGTATTATGAATTTCTCGATAGGGAAAGGGTATTGGGAATTCATAAGTGGTGATGATACAAAACCTCCTTTCCCAGAAAACCCCATACAATAACAAATTCAAGCCAATAAAACTTGGCATGAAAAACCAAGGAAAGTCTTTTATTGGCTTTCTATGAGTGTGTCCGATTCCATGATTATGCATATTCAAGATGCAAAATCACCCAAGCAAGCTTGGGATACATTGGTGAAGATGTATAACACTAATACACAAGCTCGTAAGAATTGCATAATTTATAGAAAAACAAAATGAACATCAGTGACTATTCTATAAAGGTGAAAAACATTACAGATGTTTTTACATCTATAGGATCCCCTGTAGATGATGAAAATCTAGTGGCCATGACCTTGAATGGTTTTGGAAAAGACTACAGTTAGTTTCGTACTTCAATTGCAGTTCGAAAAACATTTCCTAATTTCCAAGACTTAATAACCTTACTTATAAGTGAAGAGATGAGAATTGTTGGTACCTTATCCAATGGAAGATCTCAAGAAAGTGCTTTCTATTCAAATTTTAATAGAGGTAGAAGTAGAGGTAGAGGTGCTAAAACCTCATTTCGAGGCCAACACGGAAGCTCGCATGGTGGACATCATCAACATGAACGTCAGTTTCATGAAGTGGACAAGGAAACTTTAAAGGAAGAGAAAGTCGTGGTGGAAGTCATCAAGGTCAATAACCAAATAACGACTACTGCAAGAAACCTGTGCACATGGCAAAGAATTGTTATCAAAGGGAGCATGATGCACAAAATGGAAAGCTGCAACAAAGGGAATTATGCATCAACTAGCAATCAAGGTGATGAGCAACTGTTTATGATGCAGCACATGGCAAATTCAATGATAGGAGGTGTATTAGATAATAATGTTTGGTATGTGGATTTTGGAGCTCCAAATCACATCACTAGTCATGGAAAATGGTTTAAAGACATAAAGGATTTGAAGACACCAGGTTTTGTGAAAATTGGTGATGACACTATACATCCCATCACATAAATTGGGAAGGTGCCATTGTCCATGCAAGATGGGCAAACAAAGTATTTGAAAAATGTACTTCATGTTCCAACCATAACAAAAGATTTGGTCTCTGTAGGCCAGATGGTGGAACAAGGTTTATAGGTGACATTCAACCCAAACATATGTTTTGCGGAAGACATGAAGAACCAAGGCAAATTGATTGTCAAAGGATAAAGGAATGGACAAATGTTCACCTTAGATGTGAACATGTTTGAGGTGAATTCCATGTTATTCACACATGGAAAAGGAGCTGGAGACATTGCAACTTAGCACAAGCAAATTGGCCATGTTAATTTTCAACATCTTAAGCTAATGGAAAAATAAAATCTTGTTAGAGGTCTTCCCAAATTTGGAAGAGAAAAGATGGTGTCAAAAGTTTGTAAAGCATGCCAATTGGGGAAGTAAGCTAGGCATCCATTCCCAGTTCAAACAACTCATGTAAGTTCCAAACCTTTGGAAATGATCCACTCATATGTGTGGACCACGAAGACAAAATCCATTGGAGCATGCAAGTACTACGTGAGTTTCATGGATGACCACACAAGGAAGGTGTGGGTCTACTTCATGAAACACAAAGGTGAAGTGTTTCAACACTTTTTGAATTTCAAAACAATGGTGGAGAAGGAGAAGGGTGTGAGCACAAACTGTTTAAGGTTCGATGGAGGGGGACAGTACTTTTCAAATGAATTCAATGAGTACTTGAAGGAACATGGAATTCAAAGGAAGTATTCATGTAGTTATTCCTCACATCAAAATGGAATTGTTGAAAGGAAAAAAAAGCACGTTGCAGAAATAACACGTGCCATGTTGAATGAGAAAAATTTGCCAAATTACTTTTGGGCTGAAGCAATAGCAACTGTAGTCTATATCATGAATCGAACACCCACAACAGTAGTTCATGGCATGACACCTGAAGAAAAATTCACAAACAAAAAACCAGATGTCTCACACCTTAGAATGTTTGGTTGCATTACATATGTGCATGTTCTTAATGAGAAGAGATCAAAATTAGATCCCAAAGTTGAGAATAGTATTTTCATTTGTATATTCCTTAGAACAAAAAGGATATAGATGTTTCAACCCTTCCACTCGGAAGTTACAAATGAGTAGAGATGTTGTGTTTGATGAAATGGTGATGCTCCATCAAATGTGAAACAAGAATCACAATTAATTAGTGGACCACAAGACCCTCAATTAGTGGGTCTAGTAACACTCCATAGAAAGGAAAATTTAAATCTTCAAATATTGTAGATGGTAGTTCTCAAACATCATCTAGAAACTTCATTTAGATGATGAGTTAAGTGATTCAGAGAAAAGTGCGGGTGAAAAATCAAGAATCTTTTCAAAAACTACTCCTGGGGTTCGAATGGCCAAGAAAGTTTTAAACATACTCGAGAACAACAATGGAGTATGAAGATCCACACGAGTCAAGTACCTTGTACAAAGACTCACATATGATGGCTTTGTAGTTCATCATTACACATACATGGTGAGAGTCATACAAAAGGTTGAACCCATTTGTTTTGAACAAGCAGTTGGAAACCCTAAATGGGATAATGCCATGGATGAAAAGATGGTGGCGTTGGATGCTAATGTTACTTGGGAGTTGGTAATTTTACCAAAGGACAAGAAGCAATTGGGTGCAAATGGGTATACAAAGTCAAGCACAATGCAGATGGATATGTGAGTAGATATAAAGCAAGATTGGTGGCCAAAGGTTATGCCTAAACTTATGGCATAGACTATGAAGAGACCTATAGTCCAATTGCCAAAATGACAATTGTAAGAGTAATCATTATTATGGCAACAACAAAAGTATGGTCGTTATATCAAATGGATGTAAAGAATGCTTTTCTTCATGGACATTTACAAGAAGAAGTGTACATGGAACAACCACTAGGTTATGTGGACCAAACACGTCCTAATTTGGTTTATAGGTTGAAAAAAGTTTTGTAGGGCTTGAAGCAAGCACTTAGAGCTTGGTCAGACAAGATAGGTTAGTGTCTTGTCATAAGTGGATTTCAAACATCCAATGCAAATTTTTCACTATATGTGAAAAAGATAGATCATGGGATTATTGACATAGTCATCTATGTTGATGACTTGATCATCACAAGAGATAGCAATGCAAACATCTTTGATTTGAAGAAGTTTTTTTTAAACAAAAGTTTGAGATGAAGGATTTGGGAGAGTTGCGTTACTTCTTTGGCATTGAGGTAATTCAATCCCTGAAAGGGATATGGTTACTACAAAGGCAATATGCCTCGAACAAATTTTCCGAATATGGGATGACAAGGTGCAAACCCATTTCAATTCCATTTGAGCAAAATGTGAAGCTAAGTGCAGATGAAGGACACCTTGTGGAGGATACCACTATGTACAAACGCATAGTGGGGAGTTTGATTCACATGACCATCACAAGGCCAGATTTGAGTTATGTAGTTAGAGTGGTGAGTCAATTCATGCAAACACCACGAAAGCCACATTTGGATGAAGTGAGGTGCATATTGAGGTACATAAAACATATTTTACGGTATGAATTTTTTTACGAAACCAAGAGCCAATTACAAGTACATGGATACATGGATGCTAATTAGGTTGGCAGTGTTTCAAATAAAAGATCAGCTAGTGGTTTCATATTTTCTTTTGGAAGTGGTGCTGTTAGTTGGAGCAGTAAGAAACAACCAACAGTTGCATTATCAAGCACGGAGGCAGAATAGAGAGGCGTAACAATTATTGCATATGAACTAATTTGGTTACAAAAATTACTCTCATATTTGAGATAATCAATGGATGCTCTTGTTGTCATTTATTGTGATAACATTAGTAGCATACTACTTGCTAACAACCCGGTCTATCATGCTAGGATAAAGCACATTGAGGTGCACTACCACTTTATTAAAGAAAAAGTTCTAGCAAAAGAAATTGACCTTATTCAAGTGTGTATTAAAGATCAAGTTGATGGCATTTTCACAAAGGCTTTAAGTACAAACAAGCTAAAAAAGTTTCGAAAAATGCTTGGTGTACGAGAAGTGGATTTGAGCTCGAAGGGGAGTGTTGAGAATTCAAATTCAACTAGTTACGTTTCATTATTACTGGAGTAGGAAAATAATTAGGTTACTTTCACAAGGTTGAATTACTTTTTTTACTTATATTCGTTTAGTTATTTGTGGTTTGGTCTTGTAGTTAAATACCTTGGTATTGATGGTTTGTCTCTTTTTTCTTCGTTACACAAGTTTGCGTATTTCGTGTGACAAGAACCTTGAGTTCTTGATATTATGTTTTGTGTTGTGAGCACTGTGTTATACTTTCCTTTCAATAAAGTTCTATGTTTACATTTGAGTAGATCTCTTATTTGTTAACAATATCATTTGAAACAACAATAATAATAGACACAAAAGGTCTGTAGGCTACTAGATTGTAGACAAAGAGAATGGAAACATAACCTTCTTTTATAGTGTTCATACCACTAGAACTATAGGTATCAATTAATAGACCACGATCTACATAGGGACATCCATTTGAATATGGGCTAAAAGCATATTGGTGCAAGAGATGGGATCATCTACAAAAGAATTCAAAAATCTTATGACACAAATAATTACACCAAAGTTTGTGGAGGAGGTAGCTACAAAGTAATGTAAGCAAATAAGGCAACTAAATTATTTCAAACCATGGTAATTATGAACCTAAATATGGGGAATTTGAATTTGGAGGTGAACAGAATTAACCACATAGGAGAAGGAGAAGGCAATACTACATGTGGAATTACATAAGAAGAGGGATTTCCAAAAGGAATATAAGCATAACATATGAATTTGGAGGAAGAATAGGGTAGAGAATGAACAAAAGATTAAAGTGTTCATATAAAAATTGTAAGATGAAAATAAGTAGCTCAAGGTTAACACAACATGGACAAAGTCATAGACTGAAAAATTGTAGGAGTTGAAGTAAAAGGTTGAAGTTTAAGAAACCACTGAGAGAAAGTGGGTAGATGCATTGTTACTTTATAAACAACATGAAGCTTTGGATAGTTAAGTGAAAGCACTCATTAAGGAAAAGAAGGAGAAGGAAAATGTTTTGACATATTTGGAATTGGAGAATCTAAAGAATGCATATTTATTGCATTATAAAAAGCTTAGAAGAACAATAGCACATGTAGAAAAAGAAAAGTTGGTGGAGGAAAAAAAGGAGTATCAAAGGAATCTATAGCACCTATAAGCATAATTAGAGATTGCACAAGAGTACAGGAAGAATCTAGACCTAACTAGTGTCAAGAAAAGGCTAGAGTATTATGAACAGATGCTACAACATTATACTTTAATGAGGACAAAAAACAAATTGAAAGATTTTGAGGCAGATTTTGAGGAATGGTGGGAGGTTGCAGAAGAGTATTTTACAAAGGAGTTGGAAGAATAATCTAGCTCAACATAGAACTAATGAAAGAATTATGAGGTAGAAACTAAAGTAAGGCCGAACGAAACAACTTAGGAGGAGGAAGTGCAAATGAGGAACCACATAACCTTAGAGGATAAACAATTCAAGAGGAGGAAATGTAAATAGAGTAACCACATGACTTCAAAGGAGGGGGCCAAGAAGAGAGATAACCACATATAACTTTAGAATATGAACAAGTGAAGATTATTCCAACAATAGAAGAAGAGGTATACAAAATTTAGCCCTTGGAAGTAGGACCACAAACTAAGTTAATGGATAAGGAGGTTAGAATTGCAGAGCCAAAGGTGGGTACAAAACCACCGATTATTGAACAAGTCAAGACTAAAGACATTGCAGTCGAGGAGACAAATGCTTAGAAGGTTGCGAAATGCTTTCATTTCATTTCTATCATTTCACAAGAAAATATGAGATGAAATCCAAAGTGCAGAGGGATTAATGTTAAGGGAGTAGGATGATTACATGGTTTTGGATGCAGAAGGCATTTAGGATAGGGACTGAACATGGAACATTATGGGTTTGAATTTTGAATTCTTATTGGTTTTGAATCATGATGATGTGACTTGGGACTATTCAAGGATGGGAGATTTGGGGAAAAGGATTTCATTTTTAAACACACAATTGAAAATAGTAAGAATAATTGTAGGTATTTTGTAGTAGAAAACCACTGATTTTATTTTCTATATACCACAAATTTTATGTTGTTTTGCTTTCATTTCAACAAAACATGGTTTTCTTTTGTAATTTTGAGTCAATTTTCAATAAAACACAAAAATATAAACTTATGTAGTGATTTCTATATCCATATTATTGTGTGAATTTAATGTAGTATCAAAATATAATGAAATGAATTGTAATCTTATATTTTGAATTTTCTATATTGTATTTTGAAGTACAAAATTTGGTTATATGAAATAACCATGAATCTAGTATTTTAAAGAATTGCAAAGTTAGGTGTGTTTCTAATCAAGACAAAAATTGTGGATGTGTGCATATTGTAGTGTAAATCTATTGTTATATTAGTGTGGACTAATTTTGCAGGGTTTAAATTCACTTCTACTCATTTGTTACATGCCAAAATAGTCAAGCATTCCGCAAATCCTCCTTTGCCTCTTGATGTAATGATCTTCTTGTGTGTGGGGTTTGATAAACTAGAGTTGTGCCCCTAGATGTTTCTACAAATGGCCATGCACTCCTATATGTGCCAAATCTATCCCCTAACTCATACACCCCTACTAAAAATGATGGTCTACCTTCTTGATTTATAGTTGGTTATGTGGTTTAAAATTGAACTTCTTGTTGATGATGTTGGGCAAATGAAGAACATGATGAAAACCACTCAACTAGATTTTTTTCTAAAGATATAAATCTTTCCCTTTGGTGCTCCTATGGTATGTTTTGATTTCAGGTGGTGGAACCCGATGAGCAACTTGACCTTCCAACTATGGTTCCTATTTGGCCACTTGTTTTGGGTTTGGAATTTTTGCAACTAGTGTAGGTCATTGTGAGGTTCTTGAAGTTGGTGTGGTCTTAGTGTGGTATGGGATGCCATGATTTATGGGTTGAGAGTTGTTCCTTACATTTGCTTCCTTCTTTTGATCATAGAGGTTTCTCTTTTTCTTCCTCTTCCTTTGAGTCTTTTGCAATTCTTTGCTCCATGGTCCACATCTATCATGGTGATTTGCTAGACGAAGCAAAAGGTGATTTAGTTTGTTGCATATGCTTTCTCAACTTTGAAATATTAACCCTTGAAGTAAACACATCCTATACTCTAGTTGGTACTTCTTGTAATGGAATCTTTTAAATAATGTCGAAGAATAAATGTTGTATCAAAATCTCAATAACTAATGTTGAATGACAAACATCTTTCTTTGGATCAACCTTGATTATTCCCATCATGACCTTACTCTGGGCGGTTGTCCATCTCATCAATACTCTATGTAATTGTTTAAACAAAATGTTGCCCAATCTATTGTTTTTCCTTGCACAATTGTCATGATTGATATTACATTTTTGTTATGGAAATAATAGACTTTATCCCTATGGTAAATGACTTGAATTAGTCTAGGAAGACAAATATCATAAGGTAGCTTCATCTTACTAACATTCCATTATTCTATCTTCACATATGCTCCTAGCAAGGCAATGTGCTGAAGCATGGATTCTGCAATTTGCTTATCTATCTACTATTGTTGGAAATTTTGAAAACATGTGTAATCAAATGCTTATCGATTGTAACAATCTTTTTTCCCATCTTTGTATATAAAGTTTATTCATTAATGTAATACGTGTTGAGAAACTCCACTAGCCATTCATGACATGGTGCTCTACACTATAGTTCCAACAATCCTACTAATCTTACTATGGATGCCCATCATTTTTCATCCTCTCCCATACTGACTCGGGTTGTAATTCTTTCCAACTCTTGAACATATGTTTTGTCTATTGGTGTGAAAATCAACCTCTCTAGTTTTGGTGAAAGTACATACCTAGTTTGATGTGCCATGAAATTACTTCTTTGTTTTTCCTCTTAGACTTGGACAAACTACGTTTTAAAGAACTTGGAATAATAAATGATGCAAATTCTACAACTACTTGTGATGCTAAAGCTTTTGCTTGTCTCAATGCTTGAAGAAAGTGGAGGTTATCTTTGTCCTCTCCCTTTGAATCCATCAACACCATTGTTTCTACTTCTACATGTGGTCTTGAAATTTGGCATTCTCTTAGAAATAGTAGCCATTTCTTGGTGTATTCCTTATGTGTGCTACAATCTGCAATGTGAGTGCATTTGAAACAGAATTGGTGCAGTCTTGGGGGTTGGGTCACTTAAGCCTTCTAACTTGGGGTACCAAAATTCCATTTGGGGTGTGGAGTTTTATTAAGGTCACTTGCTTATTAAAAGTTCACATGGACCCACATTTACAATTCCTGCATGAATGTGATAATGATGTAACATATATGTGGCATTTACATTATAGTTATGAACACATTGGGAATGTACATTCCTTTATTTTGCAACTGTCAATGTTCCCACATGGGAACATGAAGAACGAGGGGAAGGTGGGGAATTTGTGAACATGAAAAATGATGGGAATGGGGGAATGCGTAAACATGGGAATGAACAAATCAAAACATTTTGGGGATGTGGGAAATGGGAACTAAACAAATTAAAACATATTGGTCATATTCACCTATTTACTCAAATTAAACAAACTAGGCCCAAGTTCAAACCATGGTTGGTTGGGTGTAACTACTAGTTTATAGCTCATTAATAATTCAAAATCAAATAATCACTTGTTGTGGTTACTTCAAAATAGGGCTATGGTTGATTGTTAGGCCATTTATTCATTTGTTCCACATCGCACATTCTACTTTCACCTCAATGTTGTGTTTTTGTTTCGGTTTGATTTAACCATCGGCATCTAGCCTTTTCACATGTGAATGTGGACATGGGTTAAACACATTTGGCACACATTTAGCATGTTGTCCATTTAGAGGCGAGCAAATAGCCACACATGACGCCATCAAAGATGTCATGTATGCCCTCGCATGAAAGAGTGGGCACATTGTGTGGAGAGAGTGGTGATATGCCTTTACGTCAAGAGTTTCATTACAAGTCGATCTTTACATGACTCATGAGGACCACATCTTTGTTGCCAATGTGGTGGTTATTGACCCAACACGGGAGGTGGTGGCTATAAGTGTCATTAGTCAACTAGCAAGTGCAGTTGTGGAACTTAGCACCATTGCTAATATTCGCAAATATAGAAGGCTTCATGAGGGGCACCGCTTTAATTCAATGGCCATGGAGGTGCATGGTGCACTTGGGCATGATATGGATCATTTCATCAAGGAATGTGTTGTTTTTTCCATGATAGATAATCAAAAGGTCATTTGTCTTTGTGCGTTTAGTTTTTCAAGCAACATGTTAGTTTTGCTATTCAACATGCTTTAGCTTCTACTATAAAGAAGAAGATCGCGATGGCGAGAAATGTTTGTTTTAGACGTCCTATCACTATTAGATTTCATGATTTACATGTTGGCAACATTAGAGGGGTTATGGGTGAGATTTCTTCCTACCATGAGAGGGACTAGCTCTCTCCTTTCTTTGGTTCATGTAGGTTATGCGTCTTTTGACCTTTCTTTGGCCTTTCCATTTGTCTTCTGTGTGGTGGTTTCGGCCATCGGCTTTTATTGGATTTTTTGTCTCAAAATTATTTCAAGATCCTCAAATACTTGCTAGTATGTAATAAAATTTGGCAATTTTGTACCAGATTTTTTACCACATTAAATGTTTTCATTGATGGTTGTGCAAAATTAGGTGCTTCATTTTTCTTTCAATTACATTTCTTGATACCTAGCCAAACATGGTTTAGAATTAAGGGGAACAAGAAAAGGATGGTTTGTGGAACTTGCATGAAGGAAACTTGCAAATAAATGTAGTAGTAAACTTGCAAATACATTTAAAATGATAATATCCATGGTACAAACTATTTCTAAAGTAACAATGTATTTTTTTTCAATTTTGTGATGTTTTTAAAATGCAAGGGGTTATAAATATATTCAATCAAGTTTGGAGATATTCAAAATATGAAGTATGAAATATTAATCACCTTTTCATAGTGTAAGCACTTATGGCAAATTTTTGAAAAATTAAAGAATTTGTAATAGAATTTTGTTTTGGAAATATTTTTCACAAAATGGCAAAAAAATAACTATAAAAAAAATCATTGGGTGATAAGTTGGAATGTCATTAGTATGAAATTAAATCCTACAAAACCAACTATTTTTCCCAAATAAATATGATTTTTTGCAACTAGTGATTTGCCTACCATGACACTCAAGATTTGAAATATTGGAAAGGATTTTCAACTAATAATCTCAATAGAAGCATGTGCATAGTTGTCATAAATCATGAGATGAAATCATGGTGAATAAATATTATAAACATAAATTATCATGACATTATTAGAATGTTAGAAAACATGGACATAATTAAAAATTATTCATAACATCATCTCATAAGTAAACATAAATTGTCATATGACATTTTTTTTGACATCATAATTTTTCACATATCATTTTGTGGGTATCAATTAATTTTAAGATCTTAAAATTGTAGGTTGACCACCCACTTCACAAATAATAGGTAATTAAAAATAAAATAAAAATTGGAATCCACATTAATGAAAGTGGAAATGACTTTGTAGAAAACCTACATGATCATTGAATATATTTCCGATATTGTACAATTTAAAGATCAAATGTAAATATATATCAATATTGTAATTTTATATTGATTTAATAGTCGTTAATAACAAAGAGTAGTGCAAAACTAAAGTAAATCAATTCATTAAAGCTAATTTATGTAGGACAACCCTAGATTCCATAAGCCATTCCATAAGACATTTGAAAGTTATCACTTGAATACGTTTCATAAGTTCTCAAATAAAGAGGTGTGGAAAGTAAAAAAAAGTTGACATATGGATCATTCCAAATTGGAATATGATTCATTCATTCTTAAACAACGAGGCACGGAAAGAAATCTTTTTGGATTTGTGTCTTTTCAAAAAAAAAAATTCAACACCATGTTCCCTTGCAAATTTTCCATACCTTTTCCACCAATATGCATCCCAATTTTTTAATCAATTGAATTCAATTTTAATCCATTCGTGTGTTTTTCATTCTTTTCTTTTTTCTTTAGAGACTTTGTCTAGGCTTTAGTGACCCAACACCCGCCTATGCACCATCCAAAAAGTCCCATTATGGGATTTCATGGATGGGATGAAACTATCCCCCCAAGGGTCAATTTCTTTGGTTGGCAATTTTTTTTCCCTCCTATGCCTTTTTTGGGGGGGTTTTTTTTTTGCCCAACTTACTTTTTTTTCTTTTGGCCCTTCTTGGCAATTTGTTTTCTTCATGCCATACTTGACCCCAAGTTTTTTTGGACTCCTACCCATAAGACCAAGTTACTACAAAACCTACCTAGTTTTTGGGATTAGAAATTAGTTTTAGTTTTTGGGTTTAGCTTGGATAAGGGTTTGAGTTTCAGTCACTTTTAGTTTGTAGAGCTTGAGGAGTGTGAGTTTTGTGAAGAGAGGAGGACCGTTGGGACTACAAAAAGGGGAGGAGTAAGAACTTGAAGGTAAACCTTTTTTTGTCTTTTTTTGGTTACATGTTGTCTCTAAGGAAACAATGAACTACAAGCTTGTCATTAGGTATTGCTATTGCAAGGTTTTATTAAGAATGATTAATTAATTAATTAAAATATTTTTGCATTGTAGATTCACGAATAGGAGTCATCAATTTTTTGTGTTGATTCCACAAAGAGAACGACAATGATGTGTTGGGTGTGTTGTAAGTTTTTTTTATTATTATAGCACAATTCTGCAAAAAGGTCAATGACAATGCCTTGCACATTGTTGTTTTTTTCTTACTACAATGTAGCTTTATGAAGAGGATGACAATGATGACACGCCCGATGCGTTGTAATTTTTTTTCTTACTGTAGCATAGCTTTGTGAAGAGGAAGAGGATGTGCACCTAGTGCATTATCTTTATTAATCGTTGTGGTGCAAATTTATGAAAAGGAAAGAGGTGTTAAAATTCAAGGATGAAATTCAAATCACTATGCACTAGAGGGATGAAGCTATATGGGACAAGGATAAAGTTCATGTTAGTTGTATAAATCAATTTAGAAGTTATTGCATGATGCAAAGAGGATAAACACAGTTGTGAACTTAATCACAAATATGGAGCCATATTTGTCCAAGCATAGATTGAAGGAGCATGACAACCTACTGATGTAGAATATAATTTTAACGTTATGCAAAAATCTTGCAGCTGCAAACATCTAATGTGGATACATGGTGGAACTTAGTTCATGATTTCTTGTAGATAAATTTAAAGACCTTATTTGATGAACACAATGCAAATGAAGCCAACTATGGAGGAAGCTCAAAGCATATCTAGAGTTTAAGAAGAAGCCATGGATGAATAGACAATGGCACAATCTAAAAAGTAAATTCCAACAAAAGTTCCAATAGAACAAGAAAGACAACATGTCTATCAAAACAAAGTCCATAGAATGTGCTACAACTAATTGAAATTTTCCATCAATTCAGTTTGTTACAACAACTGCAACATCACCAATATCACACGATGAGGGGGATATTGGTCATACACAAACCACTAAAAAAACATAGTAACAAATGCAACCACAACAAATTTTGTACATTGGAAAAATTGTTGCAATAGAGGAAACATCAATCTCTGAAACTAGAAATTACAACTACATAACATGCAATTACAGAGTAGATAGTAAAATGGGGTAGTCTATTTTGTAGACTCAAGGTTCTTTCAATATAGATGTCTATAACAATATTTTAGGGATAAAAACCAAAGTATGGGGGGGGGGGGGGGGGGGGGGGGGTAATGTTAAGGGTAAGACAATATTGTAATAATTAGACAAATTAAGATGCATGGGGATAATGAAATTGGTGTTGTGATGTTTATTCTGGGACAAGTTCAACAAAGGAGATTCAATATTAACAAAATGCACAGTAGTGGAAGATGAATAGATGAGATTAAGACTATCGAGGCTGAATTCAAAGTAGTTCAAGGCAAGAGAATTATGTGGTAGGAAGATGCTTTGGAGTTCTTTGGACAAGTTATTTCTGATTATTTTTGGGGAACACATAGTAGAAAAAGAAAAATAGTTTTTCTTAGAGTTTAGATAATAGTTTTGATGAAAAAATAAAATTATTAAACTATTTTATTTTTATTTTGGTTATCATGTTATTTCCATAATCTATTATTTCCTCCTTTTTATTGGTATGAGAAGTAAAATTGTTGTAAAAGGATCACAAATTCAAAATTATATAGACACATTGCTTGTGAGAAAATATTGTTGATTAACATTTTGGATTATGTATATAGTTTAAGAACAAATTTTATGATTGGAAATGAACATCATAATTTTTTTTTGAATTTAATACAATGTTGGGAACGTTAAGATTTGCCATTCACCACCTAGGAAGAAAATTAGAACCTATTATTGAGTTCAAATTCTTGACTTAAAAGATGATGAAAAGAATACATATTTAATTGAAGTTGGTCATGGAAATGATGAAAAGCCACAAGCATAAACAACTTAGGTTGATTATGAAAATGAAATTGAGGTCAACACTAAACATGTACTTGAAAACATCTAAGTTGATGTACCTATTGAACATGTCACATTAATTGTAAATGTCATGGGCACAAAAACCATTAACGATTACATGATTTTCTAGACCAAGAAGAAAACAAAGGCATGAATAATTTCCCAAATCGGACCATGAAACAATAAAATAAAAATAAAGACATGTTAAGTGTGAAACAAAAATCCAGTAAGATTTTATTACAAGGAAGAAATAAAAATAGAATAAGGTTATGACTAGAAACATACCCAAAATTGATGTTGAACAAACTAAAGGTAATGGGATTTTTTAAAAATAATTTATACCCCTTGGGCATTTTGTTTAAGGAAGTTTTTGAGGAAGCTTCCAATTTACATGTGGCCCATGTTCATCCATGTGCGCCCATGTGTGCCCGTGTGTGAACTATGAGTGAAATTAAACTCAATTGAAAAATGAACTAAAATTAAACTTAGAGTGAACTTATACTTAACTAAAAATGATGCAACCCTAACCTTGGGTTCGCAACCAAGGTAAAGGCTTGTGAAGGTGTGGCCAAAAATGAAGCCCGGAATGTAATAGAATGTGAGGGAAAGAACCCCCATACTCCCCACTTTGGGAGTTGGAATCCCAATGGACTCCCAAATCTTTAGAGGGCAATTGCATGGGTCAAAATTCATTGAATTGAAGAGTTTCTTATACCATTGAAAATATTTTGGAACCTAGATATTTAAAATGGGCTCTCATGACCCATTTGGGTATTTGAAACATGAGTTATGGCCAAAAGAAGGGTTAGGAGTCAAATTGCCAAATTTGATTCCCAAACACTAAAAGTCAATAATCACCCTGATTTACTTGCGTGTAGGTGGTGTGCCACATACCATTGAAAAGCTCTCTACGAGGACTACAACTTTGTTTTAGACTTCATTTCACTAAGAGGTCTGTAAAAAACAATTATGGGCCTCCAAAGTCGCGAAAATCCCCATTTTAGGAATTTTGGGACTCCCAAGTTGGGACTCTTGAGACAAAATGACATCTGGGTGTAGGCCCGTGGTGAAGCACAAAGAATATTATAAGGTGGAAGGTGGTGGCTTCCCCCAAGTTCAGGCCGTGGTGAATCTTGTGAGTATGTTTGCTCGTGGTTCGTCCATGCACCAAAAGTGCTCCAACTATGCATTAACCAACTTGTTGTTTGGTTTGTGTAGGTTTATGCGAATAATTGACTTGCTTGTCATTTGTCCTAGTCCCCATCCCAGAGCTTTAGCACGCCTTTCTACCCTTGAAATGTTACAAGTTAAGGAATGTACCTCAATTCCTTATCCTTCCGTTGTTTTCACCTTGGATTTGTAGTCGAGTCCATCAACAAGCTTGGGAGTGCATCATATCCAACACATACAACCTATAGTTAAACTCGTTAACCTAAAAAACCCATACTTTTTTATAATTCAATCTACCCAAGTTTCTAATTTTTATATAGGAAATTTGAAGCATATTAACATATATTTTGAGCAAGCTACCCAAAATGCTAACACTTGGTCAAGAATTTGGAAGGATTCACCAACTTGAGTGTTGAATGTGAGGAAATCAAACAAAACTTGCATAAAATTAATAATTAATTCTAAACTCGTAGCTTGGAATTGACCAATATGCAATAGACCTTGAAGAATCATGGAAAGGAATTACTTATTATCAAAGGGTAATTGACTAAGGTTCAATTTGAAAACCAAAACTTGTCCATGAAGGTGAATTAAGCAAAGCAATTTGTGAAAAAGGTAGAGGGTTTATAATGGGAGTACAATGAATACCATCTCAATTGGAAGACTCACAATGATTTAAAGATACTTCAAAATGAGAATAAGGAGATGATTCAATACTGTAACAAGCTGGAGTAGTCCAACATGCAACATGACAAAACCATAATAGGTTTGGAACAAACATGTTAAGAACAAAAAAATCAATTAATTTTTGCAAACATTGATTTGGATAAGCAACCCCAAGTTTTGCTTACTCAAATCCAAGGTTGGAAAGGCAAATTAGAGATTGCCAAAATATAATTGAGCAAACCAACCTAAGTTCCACTTGTCAAAATGCATGACAAGTTGAAGGAATTTGAAGAATTATTGTTGGACAACACTTTGCTCAAAGTATAAAACTAGGCTTTGGGGGATAAGAATCCCAAGTGGAAAGAGTGGTGGCACGTAGTGCAAAGGTTTACAAAAGAGCAAATTTAGGATTACATGGAGTTGGCAAAAGTTGATGAACAAGTTACCAATTGGCGTTATATGCTTATCAACCACCTTTTTAAATTTCAAGTATGAACCACCTTTCTTTGTGTATGTGGAAATCGGAACCAGTACAAAGATGATAGATGCAACATCATCTACATTTGGATTTGATCAAAGGAACAACCTATTATAACCACCAATACATTTAGTCCAATTAGACAAGGAACAAATCTATAAATAATACATTTACCTATTGCAACTTCAATTATGCATGTTGAAATTAATCCTAAACTTGTTGCTCCATCACTAATAGTTAGTAGCAAATTAGGATCCTTGGAATTTTTATCTACATATTATTATAATTTTGACCCACCTCAAATTGATGTAATTTTTAAAATCATTTTGATTTCCAACACACCTCATGCATAAAAGGTATTTGTTATGTTTATAACAACTTTTGAAAAGACACGTGTTCAATCGAAATTTGTAGTAGAAACGTGTATTTAGCCTATGAGCCATTTTGAATGTGTGGATCATGTGGTTCATCTCCTTTTCTTGGGCCTTCAAAGTTTTATCCACCTCATGGTGTGTTCCATGGCCTTTTTGCCACCCTTTCTTCTTGAAAGGGATATAGAAAATATTATCAATGGATGAATCTCTTCATTTGAATTCTCATTCAAGGAATGCAAGTTCACACAATTTCGCATTTCCTTGATTGGGTGTAGGATTTTCCCCTTTCCCTTGTCCCTTTTACGAATGAAGGGAATCATTTTTGCCAACAAAATTTTGCTCATTCCAACTCCCCTCTTGTCCTTCCTTTTGTTTTTTAAAGGAGATTTTTCAACAACCCCCTCCATAATTTTCTTTAGCTTATTTTGTTTGCCTTTGGACAATTCTTGATCCAACATGGCTTTGCTTATTGTGGTGAAATATTGGATTTCAACCTCCATAGCCTTTTTTTCCTTCTCCTTTTTGAGCTTGTATTTAATCTTTGGCTTGACTTTTGTTGCTAGTGTTTCAAAACTCATTTTGCCTTGGCAATTTCCCAAAAACCTTAGAAGCCTATTTTAATACCACCTCTCCTTCCCAAATTTGCCTTAGCACCTTTGCACCCCCACCTCCACCCACATTCTTCGTTAAACATTTAAACCATTTGCACATGCAAACCATGCACTTGGTTAGTTGCAACATTCACCTTATATTGTGAACTTATTGAAATGTGCGTTAACCCCAACCCCTAAACAAATGGGACTAAAACTTGCCATGGACTTCCCAATTGGTTCAAGGCCTTTAGCTTGGGGTAACCACCTCATAGTTTCATAGTTAAAGCCCATGAACTTTTGAGGATTCAACACACTAAGGACATTTCTTCGAGCTTCTTCTTTCAAACATTCACTCCCCACATCTATGCGAATTGTGAGCGATGTCAAACCAAAAGTTGAACCAGGCCCAACATTTAGACTTGTAACCCAATCCACCATGGGGGTTGCATTTTAGTGGTTCGGACTTGGGTCTTGGTTAATCAAAGCCCTCCATTAAAAGGTTTGCCTATATAAGCATGTCCTTCATATCTTGTTTGAACTTAGATCTCTTAACATGAAGGTTATATGGACATTGTTCGTTAAATGGGTGAACCCATTGGTTGAACAAAAGTTCAAAAAGGCCCAAAAGGTGGTGGGCGGAATTGTTTGATTTTATTTTTTTAGCAATCTTGAGCGAACTATTAGTTCAATGTTTATTGTAGGACATGTTTGTTTAATAATTAATTAAATTTGAATTTTTATTTCGAAAATAAAAATATTCAAAAATATTTCACAATATTCTTCATTTTCCTTTGACAATTTTTTTTAAATATATCTTTTTTGAAAATTTCAGCATTTTAAAAACTATTATAATTTGTGTCAAAGTTGTTGAGGTACTACAATAATGATTATTTAAGACAAGGTTCTTGCATATTATTTGTTCTTATTTTTTTACTAAACAAATATTAACATACATGCTCATATGCAACCTATTTTTATGAATTGAAGCCAACTAGTAGCAAAACATCCATAAAATGATTATTTCAAGGACTTACAAAAATATGCATGTTTCAATGAGTCCAAAAATTTGTGCAAAATTTTGCATTGTTGCAAAATAAAAATGAGTTGCAACCTTTTGAAATGTTCTTTTTGAAAACATTTTTAAAAAATTCATTCAAAAAGTAGGGGAAAAATAGTTAAGTTCACCGAATTTAAACTATGCGATCCTACATGTAATAACTTAAAAAAGCGGGATTCCAAAAATAAGTAAATTTCCTACCTACTTTGAAACCAAACTTAGTTAAATCCTCCAATGGATGGTTGTCAATGTGGCTACATCACAAAATTGAAAAAATAAAATGGTTGTAGCCACATATTCTAAAGTTGATTGTATGAATGTTCATATAAATTTTTTAAAACATGACCTCCAAATAGTTCTTAAACATGACCAACTATTTTGTACTTAATTCCAAGATTTCAACATCTTAAAAGCCATGGCAAATATACTAAATGTAAAGTAAAGTTGTAAGGTGGGGGCATTCTCAAAACAAGGGGCCTAGGATAAAACAATAATTGAATTCAACTTTGCATTTTGGCAATGTCCCTCACCATGGGTTTTGCTTATAATAAAACGCGAAGCAAAATTTATCATGAACCAAACCTATGTGTATCATGAACCATGAATGGGAGAGTTCTTATGCCTATTCAATAGTGGGAAGGTTTTTACATCTATTAGTAGGTTTAATTTCCCTCTCACTTGAGGAGTAGGCATAATATCCCTCCCAATTTCTAGGAGGGAAATTCATGATATAAGGGGCTTTCCACAAACACTCTGAATTTTCTTTGAGTGCTTGTCATCCAAGGCACATGCCAAGGGCTTAAAATCAAGTGGAAACTCACAATTGCACTAATGAATGATAAAACCCATTGTTTATTGGTCATCAGATTTTACATGATAAACGAACAAACAAAAATAAGATAGGTGTTTGTTGTGTTTGGACGTGAACATGTTGTAACCCTTTCAAACCATGGTAGCCCTCCACTTCGCTTTTTGGTAGTATTAAAAATCCCTTGATGAGGTGAAGGAATCAATTCCGAATTTTTGAATAAAAAAAACAAAACTTATTGAATCTAAAGTTGTTTTGTTTATAAACATTAAATTTAAAATAATGTAGCAAGTTTTCATAAGTATTCAAAATTCCAAAGTTAAGCCATCTTCAACTAGGATCCTATTGCCTTCGATGATACATGATTGCAAACATTTTTTTGTCATATTCCTATCCCATAGCTAACCATAGCAATTGATTATGTATGAACCATCCACATGTATTTACTTACCTAGTGATTATGAAGTGCTTTAGCTCCTTACTTACCTACATTGTAACCACATACATTCACTACCTAGTTTGGTATGACATTTAATAATACTTACTTACATTGGTAGTTAACCTTGGGCAGGGGAGGTGTTTTTGGTTCATCCCCAAAATGGCTTGAACAGCCTCATCCTGAACTGGTGCACTGGTGGCTGCTGGTTTAGTCCAGCTGTACTTAGGTAGCGGTTGACATAAGTATTTTACAAGATGGGTAACTCTGTTTAGTCATTCAGTTGTCCAATGGATTTGAGTACAGCGGTTGTTGGGTCACATTGTCCGTAATGAATGCCTTGTATAAACTCTCACAAGCACAGTGTAATTCTAACAATAATTGCCAGTTTAAATTTTGCATTAAGATACAGTTTCTACAATTGGTACTCTTAAGGTGATGTTAAATTCATTCATGCTGATTTATTACAACCATGACAGGGGCATAAATACAATGATTTCTCATATCTACAAGCAGGCAGGAGAATTAAGATTTTAAAAAATACTTCTCATTTGACATGCAAAAGAATACGTCTGAGGTGCAGTCAATTTGTCGTTCAGGAACATTGCTTGTTAAAGTGAACTTACAAGTGAGTGATTAGTGTGGGCTCTTACAGGAGTTTTATTCCAGTTAAGTTAACTTAGTGGCTGACAGCCTTTGAAAGTGTATTATTCAAGTTAATTTAACTAATTGGAGTGATAGCTCTTAAAAGTGAAAATTGTGGGTAACTAATTCAATGCTTTTATTATTCAAGATTGCATTGAACACGTTGTACTTGTAAGTATCTAAGGACGATCCCTTGGGCAGTACAATAATCAAGAGCACTTCGTGGCTAACCTGACCTGGGACTTGTTTTTAATGGTTCGACGCTTTTCCCTCAAAACCTCCAAATGCGTCAAATTTCCAGAAGCTCTTTCTCCGGTCATTTTTCAGAAATTTTCGATATTTGCGATAGTCGAAAATCTGAATAGTCGACTTTACAGTAGAAGAAAACACTTTCCAATTTCTTTTACTTAAAAAATGGTGAAAATTCAACCCCTAAAACAACACTCATATCTATCGTACTTCTTTCTGTACCATGATATACACACCAGATTTACAGTAAGGCATTTATATCATTAGGCCATATTTATTTCTCAATCATGAATTGTCAAATTGTAGCTTGACCATTTTTCTCCTACCTGAGCTTGTTCACGGTTTTGTACACTGCGGGATTAGTTGCAAAGGAGCAAGCGCCCATGTCAGGTTTCCATCAATTGACCTCAAATAGCAATTTCGAAAGAATTTAGTTTGTGTTCATGTCCAAGTGGAAACGGGTTGTAACATGCACGACTTTGTCTATAATCTACCATATAGCAAGTGCAGTTTATATACAGCAGGTACACATCATGGGTAGTTGATAGATTCCATGCAGTCAATTTTGATGAATTACGGACATGCATTTGAAATTAACCTTGAGATGTTCGTTACTTGATAGATTCATATTGCCTATTCATATATATCTGTTCAAACCCTAAGAATGGAGGTCAAATGACAATGGTTCCTGCGAAAAAATAATAGAAATAGCATAAAAGAAATCAAAATCTACCAATAATAATATAAACATGGTGTGCTCATCGTAACATACAGTGAACTGACGATTTCCTTTTGTTTGATTTTGAGATTGGAATGAAGCTTTTAGATTTGCAAGTATTTGCACGATTAGACGAATCCAGTTTTTAATGATTTGTAAGATTTATCTCTAATATATTGTCACTGTCCAATGCAATTTGAGGTTAGAACATATTTTCATTAGAATGTTGCATTATCTTTCCATTATCGCAGTCATCACACCGCTCTCCTCAACTGTGCCTAAACCATTGGAAAAAGATCCTACGAATTCAAACCTGATGGGTTCGTTCAGAAATAAGTTCGCTCCAAACTGAACGGTAAGAATTGATCAACACAGTAGACCCTTGTCAATTCTTACCATCCTTACAACTAATGTGAAAACTGTCGAAAGACAATGCAATTACAGAAGACTGGACTGCCACCTGAAATGCGTGTTAAATGTTTATATACGTATATAGCCACACAGGAATTAATATGCCACTTGGTGATTTCCTGCACTTGTTAATGTCTGAGAAAATTAGGAATCTGCAACCTTAAAAGAGGATTAAAAAAGGAAGTGCAATGCTTTTGAAACCGCAAGCAAACGAATCATACATGCATCAAAAAATAAGAAAGA
This sequence comes from Sphagnum tenellum, assembly GCA_963921925.1. Classification (NCBI taxonomy): domain Eukaryota; kingdom Viridiplantae; phylum Streptophyta; class Sphagnopsida; order Sphagnales; family Sphagnaceae; genus Sphagnum; species Sphagnum tenellum. Next base: position 6,231,333 of record OY998153.1, on the reverse strand, counting down.
AACTTCAATGCAAATTCCGAAAGCCGATATACCATCCATCCGTCGCAGTACTACATCGACAAAGCGATGTGAGTTCGAAAAGGGTAAGAGTTTTAATTCATGACGTTATAGGAAAAAGAAAAATCTGTACCCAAGACGTGTGAGTACTTAGAAATGAAAAAGATGTCGACGATAGATCACAACGAACGAGATCCACCCAATCATGGTGCCATATTCCTAACGTCGTAGCCCCGGTTGGCGTTCTCAAACTGTACTGCCTGTACTGCTGCTGCTTGTTCGGAATACAGTGCTCCATTGAAAGACTCCCTGACCTGCTGTGGAGTGTAAGCGAAATTGGAGAAATGGTACGAGTTGATCAACGCAGCAGAGCCTTGTCTCATTAGCGCACCGTAAGCGTCTGGTCTTGTGTTTGTTAAGCCTTGCACTAGAGTTGTTCCAGAAGCGAAAGGAAGTTGAGTTGTTCCCGTCGCAATATCGAACAATGAAATGAGGCTTGCAATCGTGCCTTCCAGAATGCTTGGAATACTAGTCGTGTGAGATGACCAGTAGCTGCATGCAACCCACCCAACATGATCATGATCCCCACTGAATCCTACAATTTGCAACAACATCCAAACTTCAAAGCAATCAGCATCTCTAGTATCCAACGTTTGTTACAGACAAAGATTGTCTAATAGCAAGCCTGCATGCTATGCTAGTCAAGGCAAGATCAGTTCAACCCTGTAAACTTCAAAATAAATTCCCGCTGTTAGCACCTGCATCGAATAGCAACTAGAATGGAATGGATAGTAGGGAAATGGCGTGCAACAAAACAGCAAAGCTGCTTACGTGCAAGTCCCTGGCTCAGCAGAAGACGCTGGTCCAGGGATTAAAGGGGTTAAAGGAGATCCAGCAAAGTCGGGGATGCCAAGTTTCTCTTGGCCAATAAGTCTGTCGGCATTTGAACCTTGCTGCGCCTCGCGGGCGGTGTTCTTGTTCTTCATGCCGGCAGCAACGGTGGGCACTGCCTGCTGTCTGTCCTCAGCTGCAAGCTGGTCGTCCCACCAGCTGGGAGAGCCTGCATCTGGGCTGGTGAACCAGCTCGCAAGAGGTGGACAGTTCGGAGACGAAGGAGTCGTTGGGTAGTTAGTTGAGGGGCTTGAAGGCAGCGGAGCAGCTGCCGGTCCAGGAAACGTTGGGGACGACGATGGCGTCACGGGGCTCGATCCAGAGCTCGGCGAACCGTTCGCCGGAGACGACGAGCTGGGCCCACTCGGAGGAGAGTAAGTAGGACTACTGTAAGAAGGTGAGCTGGGCGAAGCCGATACTGGTGACGACGATGAGGTAGGGCTCGGAGAGTACGTGGGGCTGCTGTAAGAAGGTGATCTGGGCGAAGCCGAGACAGGTGATGAAGAACTAGGACTCGGAGAGCTGTACGTCGGACTGTTGTATGAAGGCGAACTGGGCGAAGATGAGACCGGTGACGCTGATGTAGGAGTTGGAGAGTAGGTAGGACTGCTGTAAGAAGGAGAGCTGGGCGAAGACGAGACAGGTGAGGAAGAAGAAGTAGGACTCGGAGAGTTGGTGGGACTGCTCGGCGACGAAGGCGAGACTGGTGACGACGAAGAAGAACTAGGACTCGGACTAGAGTACACAGGACTGCTAGAAGAAGCTGGAGGGGAGTTCGCAGATGGCGGGGAGCACCACTTCTCATTCCTTGAGGAATCAGGATCCAAAACACTTTCTGCAGAAACAAAAACGTCGACCCACATCAGAAACGACGCGCAGATCATGACCAACATGACCTGCAATACTGTTTTAACTCTCCCCATTGCTGCTACGCCTCCGATGATGATGATGATGATGATGAGTCGAGAAGGAGGAGAAAATCACACTACTGCAACCAAAATATCTGGCACACTAGAGACCTCTCTCTACTCTCACAGCAGCCTTAAGCAAAAACGAGAGTCCTTTTCGAATAACTCCTCAAGGTCGAGCACTGGAGAGAGACTAGGGCAGCAGAGCTAACATGTGACCTGAGCATGCGATGAATACACACTTCGGACCCATGCTACTTACTCTGTTCGATTTGAGGTCTCGGAGAGGATGGCCCGTTGGGCCAACGTCGTGTTTACCTTATTAATTGCCGCTCAAGATGGGGCGTAAATGGCGTTAGTTAAGTATTGCAGAGTGGTTGCGAAATTTGTACAACATTTGGGAAATAATAATACACCACCCTCCCTAAGTACATACCTGCCATCCCAAACAACAGACCGTCCAGGGTGACCTACTATCGTACACCTTCTTGAATGAGGCCTCTTGTAAGTTGTGCGAGGGCTTTTTTTCTCATATTTGTGAGGTAGCTGAACTGGCGATCGTCCATGATACAGTTTAGCCAAATTTGGTGTAAAAATGTTTAAGATTCCTTCACATTTTTGGCTACATGCTAAAACCCAACATAGAAATCCAGCCATAACATTTATAAACTGTAGAAATTTGGCGACTGGAAAACTGAAAGAAACCATATTTTTAACCAGTTTGGAAAAAGAAAAGAAAGAGGCACTGAGTAGTGCATTTATCACAAGCTCGTCCAGAGGGAGGGACATAAAACAAAACCCTTTTTTCACCTTTGGAAGAGAATAAAACACAAGACTACCATAGTTGCATAGCATATTTCACACACTAGCAACCATTTGTTTTGAAAGATCACCATATATCCTTCCAGAATTTACGTAATTGTATAGTAGTACTATTAGCACATATTCTCCACCCAAAATTGAGTGTCAAAAGGCCACTAATATAAATAGGGAAAAATATGAAACATGCCTAAGATCATAAATGTATTAGGTATAGAAATACTACCACCGCAACATGACATCACCAAAACATGCCTCCCGTCCAAACGCCCCATCTTTGTTTGCATGATTGCCACATTTGTGTTTTATATAATACATCCCACTTAACATGTGATGGTTGTGATGACATCCATGGGATGAAAGGTACACCAACCATTGCATGTCATCTAATTGGATGGGCCCATGTAACATGCACCAATTTCAAATTTGTTTGTGTAAGTCAAAATTATCCAAACAACCCCATGGCCCTTGATCCTAAACCCCAATGCAATGTAATAATCCTATGTGACTATGTATCATGTCCATTGTTAAACCAGCTTGAAGCTCCATCATTATCATCTTAAAATTTCAAGCAACAATCAATTATTTTATTGCAAACCAATAATGCAAACAATTGAATAATGTTTATTGTATCACATCAGGTTTTTTAACGTACCTAAAGACTAATGTAATTTGTTGAAATACATGTAGTGACACACCCCCAAACTCCTTGTAAGACTCAAATGTGAATTTGATTGTTACAACTTTAGCTTTGGTCTCACAACCAAAGCAAGGGTTTGTAAAGGTGTGAGCCAAAAATGAAGCTCGGGAGTCACATATCATGCTCCCGAGTGTGTAATATGTAAATGAATACACCTAAGTTTAAGGGAATGAACCCTCACACTCCCAAGTGAGCTCCCACTTTGGGAATTAGAGTCCCAATGGACTCTTAAATTTTCAAAAAACAATTGCAAGGGTCAGAACCCATTGGATTGAAGATTTTTTTATATCATTGAAAAGCTTTTGAAATTTAAATGTTTAAAATGGGCTGACATGACCCATTTGGACACTTAAAACACAAGTTATGCCTAAAAAAAGAGTCAGGAGTCAAATTGACAATTTAACTTCTGACCATTAAAAGTCAGGAATCGCCCCTAATTTCCTTTCTTTTAGGTGGCATGTCACATACCATTGGAAAGCTCTCAACGAGGGTTACAATTTGTCTGTAGACCTCATCTCCATCGGAAACCTGCATACAAAGTTATGGGCCTTCAACGTTGCAAAAGTCCTAACTTTGGGAATTTTGGGATTCCCAAGTGGGAGTTATAGGACAAAATGAAATTTGGGTGCCGATCTTGTGGCCAAGCATATATATACTATACGAGGAAAGTGGTTGCTTCCCCTAAATTTGAGCCGTGGTGAGTCTTATGAGTTCGTGTTTGCCCGTGGTTCATCCATGCACCAAAATGCTCTAATTACGTGCTAACCAACTTGTTGTTTGGTTTGTGCAAGCCCATGTGAGTAATTGAATTGCGAGTCATTCTTCCTAGTCCCATTTCGAAGTTTTAGCATGTCGCAACTCCACTTTGAGGCAAATGTGAAGATGAGACTCACACTCCCAAAAGTGAGAACTTGGAGTCCTCCGAGACTCCTAAAACTTCAGAGCTCAATTGCAGGGTCAAAAAACCTTTTCTTGAAGTGTTTTTTATAACATTTTAAGGGTCTTGAAATGTAGATGTCGAAAATGGCCTTGCATGAGCCATTCGGACATCTGCAGCACAAGTTATGATCGAAAGAAGGGCTGGGAGTCGAACTGGCAGTTTGACTCTTGACCACTAAAAGTCGAGAAGCGACCTGACCCCGTTGTGTGCAGGTAGAGTGCGACACACCATTGGAAAGCTCTTGAGGACAGCTACAAGTTTGTTTTAGACCTCATCCCAATTAAAGGTCTGAGCTGGGAGTTATGAGCTCCCAAAGTCCTAGGAGTCCAAACCAGGATAATTTCGGAACTAAAAGCCATTCGAATGCGAGTGCCACGGAACAACGTAGAGAATACTATATGGGGGAAGGTGGTGGCTTCCCCTAAGTCTAGGACATGGTGAGTCAAGTGAGTCCGTGTTGCCCGCGGATTGGCCCAACACCAAGAGTGATTCCAAATGTAAACTAACCAACTTGTTGGTTGGTTTTGATGCAAGACCGAGTAACTAAATAAGTTGTCCCTCTTCTTAGTCTAATCTTAAAGCTTTCAACATGCCCCTCTCACCCCCTTTAGTGTTGGAAGCTAAGATCGGCACCAAGTTCCAACTATTTCCGCTCTTTAACATAGTTGGACCCTTTTTGGGTCTAACAAGGAACTTAGGGCACGTCATAGCACGCCTTTCTACCCCCAAAGTGTTACAGCCAAGGAGCACGTCGCAACTCTTTTTCTTTCCGATGTTTTCACCTTTGGACTCGTAGTTAAGTCCATCAAGGAGCTTAGGGTTGCATCACTAATGGTGAAAACATCGAAAATAATAATAATAAGGATGCACTCCTTAGCTTGTAGCACTTTGGGGGTAAGAGGGGCATGCTAAAGCTCCAAGATAGGGACTAGGAAAAGTGACAAGTGGGTCAACTATTCACACACGCTTGCACAAACCAAACAACAAGTTGGTTAGTGCATAATTGTAGCACTATTGGTGCATGGATGAATCACAGATATACATGGACTCATAAGACTCATCATGGCCCAAACTTGGAGGAAACCATCACCTTCCCCTTTATAGTATTTTTTATGCCTAGCCATAGAGCCTACACCCAAATCTCATTTTGTATTGGGATTGTTCCCAAAATTAGGACCCCTATAACTTTGGAGGCCCATAATTTTTTGGGCAAAACTTCAATTGAGGTGAAGTTTGAAGAAAAGTTATAGCCCTTGTTGAAAGTTTTCCAAGGGTATATGGCACCCATATGAAAGCAAGTAAATTAAGGCGATTCTTGACTGTTAATGGTCGGGATTCAAATTGGCACTTTGATTCCCATGCCTTCTTTTGGTCATAATTTGTGTTTTAAGTACGCACATGGGTCATTCAAGCTCATTTCAACTATTTACATCTCAAGAACTTTTTAATGATATAAAAAACTTTTCAATCCAAGAGTTTTGGCCCCTAAAATTGTTTTATGAAATTTTGGAAATCCATCGAGATTCAAACTCCCAAAGTGGCCCATTTGGGAGTGTGTGGGTTCATTCCTTCACACTCTCTTACATTCTTGGGAACATGAATTGTGACTCTCGGCCTGCACTTTTACAAGCGTTTGTTTTGGTTGTGAACTTAATACTAGGGTCGTGATAAGTAGTGGAGCTTTCATAAAACCTACATGAGCTTCAAGCACAAGTGCAACATTACTATTGAGGCTAGTTTTTTTTAGTGTTGTAGTGATGATTATGAAATACTTGTGGAAACATCCTCTTATGCTAGACAATGTGTTGTTAGGGTGTTCATGGACTATATGAAAGACTTCAATGAAAAAACCTTGTGTAATGCTTAAATGTTAATAGAGACATTGAAATCATGTTGATTTAATTACAATCCAATTGTTACTTAACTATTCAATTGGATTTTGTTGTCTTCCTTTGAAAATCTTTATTGAACAATATTTTATAATATGTTTAAAAGTTTTCTTTTGTAATGAAAAACATGGGAAACAATCTATAGATGTGAGAGGAATGATATGAACATGAAACTATTTAGAAACACAAAATTTCCTTATTTATTAAACACGTATCATAAATTTGTCCCTAATTCATGTGCTTTTATTTGTTGCTTATCACTTGTACATGTTGCAAAATGTTTTAGGATTCTACATGTAGTAAATTATTTTTAAAAATAATAATAAATTAATATTTGGAAATCATGTTATGATTTGAATTGGGTATTATTACGATGTTAAATGTTACAATGGTTAGAAAGAACATGGACAGTGAACCTAAGAACATAATGTTGTCTACAAAAGGCAAAAAATACCTAATTGTTCATGGTTTGGTTCAATATTATGTCAATTTAAGGTATGGGAAATTTGTGGAGCAATTTGTTACACATGAACTTTACAATGAATTAAAAGTGGAGTCTATAATAATAAAGGTAAGTGTTTTATATTATTATCCATATTTGTTTAAGTTATAGCAAGTGGGTGGTTAATTGTAGATTTAGGTTCATGGTTTTACATGTTGAACATGAAAATGTTTGCCTAAGTTATTAATATTTAGAAACATGTTGGCATTTTAGGTAACACCTAAGGATAATGACATAACATCAAAAGGGCAACATTTATTGTGGTGGAGAGTGGTAATAACAAATTGAAACTAAAACTTAAAAACCTTACAAATTGTAAGCTTGAAAAAGATTTAGGAAGGTGGCTCGACAGGTGGTCAACAAATTTCATAACACAATTGAACAAGACAATGGATTTACATCTATTCCAACCTTTACATCCCCATCCAAATATCAACATTTCAATGGGCTTCATGTTATAAAAGAAAAAATCACTTAAAAGGATGGACAACCTAGCATGCATACAAAATTGGAAAAACCAGGCTTGAAGTAGTTGCAACCTACAACACCAGATTGTAACATGGCATATGGTGTAAAATTGTAGTTACATTTGACATGACATCTTGTCCACATAACACATCATCCTGGAACTTAGTGACAATTTTCAACTTTCCTTCTATTGATTTCATAGAAAAATTCCCATCCAAGGAATTACGGTTATTTGAAGTTGAATACAAAGATGCATTGGTCTCAACACGTACAAAAGTAAAACAAGTTATTACCATGAATTGGCAGCCACCTCCTCATCCTTTTGTTTTTTAAAAATGTGTCCATAATCTTTTATGTTGTTGCTATACACATTATGTTGTTATGACTAAGAGAAGGATATTATTGATGGATTCAAATCCAAATTGTAATAATACAATAAGTTTTTAAATGACAAATGGGATAACTAGGTTGAGGGCATATTTATGTCTTCATATGGGATTGGTCATTTGCAGAATTGATAAGAAAACTACATTTACATTTTGAGTTTAATCGTTTGTTATGTTTTTTCATTTACCAACTATGTTGTAGGGTTTAACTTCTAACTTGTTTATATGTTGGTTGAAAAAATTAAATCAATGCAACAATAGTGTTAAGAATTCCACCACTTTATGTGTCAAATGTGTCTACAATTGGGCTACTATGGATGAAAAATTCAAATTGTTGCTAGAATATATGTTGAACATCAACTTATGGGTAAAGTGATCATGGGTCTAGAAACAACCTAGATGTCACGACCTTAGCCTTGGGCCCATGACCAAAGCAAGGGAATGGAAAGGTGCGGGTTGAGAATGTAACCTAAAAGTCACATTCGCACTCATGAGAGTGCAAGAACCCACACACTCCCAAGTGGACTCCCATTTTGGGAGTTGGAGTTCTAATGGAGTTTCAAATTTCAAAAAGTGATTTAAAAGGTCAAAATTCATTAGATTGAAAATTTCCTTATACCATTGAAAACTAAGACGCATATATTTTAAATGGGTTCACATGAACCATTTGAGTACTTAAAACACAAATTATGGCCAAACGAAAAGTTGGGAATCAAAGTGTCAATTTGGCTTTTGACCACTAAAATTTAAGAATTGCCTTAAATTACATGTGTACAAGAGGCATGCAACATATTGTTGGAAAACTCTCAACAAGGGTTACAACTCAGCTCAATCCAAACTCTTCACAAGAAGTTATGGGCGTCCAAAATGGTGGAAACCCCAATTTCATGAATTGCAGGACTCCTGACTTAGGAGTCTCGAGAAAAATGTCATTTGGGTGTAGCCCATGTGGTAAATCATAGAGAATATTATAAGGGGGAAGGTGGTGGTTTCCCCCAAGTCTAAGTCGCAGTGAATCTTATGAATCTGTATATGCCCATGATTCATATGTGCGCCAAAAATGTTTCAATTATGCACTAACCAACTTGTTGTTTGGTTTATGTAAATTGATATGAATAATTGACATCCTTGTCACTCATCCTAGCCCCCATGTCAAAGCTTTAACATGCCCCTTTTACCCTATAAGTGTTGTAAGCTAGTGAATGTGCCCCACTCCTTCTTCCATTACTTTCACTTTGGGACTTGCATTTGAATATTTTAAGGAGTTTGAGGATACATCATTATAAGGATATAAGGGCCCAAAAATTTGATGAATTCGTATAGAACAAAATGCAAGATTAGGAAATCAGAGTGACTCCTTGCATGGAACAAATAACTTGGGAATGGCATCTTATGTACCATGTTTTTTGGAATGTCCCACTTCTACAAAATGTTTTGCCACCATTTCCATGGACACACAATGACGCACTCCCAACTCCTTAAAGGACTCAAATGTGAGTCCAAGTGAAAGACAGCGGAATAGGGAGAAGTCGGGGCACGCTCCTTAGCTCACAACACTTTGAGGGGTAGAGGGGTGTGTTGGAGCTTCGGGATGGGACTAGGAAGAATTGACAAGCTTACTCACTCACAGAAGCCTACACACAACCCACACAAAGTGGTTAGTGCATAGTTGGAGCACCTTTGGTGCTAGGACGAACCATGGGCAACACGGACACACAAGACTCACCACGGCCCGGACTTGGGGGAAGCCACCACCTTCCCCCTTATAGTATACTCTAAACCTCTCCACGGGGCCCACATCCAAATGGCTTTTTTCTCCCGGGAGTCCCGAAATCGCGCCAGCCGAGACTCCCGCGACTTTGGAGCCCCATAATTTTGCAAGTAAAGCTCAAATCGAAGTGCAATTTAAAACAAAGTTGTAGCTCTCATGAGAGCTTTCTAAGAGTATGTGGCACGTTATCTGAAGCCAAGTAAATTGGGTCTATTCTCGACTTTTTCTAGTCGGGAGTCAAATTGGCAGTTTGACTTCTGACCCTTCTTTTGGCCATAACTTGTATTTCACATGTCCAAATGAGCAATGCGAGCCCATTTTGGACATTTACATTTTTTTCAATGATATAAAAAATGCTACAATCCATTGAGTTTTGACCCCTCAAATCGCTCTCTAAAGTTTCGAAAGTCCACCAGGACTCCATTTCCAAAGTGGGAGTTACTTTAGGAGTGTGAAGGTTCACTCCTTCACACTTTCCTACAATCCTGGGATTATTTGGTGTGACTCATGGGCTTCGTCTTGGCCCGCACCCTTGTAATCCCTTTGCCTTGGTCGCAAGCCCAAAGCTAGGGTTGCGACACACAACAAAAACAAAACAAGGATTATAATAGTAGTTATTTACATTGTAACATGGAGAAAACAAAACAAATATGGTAAACATTAGGGAAGATGTTGATTTTTAAAATGTTCATGTTTGTGTAAGGCTTGTAACCAATTTTATGTCATCTTAATAAAAGAAGGAACAAGGACAACATCCTAAAATGGATAGGATTAAGCTTCAACTTTTGACCATGGGTTCCAATCAAAAGGATGTTACAAGAAAAGGGGTTTTTTTAATTTGCAAGTTGTATGAATGTTTTTTCATGCCAATAATGGAAATAATAGGTGGAACTAACATTTGAATCATTTAAATGTTCAATTGATGAATAGTGGGATGAATACATCAACTAGAGACAAAATGTGCAATTATGAACGATGTAGACAATGGCAATGGTAAGTAAACCCAAATTCCTTGAGGCATGGCAATAAAAGGACAATGTGCCTTAAGATAATTACCTGTAATAGTGCATCATTAACTGACTGAAATTCATGGAAGATCATGATTATGGTTGGATTGCACATGATGCAAGTATTAGGAATCATTTATAGAATATATGATTATCTGTGATGCAATTATAAGAATTATAACTAAAATTACATTTGTAAAACTTGGGATTGCTTGTGATGCAAGTACTAGGAATTACAAATAATATTACATTCAAATTTAGAAAGAGGTTGCAATTAGGTCAAGAGAGAAATTATAATTTAATGTATTGAAAATAGTATGTTACGTTTAGACAAATGTTTTTGGTTTGTTTAGAATTAAGTTCCCATTAAGTTTTTAAATAAATTGTTAAATCTAAAGAGAATCCCTATTCCATTAAGACAAAAGTTGGTGTTATGTTTAGGAAGAATTTATTTTTATGTTTAGAGATATAGTTTAGATGTTTTAAGGTATGTTTACACAAATAAGTTCATTTATGTATGGATTTGTAACTTTCATCAATGGCCAGTATCTACTTTTTTTAGTTGCATTAAGATTGACTGTTGCTAGTGAAGATCAGTGTAGATTACAATTGCGCAATATAATGTAACATCAACACATGTCAACTAGTGGATTTGATTCACCACTAACACCATCAAAGGATATGTCAGAAACTTTTGAACCTACCAATGATATTTTTGCTTTTATAAATGGAAAAACTATTGAACCCAACATTGAGTTTAACAAATGCAACTTAGTTAGGCTTCTAAACATGTTACAAAACTTTATGGAAGTTATGGTAACCATTTATAACACAATATTAATTACTAATGGCCACAACTTCTTGGACATATTACTTGTACAATTAGTTAGTGAATTTTTATAATGTATAATTTACAAATTGAAGATGTCATTGTTAATGACATTCCATCCAATGTAGACAAAAGTATGATAGATACCCAATTTGTTTGGAACCTAAAACTTTCTCGTAGAAATTTGATTACAAAGAATTACGATTTACAACTTCACCCTAATCATTTAACATGAGATGATTATTACTTTTGTTGTAGGGGATGGAAAAAAACATGTTGTAAACACCCTTGTTACTATTGTTTACAATGGAGGAGGAAGTGCCAGCCATGAATTAATTGCAATAGATGCACCACCATATGAACACACAGCTTAACCTTTTTACCTATACATGATGCAAACTTCAAGTAACATGCCCATTAATGTTCATTTGTGCTTCCAAATACATGTATAATCTATTAATCCCATGGCAATGAACATGTCCAACTACTCACATGTTTGTTATATAATCCATCACCCTAAACATATCCTTCCAAGTATTGAGTGCATGCACATGTTACTGTATTTTAGGAGATTGGCAAAAAATTGGACGAAATGTTATGAAATGTTTTATGAACAACCTTACCTCATCAATTTTTTGCAATGTTTATGGACTTGTTCACAATAAGTATTTGAACTTCAAACCATAGTGTGAGAATAGGTACAAAATCAATATTCACGAATTAACATAAAAACATTGTATGGTTTTATGTTAAACATGTTTTGGTTTCCATTTTTGTCAAACATCATGCATAACACAATTCAACAAGGTTTATGGATGCATTGTATTTGTCCTCTTTTATAACATCTGTCAAGGTATTATCCACATGTTAACACATGTTACAAATATGTAAAATGTAATGGTTATAATGCAAGACCTATTTAATAATGATTTATAATCTTTGGGTTTAGATTTTTGGCTATATTAATATGCAATGCATGGATCATGGTGGATGGTAAACTTTGTATTAAAAAAACATTATGTCTCAATGTGCATATTTGGTGGGAATATATTAGGCGCCCATACCTTTTCATCATGGTTTTTAATTCTTCATCTTTAAACATGAAATATAACCAATTTGCATTAGTAATGCTAGACATGCATTTGTCTCATTTGATTAAACAATCATAAACATGTATTTGCTTTGTTTAACATCACTACAATGAAAGCCGCAATAACCTTCCTTCATGTCTAGAGGTTCACACTCATTTTTACCATGCAAGTTCCCACAAATATGGACATTACTTCTTTTTTATTGTGTTATTAGAGCGCCCATAGAATGAAATAATCTGAATCAACCCTCTAGTTTTTATGTGTTGATGGACATTACAGAGGAACATCCAAATGTATGGACAAAAAGTTTCATACAAGTCACGTTTCTTGTTCATTTAAATTTCATTTTCATTGTGTAATCTTCTAGGATAGTTTTGCGGGCCTATGGTGTAATTGTTTACTAACTAAATTACTTTCAAAATTTCATAATAATCTATTAATTAAGAAATGAATATATTAAATTAAGTCATATATTCTAATTAATAAGCATATTTCATTGATTCATGAACGATGTACAAATACCACCATTCTATCACAAAAACTCTATAAAGGTACATTATAGAAAAGATGCCATTCTAACAAATGATTATGTAAAAGAAAACTAAAGAAGATGGCAAAAATGGTGTTCAGTTCTAAGCTCCATATAAAAAAGTTGTGGCAAAAGGTTGCAACCTGATAAATAAATAGGTGAATTAAATTTACAAACCATGGAAACCTAGCCAAAAAAACTATTCATTTATAGGGGTTAGCCATAAAATATAAAACAAATGAACCATTATAGAAATAAGTTTTATGGGCATTGATTTTTTTGCTAAAGCTGATGTGAAAGTATGGATGATGCATGACAACCAACTCATGGTAATTTGAACATAATTAAGAAAGTTGTTCCAACTGCTCCTAATATCATAATGAAAATTTAAGGCATGTTATAATTTTCCGCATAAATTTTACATGCTATAAACCTTTTCAATTCATGTAATTGCCATGTTACAAGTGATTCTTGGTGCAGAACATGATAAGGTGAACTAAAATTAATGCAAGGAATAGGGTACACAATCATGAAACATGGTCCTACCACATTTGTACACATGAAAATTTTGCTTATTTAGACAATTTTGTGACTTCCTTTTATTGAGAATTCAAGCTCAACTAGTTACATTTCATTAGTTACTTTCTTTACTTATTTTAGTTTGGTTATTTGTGGTTTGGTCTTGTAGTTAAATACCTTGGTGTTGATGGTTTGTTTCTCTTTTCTTCATTATACAAGTTTGTGTATTTCATATGACAAGAACCTTGAGGAGTTATTAATGTTATGTTTTGTGTTGTGAGCAATCGTGTTATAGTTTCCTTTCAATAAAGTTATATGTTTGCACTCGAGTACATCTCCTATTTGTTAACACTTTTAAATCACCTAGTATCCCAATAAGTTTTGTTGGATTACAAGGTTTAATTGCAAAATTTTCATTTGGTTCCAATCTTCCTTGAGATATTAGCGAAAGCCCTTTGCCTACAATACATGTAAAAAAACCTATACCATAAATCCTTATATGCTTAAGGCTTTGTCTCATGGCCATTTGTATGTATTGTATTTTTGGATACATGTTTATGTGTATTAACCCATTCATTTTGTCGTTATTTTATGTAGCATCTCATGTATGTACTTGATCCTCAACAAGGAAGTCATTAATGTAAATTTCATTTCTATTCCTTTTTAGTCAGTTATTCACTAGGTTTGGGACTAATTCCATAATTCTTATGGTGGGTGTTGAGTGGCCTATAATCACCCTTCCCAAAATATATCAATTTAGGTGCACCCAATTATAAATGTTACGAGAATAATACATAAAAATTACACAATCATGCAAGACCAAACTTGTGTGCCTAATTTGTAAACAATAATTACAAATCCAAAAGTATGTAAGATTGTTGCATACCTTTTTGGAAGCCTAATTTTTCACACAATCAAATTGATTGTTACCATTATTAGATCATGGAATGCCATTTGCAAAAGCAATCAAATTCAAAGTTTGTTTTCATAACACAATTCAATCCCCCCACGGTTCGAACTCAATACATGTGTGAGTGTACATCGTTTAACAAAATAGCCTCAATACATAACCACATCAACCTTAATGATTATTAAGAGCATGAATTGTTCATTCATAGTAAGCTTTAAAAATATTTTGTTAACATTTCCAATTGAACTTCTATAACAAAAAACTTGAAAAAAAATTGTGAAGGGAAACCTTAATACCTTAATGGAAGATGACACAACGACAAATGCATTGGGCTACATTACATTGCTTGCCACAAATGTCCACTAACAAAAAACATATTGGTAAATGTTGATTTATAACAGCCCTTTTCCACCTATTTCAATGTGACCTATGGCAAACAACGCAACTAAGATGGTTTCTTGATACAAAACTTGGTGATAAATCTTCAAATGATAATTCAAGAGAATACATGAACACCTCTTACGACAATCGACATCTAGGCAATTTTCTAGTTTTGTGGATATCAATTTTGAAAGACTTTTAGGAGGCATGTAGAAGAAATCATTGTAAGAATCATCATCTTCAGCCTCCAATGAAGAACCTATGCGTTTAACAACTTCCCAAACACTTTTATGATGCAATCAACCTCTCTTTGAGAAAGCACTTGCCCTATAATAGGATCCATGAAATTTATAACTACGTGTGTTAGCAACAAATGCAATTCCAAATTATAACATCCATTATACAATGGTGTTCCAAATTTAAATAAAAACTAATGGAACTCCCACATAATTAAACATGTTTTCAAGAAAATGATTATTTTCACATACTTATGTTAAGAACATGTTTTTCGAACACATTTGATGTCATGTTATGAGACTATTGGGAACTTGGCATGTTATAAGTACATAGTGTGGCAAGTTGTTAAAGCCCAAGGGCTTTCATCAAGGCACATTGTAACATCCATCAAATAATCGATACATAATTTTCAAAAAATATTGTAGTAGGACTTTTGCTAATGACGCTAATAGGCAAGTAGGTGAACTTGTTCATGCGAGCAAGAAGGAATTTTGAAGAATATTCCATGCCATGTCCTAGAATATATATATATTTTTTGCCATATGGAAATTGTTTAGTGACATGGTGGAATATTCCATGATGTGGTGAAATATTTTGTGACTTAGCAAAATATTCCATGACATGGTAAAATATTTTGTGTTGTGGTAGAATATTTTTTGACAATTCATAGAATATTTAGCCATGTCACATCCATGGTTTGTTATGAGATCAACAATGGTTTATTGATTTTGAACATGGGTTTGACCAAGAAAGTTGTCAAGAACAACATTGTGTGAGCATTTGAAAAATAAAATAAAATTGTAGGATGTATTTTTATCATCCTTCATGCAACCAATGCTCCAAATGTTTAATGTTCTTGGACAATAATTACAATATTTCCAAAAATGTTGAAATGGGTGGGAATACATATTTGAGAAATATTTGATGAAAATTAACTTTGCAAAGTATATTAATTATTTGACAAACATGTGTCAAAATGGCCAAGGTAGCACGATATTAAACATAAATATACATCACTCTATAATTATTAAAAGATTATAGAGTGGAAGAAAAAACCATTAAATTAAAACTAAAATCTAAGCTTCCTAAGTGGTCCAGACAACTATAGAGAGTTTTATGAATGAGATTGTGTGAGCCAACTTTTGTCCCTCTACTTTTGGTTCTACAAGGTGACTATGGTTGAAAGCACAAATGCTACCAGTGAAGGACGAATGCGAGTGTATGTCTAGATGTTAGATTGCGTTCGTAGTTGAAGTTAAGTATTTTGCCTCCTATGCATCATCATTCACAATTTAACAGTGATAGATATATTATTTAGATTCACACATTCAAAATCCTAGAACCTTATATTAAATTGTCATCCCTTTAGTCAAACTTTTATGGACTCAACACCTTCTTAAACTTGGCTATAATCAGCAATCATATGAACTATTGTTTTTAACACATAGGTTGTTCAAATCTCACTTGCTTAACTCCTTGAAAAGCTAACTACTAGGCGCACCTTCCTACCAAATCTCAAGATCTGCAGCTAAATGATTGAGAACTTATGCTATGAAACCCGAGAGGGTTTTGCAAAGACAATTGGTCCAACTTGACTGTGGACCCCAGTCACTTGAAGAATTGTTTCTAAACACATAGGTTGTTCAAACCCAGCTTGCCTTAGCTCTTTGGAAAGCTAATTACTAGGCGCACGTTCCTACCAAATTTCAAGATCTGCAACTAAATAATTGAGAAGTTATGCTACAAAACCTGAGAGGGTTTTTGAGCTTTCTCTAAAGTTCCAACTTCCCAATACTATCATTACTCACCTCCATTCCTTCAAAACTATTACAAAATTTCCATTCTACTCTCCTTCCTCTTCCCAACTATTAAAGCTGATCATCCTTTTCTTCCTCAAGAAGCTTGTAAGAACTAGTCTTCTCCAAATTGAATTAGAAGTTATCTCCTATGAGAAAAGAGAGAGAGCCCCAATCATCCAAGTTCGCCTTTTAAAAAGAAGGAAAAGGAAGGTGAAGGTAGACCCAAAGCTTGGTGGCCAATGGAAGGAGAAGAAGAAGGTTCCTTGCTACCTATTCCCACTTCCCCTTGAGGAATTTTACTTAAACCTTCTTTTTTTTAATCCTTTGACATTAAATTTTACTTTACCATGGTCCTAGGCCATTATTTACACCTCCTTTTCCTTTCCTTGGCCTAAAGATTACGATCGCGTAACTTGATGTCACAAGTCTTCCCCACCTTCATCGTCAATTCAATTTTGTTAAAAATCTTTCCTTTCTTCCTTGAAAGTATGGCATCGCGCACGGTCACATCTTATGGGCCCCAAGCCGCACAAGCGAATGAAGAATCGCCTTCGGAGTCATCTTTAGATCTGACCCTAACATAGCATCCTCGCAACAAAAAACTCAAACCTCGAGAAGTGCGCGCTCGTCTTGGAGTTGAACCCCCTCGAGCCTGGTGTTATCGTATTTTGCCAAATTCGTGAAATTGTTACAAGTCGACCCCACTTCTAGCGACAAACGTGAAACTGTTTGTGAAGGTTGCTATGAAATCGAAGACATTTCTATTTTTGTTTGGTCTTCAATTCCCGACATTGGACACTATCGTTGGTTGCGCAGTCCAATTCGTCGACTACCTCCTAATAGCAAGGCGGACTACCTAGTGGGTACCATTCGACGCATTCTAAACTTCCTTCAGTTATGAGCTATGGCATAGCTCAGGACTTGACATGTACTTGCAGCTCCTTGTTGAGCTTACTCATAATCTAAATAAACATTTCAGTCCTCATGAAACTCCTATTATCATTGGCTCACTATCACATCGTCCATTTAATCATTAAGCTGATTTGAATCAATCTTACGTTCCTACGGGTTGAAGATGGTTCTATCTCTATTGGGCCTTTCATTAACCCCTTCCCCCTACTTCATAAATCCCCAACATTCTTGCTATTTGCTAAATACTAATACAATACCAATGTTTTGTTGCAAACCATGAACTCTAGTGTTTGTTTTTCTTCCCCCAGCCTTCTAGAAATTACTCACCCGTATTTACACTAGTAAGGTTACAAAACTGTGGTTTATTAACTTTTTGCTGAAGAAAAGAACTAACTCAGCTAATATCGTATTTTATAAAACAAAACAACCCCCCACACCCCGTGCGCATTCATCACCCCCTATTCTAACACAAAGTTGTTAAACCCCCCTAATAACCTCACCACACTCGCATATTCCTAACACAATTCTTAAATATTAAGACTACCAGCCATGGCCATGTCGGTATGGCTCACAGATTGTGATGTACTATCATAAGAGTTCACAAGTTTTAGAGCACTTCAACAAATGTTGAACTTCATCCCAATTCCATATACAATGATGAATGAACTATTCCTTGAGCCCATAGAACATAATCATCTATAAGACATGATACACATGTTTACATTGCATATACACCCCATGACCACCCAAAGAATCAAGTGCTATTGTGTTATTTTGAAGATGAAAGGTCATTTCACCTTCCAATTGCCACCATGAATTTTAAACTAACAACTTGCATTGGCCAACCACCCAATGTTGTGACATAATTAGCACATGTGAAGTGCTTGAACTAAAAGATTGGGAACCAAATGAACGTTGAACACGAATGCAATCAAAGGAAAACCTTGCTTCTTATAGAATTGTTACCTCTTTTTGTGTTAAGTTAGTACTTTCTTGCATGGGCCATATTGTTGGAACGCAAGGCTTAGCAATTGCATATTTTCAAATTATCCCATCGACACAACGACTCAAATCATGAGGATAAAACCAATGCATATCATGTTCTAGTGATCTACTATGAAATTGTACTTGAAACTTTGAGTAACATGGAACATGAATTCAACTTACAGATTTGTAAAGGTTGATATTTACTTTGCAGTTGAACCCCATGATTTTTTAGAACACTAAACATTGAACTACTAAACTAGGTGGGCACCATTCAATCCACCATTAACCATCAACACAAATACTTTCCTTTAATTCCAAGCCACCTCAAAATCCCAAAGGTAAAAAAAAATTTAAAATTTAACGTAATTGTTGTGTGCCTACATCCCTAACAATATTGGGTCGAACAACAAGAATGGTTATTTGTGGATGAAAAAAATTCTCACGATCAAGATGATGAGAATCATTGGCTGCACTAGGAGAACATTTAATGGGTTGTTTGGCAAACCCAAAAACCTCCTCCCCCTCGAGGTGCAAAACACGATTTTAAAAGGAAGATCTGGATGTGTAATTTGCCATAATATCCATTAATTTAATAGGATCGTTTGACCATTGGGCCCTCTTCAACAACAATTCATTCTTATTAGGTCCATGACTAACTAGACCCCCTCGCAAATATTGTATATACAATGTAAATTGTTCAAAAGCCTAAACGTAACCATCAAAAATTGTTGTGTAAAAACAAGTGTTGCAATTCTTCAATTACAATAACTAGATGTTATGCATAGTTTCACCTAGATTGCAAATGGTCGTGTCTGCCCATTCCCCATAAGAAAAAATTGAAATGTTACAATAGAAAGGGAAGTAAATTGTAAATGGAACTTGAATGAAAATGGACATCTTACAGTTTTGAATGTACAAAAGAGAAAGGAAGTCATAAGAAGTTCATAGAAGAAGTATTCACATGGACCATGAAACCTCCCCATTATCAAACATGAAAATGCCAAAAGCTAAGCCAATTGCCAAGCTCGTGGACACTTGCTTTAGAAGTAGCCCCAAATGAAAGCCACCAACAATGAATTAGAACATAATGATTATCAACTTCCCCAAGAAATGTAGTAATCTTGTACTAATGGCAAAGAGCCTTGTGCTCATCTTACAACTCAAGTCTAATTAATTATTTGGTGTGCTTAACAAGTGATTGAATCCAATGGAATAAACAAGTGCACTCCTTATCAACCATTTTGACAAAGGGGTCCCCCAAACCATAAACAATTTTGACTACGTTCCAATTGGCTTTTGCGCTATCAACCACAAATCCTTTGAAATTGGGTTTTGGAAACTCATGTTTTAGCATCATTTCATTAAGCTTTGTCCACATAAGTTATTGAGTTTCAATGCCTTCAAATTGCATATCACAAACCACTATGTTCATCACTTTACAATAAACAATATCGTACACATGACATGCCATAATTGTCCAACCAACAACACATTATCAAACATGATCCAAGCGTTCTATAAATCCCTTATAGGTTGCATTTGTGTGACGAGGTTGATTCCACTCTCGACACCATTTATCAACATTTAAAAAATAAACATTTTTGTCCTAGAATTTGTCCTAGGAAACAACATTCTTAAATGTAGTCATGGTGATTTTTAAACTTCAATTCAAGGATGCTATCAATATAGCCACCTCTTGAATGATGCTTGAAAGAAACAACAAAATTACAAACATTGGGAAAGTTTTAATCATAGAACTTGTCCTAGATGTGCTTTAGTTGCTCGCCCTTGAGGAGTTCAATCGTGCCATTGGTAGAATCATCAAGCAAATCATTCACCAAGAAGGTTTTATTAACGCTAAAGGAAATCGCAGAGATCTTTCCATCATGCATGCGATCCGCCTCCTCTATAATCAACCTTTTAATTTCCACAATAAACTTTCGACACTTTCCATCCATAATAAAATGGTTGTGAACATTATACTGAATTGCCATTCTTGACATAAATTGGAATTCATGCACAACATAATAGATTTGCCCACTACAATCTTCAACACATAAAGGAAGAGCATGATAGAATTTGCATCCAAGTGAGGAAGCGGATGGAATCATTATCATTTGACCTATTTGATTAGAATATGAACACATTCACCGCACCATAAGGTTTCATTACGAAAGGCAAAATGCACAAAGTTCACATAATCATCCTACACACACCACAAGTGACAAAAACAATAAACCTTCTTGAAGCTAAGCCCAAACAATTTGTTTATATTGGTTGTGACCAGCTTACAACAAGCATGGACAATATACCTTTTGACCATGCCTTACATTTGTTAGAATATTATCCGTTTCTAATTTTGAATGTTGATGAATGTGTTAAACATTCATCAAAATGATGAATATTATTCTCATCCTTTTAGTAATTAGATTAGGTTGAATAGCGACGGCAAGTGTTTAGAAGTGGAAACTACTTAGGGCTTGGTGATGGCTGTGAGGTGACTTTTCGTCCCTCCACTCCCGGTCCTACAAGGTGATTATGCTGAAGCACAATTGCTACTAGTGAAGGAAAGAACACAAGTATAATTCTAGATGCTAGATTGCGTTTGTAGTTGAAATTTATTAGCCCACCTTCTATGCAACATTTATGATTAGGATTGATGGATACATTTTTTTTTCAAAGCTCACATACTACACATCCTAGGGCTTCATGTCAAATTGTCATTCATTTGAATCAATGTTTAATGATTCAACACCACGTCCAACATGGTTGGAGACCCCTAGCCACTTAAAACTTGTTTCTCTCACATAAATTGTTCAAATCTAGCTTGCTATAGCTCTTTGGAAAGCTAACAACAAGGCGCATCTATCCATCAAATTTTAGGCTCTATAGCTAAAACAGCAAGAAGTTACACTACCAAACCTGAGAGGGTTTTTGTGAGGTAGTCGTTTCTACTCGACTACAGACCCCTAGTCACTTAAAACGTTCTTTCTCTAACATACGTAGTCCAAATCTAGCTTGCTATAGTTCTCTGAAAAGCTAACAATAAGACGCATCTACTTATCAAATCTTAAGCTCTGTAGCTAAAACAGAAGGGAGTTACACTACCAAACCCGAAAGGGTTTTTGTGAAGTTTCTCTAAGTTCTAACCTTCCAACCTATCACTATTCACCTCCATTCCTTGAAAACTCTTCCAAAATCCTCATTCTATTCTCCTTCCTCTCTCCAACTCCAAAGCTGATCCTTCCTCCCCTCCTCAAAAAACTTGTAGAAATAAACACTCTCAAGATTGAATTGAAATTTATTTTCTAGGGGAAAAGAAGAACCCCTTCCCAAGATCCAAGTCCGTCTTTTAAAGAAAGGGTGAAGCTTCTTGGCTTGGTGGTCAATGGAAGGAGAAGGAGAAGGTTCTTGGCTTGGTGGTCAATGGAACAAGAGGGAGAAGGTTCTTGGCTTGGTGGTCAATGGAACGAGAAGGAGAAGGTTCTTTTCTACCTCTTCCCATTTTTCCCTCAAGCAACTTACTTCAACTTCCATTTTTTATCCTTGACATTAAAGTTTTACTTGGTCCTAGGCCATTATTTACACCTTCCCTTTGTTTTCCTTGGCCTATAAATTATGACCGCATATCTTGATGCCACAATCTCCCCCACCTTCATTGTTGATTTGATTTTGTCAAATTTTTTTTTCCTTGTAATCATGGCGTCACGCACAAACACGTCTTACGAGTCGCAAGTCACACGAGCGAATGAAAAACCGCCTCCGGAGTCATCTCTAGATCTTACTCTAACACAACATCCTCGTGAATAAGAACCCGAACTTCGAGAGGTGCGTGCTCGTCTTGAAGTTGAACCCCCTCGAGCCTGGTACTATCATATTTCTCTGAACTCTCGCACCCTAGTGATCTTGCTACAAGTTGACCCCGTTGCTGGCGATGAACCCGAGACCGTTTGCGAAGGTTGTTACGAAACTGAAGATACTTCTATCTTCGCGTGGTCTTTAGTTCTCAACGTTGGTCACTATCATTGGTTACGCGACCCAATCCATCGACTACCTCCCAATAGCAAGGCAGACTACCTAGTTCGCACCATCCGACGCATCCTAGACTTCCAGCAGTTGTGAACTATCACTATGGCATAACTAAGGATTTCACATGTACTCGTAGCTCCTTGCTGAGCTTATCCCTATCATAAATAAATGTTTCAATTAATCCTATCGCCATTGGCACCCTATCATACTATCTATTTGATCGTTGAATTACCTCTAATTGACCTTATGTCCAATGGCTTGAAGATTGTCCTATCGCTATTAAACCATTCATTAATAACCCTTCAACTGTTTCAAGAATTTATAACATCCTTGCTACTCCTAAATACCACAACAAGATTAATGTTGTGCTGAACACCACAAACTTGGCACCTGCTTCTACCCCCAACCTTCTAGAAATTTGTCACCCCTAATCACACAACAAAGTTTCTAATACTATGGTTATTAGCTTCTGTTGAAGAAAAGAACCAATCCACCTCCTTACCCACCAATAACGCATTCCAAAATAGAAAACAAACCCCCTTCGCACCAAGCACATACATCATTCCTTATGAAGTCGCTAAAAGCCCTTAATAACCCTACCCCACTCAAATAACCCTGATGTAACTCTTACAAATTGAGACTACCGCACATGGTTGTGTCGGTACGGCTCACAATGGCTAGGGTTAGGCGGCGATTAGTTTAGGGTTAAATGGAGGCTACTTTAGGGTTAAGAAATAATATATAATGGAATGGTTTTGAGTAGTCTTTCATTTTTCCTTTCATGGTTTTTGAGTGCACATAGAACTTTCAAGCATTGTTAATTGTTGCAAGTCATAATTTTATGATTATAGCATTTGAAGCATACAACCTTTGTAATCTTCTTGTTAGTTAATACAATTGTTCTATTTCATGAACCTTGAATCTTTCATTTTTTGCTTGTTTTCAAGTTGTTTCCAATAGCATTTAGGAAGGGTTATGAGCAATTGAAAGCCTTGACGACAATTCAAATAAGATGTCCCCATTGAAAGAATTCAACATGAGTTGGACTTTATGCAAAGGTTGTCATAATCCAAATTTTGTAATTTGTTCAAAGTTTGTCCTAGCATCACCATCATGGCACATAAGCAAAAGATAACAAACTAAATAATCCCCACAAGGGGGAATGGCTTTGATGACAAAAAGGCATCAAACTAAAGAATGTTTTTCAGTAATTTCATTAAGGAAAGAAGGGGTGTCAAGTCCTCACCTGATAAGGAATCACATAGTTTAATGAAAATAGAAGATGTAAGAGCATCAAATATCGCAACCCTAGCTTTGGGCTCGCGACCAAAGCAAAGGGGTTATAAAGGTGCGGGCCAAGAGGAAGCCCAGGAGTCACATCGCATACTCCCGGGAGTGTAGGAAAGTGTGAAGGAATGAACCGTCACAGTCCCAAGGCAACTCCCACTTCGGGAGATGGAGTCCCAGTGCACTCTCAAAACTTCAAAGAGCAATTTGAGGGATCAAAATTCAATGGCTTGTAGCGTTCTTTATATCATTAAAAAACTTTTGGAACGTAGATGTCTTAAATGGGTTCGCATTGATCATTTGGACATTTGAAACACAAGTTATGGCCAAAAGAAGGGCCGGAAGTCAAACTGCCAATTTGACTCCCGACCAGAAAAAGTCGAGAATAGACCCGATTTACTAGGCTGCAGATAATGTGCCATATACCGTTGGAAATATTTTGACAAGAGCTACAACTTTGCTTCAGATTACACTTCAATCCGAGGTCTGGTCGCAAAGTTATGAAGCTCCAAAGTTGCGAGAGTCCCAACTGGCAAGGTCCAAAGTATACTATAAGGGGGAAGGTGGTGGCTTCCCCCAAGTCCGGGCCGTGGTGAGTTTTGTGTGTCTGTATTGCCCGTGGCTCGTTCTAGCACCAAAGGTGTTCCAACTATGCACTAACCACTTTGTGTGAGTTGTGTACAGGCCTGCGTGAGTTAGTAAGCTTGTCAACTCTTCCTAGTCCCATCTCGGAGCTCTAACACGCCCCTCTACCCCTCAAAGTGTTGTGAGGTTATCATTAGTTAACTTTGACATATATTTAAAGTCATATTAGTTAACATGTTCTAGAATAATTTGAAATTGTGTCCTTAAACATGTTATTATATATATTTACATTATAAGTTACAACTCTGTTTTAGACACCATTTACATTGCATGACATTTACATGTCATAAAATATTCATGAACATAAAATATACCAAAAATTTCAATTATTTTGAAAAATGATCAAATCATAGATTCTTTAAATTTTGAGTGTTTTCTATGTGTGTTTAATAGTCTTCCATTATTACAAAAAAAATCAACATCAATGAATTTGTATATTATGAAAATCAAGGACCCTTTTTGGAATTAATAATGTTTAATAGAACACCTACTCAACTTTAAAGGTCCTTTGTTCAAATCAACATTCAAAATCAAAAGATCCAATTGTTAAATTTAAATTTTCATTATCCATATTAGTCATAAACACAATTTGCCATGATTAACATGCCATTAAAGGGGCACCACATAGGCATATATAAAAAAAACCATGTAATTTTGAACATGATTTGACATGTTTTTTGGCTCATTGTTTTGTGTTTTTACCCATAGAAGTCATGGCAATGTGGTAATGGAAGCAATTATGGCCTTTATTCAACACCCATGCTTGGGCCCTTTTAGTTTTATGGGACATTTCTTGGCAGGTTGAATTGCGGCAAACCCCATAACATCATACAAAGAAACTAATGTTGTGGAAAAAGGTGTATGTCGTACATGTTCCATGGGTTAGGGTTACAAATTTTGTGGATGGTGAGGAAAATAGAGAAGATGTGCAGTGTAAGTTCACTACAAAAGGTCAAATTGAAATAATGAATTTATACATGATCCCATATCAAATAGCTATTGGGAAAACATGAGGTAGGTATCTTAATCTTTGACGTCAAATACTCTTCATATTCATATTCACCATAAAACAACATGAAATATTACAATTTTAACTAATATAAAGGGTGTTAGGCCCACCCGGTGAATTCCTAAGTGCTTTTGGGTATTTGATTAAAAATAAGTACAAACTTGAACACCACATGTCTGCTAGTGTTTAGTGACAAATAATCATTTAAAAATAGGTAGAAAATAATTAAGCAAATAACCTACCACTTTCTCTTAAAGAAAACAATTAATTTTTTTTTAAAAAAAACAACATCTTCAAAGCAGGCAATAAAATAGCAAGTAGGAAAAACAACTTCAACAATAGAAACTTGAACAAAAATATAACTCATCTCATGTGAAGAACTTCAAAAGTGCCAAAATTACATTATAACCATAAAAAACGAAGATTAGAAAAAAAAAATGACCCCTTGAGATTTGCTAAGAAAAGATTTCAAGTTTGTTAAAAAATGGTGGGGATCCTAAAAAAATGAAAATCCATGGAAATCTTCCTAAACTTTAAGTTATCCAACTTTATCATATGTCTAAAACCTGGAATTGAAATTAGAGGCAACAACTAATTTTTTTGGTTCTATCAATAAACAACTTTTCAAAATTGGTAGTGACTTAAAACTTATAGTAACCTAAAATTGGTAGTAACCTAAAATTGATTTTAACCTAAACCTAATAGTACATAAAGTCGGTAGTAACATGAAATTGGTACACTATAACAAAAGGTATCCATGTATGCCTAATGATTTCATTGGACTTTTGAGTGAATTCATTGGTTATAGTGAACGAGGACTAGTGAAGAAGCAATAAATTCACTAGTCTAGTGAATGGGGACTAGTGAATTGCACCCATTGTTTGTAGTAGTGGTAGAAGTGTAAAATTAGTTTATATTAAAAAATGATAAAGTTTAATTTTTGATACAAAATTACAACTTTTCAAAATTGGCCTTGAAAGCTTTCTAACCTTAAACATTATCCTCCTTTTTATTTTGGATCATGTCCTTGGGATCAAATAAAACTATCTTATTTCTACCCAATATTGTTTATTCTGCTAATCATAATAACTCTAGTGACATCTTTCAGTTGAAGGTTTTCGGTACCCTCTTTAGTTTCTACGATGGTGGATACGGTGGAAGGATGCATGGTTTCAATAATAGCCTTAGTCATATCAGAATCAACTTTGAGTGCTTTTGGTTACCACTTTGGCAACAATGGAATCCACCTCCATTGTGGTTTTGATTCCTTCCTTTGCTATTCCCATGCTAACTATCCCAAATTAGATTTCGGACGTCATCCTAGTTGGAAAAATAACAACAAAAAGAAATACAACAAAACCTAGGAAAGCTTGGGCATAAGTAGCTAATTGAAGTTCAACAATTCCTCTTTTTTTGGTATTTCACGTAGGTGTCATTTAAATTTTCGATAATTTGTGCCTTGTAGAACTCCCACTATTCAACTAATTTTTTTTCTCAACTTCTATTGATAGATGAAGAATTCTGCTTTCATGAACACATTTTCGATTTTGATCACCTCCAACTTGGCCATTTGGTGGAAGGAATAATTTGCCTCTTTAACTTTTTGAGTGAGGAACCGGATTTGCATTTGTAGGTGTTCCAATTATTCCTAAGTGAGGGGAACATGGCAAGAAAACTCTTCGACACTTAGTTACAAATGTTCAATGGTTTTGGTGGACTTCTTCAAGTTGTTTGCGTGGGAACATAATCTTGCATCTAAATCCGCATTTTCCTTCTCAAGACACTTGGCTCATTTGTTGCAATTTTTGAATCCATGTGCATCCATTGTAACAACAAGCTCTAAAGATTTCCGATTGGTCTCCACCTCTAATTATGTCCTCGTAGCCTACAAACAATCTAGGTTAGCCTGAATGACTATTAATCAATCTTAGAAGGTAAGGAGTTAAACTCAATACTTTTCATTTTTGGCCAAAGACTTGTTTAATTGGCTTTGCATACCTACGAAGTTGGACTTGGATGACTCTAATGCTTGGATTGTGAAAGCATCCTGCCAAGCTTGTGTTTGAGCTTGGCATAATTCATTCTTCAAATGCATGACCTTAGTCTTTGCATTCAAGGCCTCTTTGAATGTAGCTACCTTTTCGATAGTGGTTGCTTCAAAAGCATGCCACAATGTTTACACATATGTACCGAAAACATGCAGGTGGTTCGTTAAACCTTGCAGAGAAGATTGTTAGGGAAGAGACTTCAATTGTAATCTAATCCCAATAGAACTAGGGGTGTGAAATAAACATATTGAAAATGAAGCTTTTACATCCCTGGGAGGGGACCTTGCATGGGTCCCATTGAAATTGAAATCTAGTGGAGTGTCCATTTTTGGTATGCCATTAATCAAGATACCTTCACATTGGAACCTATTGTATAGCCTCTAGGACAAGGAGTGGGTGTGAGGGCATGGTATTGAAAAACATGAAGCCAAGCCTCATAGGTGACCTTTTCGATGGAGCATCTAGACTTGGACTCCTCTTCCTATCTGTCATTTCAAGCTTGGCTCCCATGAGTGGGATCATTCACCAGGTTTCCATTTCCCAAGTGATGGGGCTAGTGATTATTATTGCAAGCATCCCACATACAAATTGCCCATTGTTGGCAATTTTTTTTTCTAATACAAAACTAGAAAATGGTTATCAGTTCGATTGACCAACAACCTGTTGCATTTGAGGAAGGTTGTTGAGACCAATTGGCTCGCCTTGAAGGGATGATATTGGCCCTTTGCATTCCCATTAGGTTCCATTTTTTGTCAAAGAGTTATCCTTGTATTCAAGTTCTAGCAGTTAGAAACTTGAATCGAGAGAAAACCAATGTCAAAAGATGATGTCAATTACTTGGGGTGCATCGAATTCTATCTTGCCAAAATCTTCATTTTTCGATTTGATTGTGGTGGATAAATCATTTAGCCCAAAATGCAAATTATTGAATATTACCTGAGCCCAATTTACTAGTTTTTGGAGTTCAGTTAACGCCACTAGTAGCATAATCGTCTTGCTAGCTAATAGACCTCCCCCAAGTTCCCTAGAGCCAAATTATTTGAATCAATGTCAAAAGTTTGGCTACATACTTTTTAGTAAATACAAAATCTCTAACTTTATATTCTAGTCTAAAATCTAAATTAAAATGTAATAAAACTAATATTAACAAATTTTGCTCATTCAAATATACTTAGAATCAGTAAAATTTAGTGATGAAAATGTGATTAAAAACATGAAAACAACAAATTATAGCTATGAAAACAAAGCTTTCTAGAAATCAGATTATATTTCTTTCATATTCCATTAACACTCCATGTTTTACAATGATACAATTGTCTTCATCTTTCCCTTTTCTCCCAAAATAATCTTCAAAAAAAAATCCTATGTTCGAGTCAAATTCAAATGGTGAATGAAAACTATGTAATCTAGCTAGTAGTTCCCAAAACAGTAACTAGGTAAATATATTAACTAATAATTACCATAAGTAATTATTCCTTAACACTTTCCATTGAGCTAGGAAACTCTCCACCCTTCTTTATGCACAAACGCACTCAAAAGTGCCATCTACAAACATAGATTTGTCACCTATGTAAAAAGCATTGTTGGCAAGTTCATGCTTCTAGTTTGTGACAAACACAACATCTCCGTGACATGATTTTTGGTAATAATTACTAGAACCCCATGCACCATAGATTCTATGGCGTCTATGTTCAATTGGACTATCGACTATAAGAATTCTTTGACAATTGGATGCTTAATGGGTGTCAACTTAAATGTCATCAAACCAAAAAGCCCTATAGCTTTTGCCCATGCTACATCCCTACTAACTACCGAGAACTAAAACATATCCATCTAACTAAACTTGGGCTTGCCCCCACCAAAAAAACTCACAATCTTTTTCCTTCTTTCATTTTTCAATTTGATTCCATTTCAGTTCCTTCCTTTTCCTCTTTTTGTTCTATAACAACTTTCTAGATATCCTTACCTAGTTGTGAAAGTCTTTTTGCTTCCTCCTTGTTCACTCCTGTCATCTTGTTGAAAACTAAATCTTTGGTTGATCTATTGATTTTATACACTTTTGGAGCTATTTGAGAGGAATGAGAGAAAAAAAAATGTAAAAGGTGAAGTGGGAGAGGGGATCCCACATTTAGTTGGTGGGCTAGTCAAGTTATTTTCAAATTAACGCATTGTTTACAAAACATGGTATTGGTTTTTGGATACCGTTTTGGGTGACACATTGTATTATTTGTTGAATTCCGAAAATGCAGCATTGGTTCATTGATGCCCTTTTCATGTTCTCTTGTGTTGGATACCATTTCAATGAAAAGACAAAAGGTGCTAATGGATGTGAGAAGACGGGTTCCACTGTCATCCATTGATTTCCCATCCACCACATTAACAACCAATTATACTGTGAAGGAATTAACTATTGGATATTCTAAATTTGAAATTTGGCCAGTATTCACTAAGTCAAATATTTTGGTTGCTCGCTCCAAATCTTAAATTTCGAGTGGTAAAAGATTTTCAATTATATACCCTATGGCACTTTTTTGGTTCTAGTTGGGTCTTCCAAATTTTCAATTTGAACTAATAGGTTTTGAGTTTTGGTTCCAATTATCGAATCTTGGTTTTCAATTCCAAGTTGTGATTCTTCGATTTTGATTCCATCCATTGAAATGGAAGTTTTGTCCCTATACCACGTGCATTTTCTAGGATTACAATGTTGAAACCTTATTTCGGTATTTGTTGTATCCCTCCCCCTTTCAATTATCAATTCCCGTCCTTTGGAAATAATTGTGTTTTGGAATTAGTAGAAATTCAATTTTTTGATGTTGACTAAGATGGGGTTGGGATCAAACTTGTATATAGTCACCATAAGTGTTATATTGTTAAGTAAACAATATTCATGTATGGTCCAAAGCAATGTTATTTGAACTTGCATGTGTGATCCTTGTGTGCTTTTGGAAACCAAAGCACATAGTCGCCAAGGGAGAAGGACTTGGTTTCGTAATGATTATGTGCTGATAGTGCATGATTCCATTGTTATTTATTTGTGGTTTCTGCTACAAGTGTCCAAGATTCCTCCAACTTTTCTAACTCTAACAATTGAGTACTGAGTACCCATGTCATGGCAAAATCCTAAGACCTTGCAGAAATTAGTCATAGGTAATAAGTATTTAATAACCATCATAGCATGTAATCCATACACCAATTGAAAAAGAATATGACATGTGCCATTTTGAAAGCTATTTTGTAGGCGAATAGAATAATGTGGAAATGTTCGTCCCAGTTCATGTGATTATTATTGACTATCTTGGTTAATAGCAACCTAATAACCTTATTGGTAGATTCAGCCTAACCATTTCCCTAAGGGTAGTAAGTTGTAGAGCTAGTGTGTCGAAATAAAAAATGTATGGTAAAATTTTTAATGATGTCATTGATAAAATGGGTACCTTGGACACTAACCAAAGTGAAAGGGCAACCAAACCTAGTCAAAATGAATTCATAAATGAATTGAGCTATGACTATAGTCATGTTGGTCCACAATGCCTTTACCTTCGCCCACTTGGTTGCATAATTTGTTAGTAAAGATCACATGATTAATAGTGTTATTATGCATCCATGTGCAAAATTGGCCATTAATACTTAGCATTTAACACCTTTCAAGTTGTGATGTCTACTGAATTTTTTTTGCCACCAACTCCTTCATGCATCTCTCATAGGATTATCAAAATTTCGTCATCATGCAAACATTGGCACAAAATTAGATTTTACTTTTATTTGTATAAATTTCCATCAATGATGGTATAGGATAACACCTTCAACACCAATTTTTTCCGTTGTTTTGTGGAATATCCCTTTGGAAAATTCGTGGTAGAGATGTATGTATGCATTTTGATGTACCCCTAAACTCCTTGAAAGACTCAAATGCGAATCCCAAGGTGAAAGCAACAAAAGGAGTTGGAGTACGCTTCTTAGCTTGCAACACTTTTAGGGTAAAAGGGCATGATGGAACTTTGGGATAAGGATTAAGATGAATGATAAGGATGTCAATCACTCATATTAATAACATAAACCAAACAACAAGTCGATTAGTGCATAGTTAAAACACTTTTGGTGCATGAATGAACCACATGCATAGACAAATTCATAAGATTCACCATGGCCTGAACTTGGGGGAAGGCACCACCTTCCCCTTTATAGAGTTCTTTGTGACATGCCATGAAGGCTACATCCAAATGGTAATTTTTTCAAAAATCCTAAGTTGATAATCTCATAACTCCTGCAATTAGGACTCCTACCACTTTGCACGCCCATACCTTTTTATGCAAACCTTTGATTGAGATGAAGTCTAAAGAAAAATATTAGTTTTCACCAATATCTTTTCAACAATATGTGACATGCCTCATGCATGCATGTAACTCAGGGCAATTCCCAACTTTTAATGGTCAAAAGTCAAATTAACATGTCAACTTCTAGCCCTTCTTTTGGCCATAACTTGTGTTATAGTTACTCAAATGGATCATGTGAGTTCATTTTAAACATCTAGGTCTAAAGAGCATTTCAATGGTATAATGAAATTTGTAATCCAATGAGTTTTGGCTCTTCAAATTGTTCATTGAAGATTTGGAAGTCCACTGAGACTTTAGCTCCCAAAGTGGGAGTCCACTTGGGAATGCGTGGGTTCATTCCTTCACACTTTCCCACACTCCTAGGAATGTGAAGGTGACTCTTGGGTTTCACTCTTCGCTTGCACATTTCCATGCCCTTGTTTTACTCACGAGCCCAAGGCTAAGGTCATGACACACGTCGTGTAACCATTCTGGTTCAAGTATAAACAATGATGTATCAGTAGTCATGTCAAGCAACCCCAAATTTTTGGTAGTATTATGAAGTTGTGAAAAAACATCCACCATTGAATGAGAACGCCTTGGTTTGTACACCATTGAAAAATTATATTCCAATAATAATAATAACCACCCAACAATTCGTCCTAACAATTGAAGTTTTTTTACAAGGTAGAACAATGCCATGTGGTCAACATAGAAAACAAACTTGTTTCTTAGTAGGTAGTGTTTAAATTTATGCAAAGCATAAACCATGGCAAGTGTTTCTTTTTCAGTGGTGTAGTTTTTTTCCACATTGTTCAAAAAACATATGTAATTGGCTAATCACATTTTTCGGTAGGATTTTGAGCCAACATAACCTCAACTACTAAATTTCATGCATGTGTGTGGACATGAAACTCCATATCCCATTTGGGTGTAATTAAGATCGATGCATTCAAATACCTATGTTTTATGGCCTCCCACACTTATTGACATTTGATAGTCGATGCAAACACCTTTATTTTGAGTAAGAATTTCATGATGGGGGCCATGAAAGTTCTTGGTGAATCATCAATAAAACTAGGCCATCCCATTGAAAACTTATATGCTTTTAGGTTTTTTCTATACAAGCATTTTCACAATTGTTGGAATTTTTTTAATTTAAGTAATTTTTTGCCTTGGAGATGACATACCCCAATATGACCCCTAAGAAAACAAAAAACATGCACTATCACAAAATGTGTCCTAGTTCACTTTGGGTTTCATTAGATTTTGAGTGCATTTGGACTTTTTACTTAGTGAAATTGTTTAACCCCATAGTGAAGGAGGACGAGTTACTATTAACAATGAATTGTTTCACTAGTACCTAGTCAAACAATGTTACTTTCAAGTGAATTACAAATTTACAAAAACCATTCACTTATTAATTAATTAACTAACTAACATGCAAATCAATTAAAATTTAATTACTTATTATATAATATTATTCATAATTTCATGATTTTTTAAGCCTATGATTTATTAACATGTGTCACTACCTAGGCTAAGTTAAAAACATAATTTAGGTAGGTAGGCCATGTAATCAACCTAAGCATTTATTCTAAAAATTCAATAAAAGAATATTCGATCAACATACCATTGTTGACCACACACAACATCACTTGTGAAATTTGACCCCTTAACCTTTGCAATGGAAACAAACACCCTTACCATCAAACCATCCCACTTGTTATGGTAAAATGTTACATTACATTTTATTTATCAAATACTTCATTTTAAACATTACAAAAACATAAACTTCGAAAATTCATGTCTTATTGAGATTTTGTTCAAATGAAATGATTTGAGTTTACTTTTTTTTAAACATTCAATAATGTACATAATTACATTTATTTCTTTTTGAAAGTTTAAAATCATTTTAACAAAAACAAATTGAATATTATTATTCTATAACATTTCAATGAACATTCTTTTGAAAAAAAAAAAAAATTAATAAATGGTTTTTTTGTTAATATAATACTATTACCTATGTTAAACTACTTTCAATTATTATATGATTATTTGTCATTAATTTAAATTATTTCACCTTACATTATTTTTGGCTATTTATGGTTATTCTCAATAAATTTTGGTTATTTTTTATAATTTCACCCTCATCTACTTTTGGTTATTCTAAGTTACTTTTGGCTATTTTAGCTTATTTCATTTTAGGCTATTTTCAGCTATTGTAAGTTTTTTTGGCTATTGTAAATTATTTCAATTTAGACTACTTGCAACTATTATAAGTTGTTTTTGGCTATTGAAGGTTATTTCACCTTATGTTATTATTGGCAATTATAGGTCATTATAAGCTACTTGACGCACTCCCAAGTCCTGAGGTGAACCCACTTGAGGGTTCACCAAAGCGTAATTACGGAAAGTTGGGACTCAAAAGGCGTTCCTGGCTTCCAACTCTAGAAAGGGGTAGAGGGTCGATTTGGGAGCCCAGGGATTAGACTAGGAAGAGGTATTAGTTGATCAAGCTTGAATATGCATCAGAACAAACCACAAAGTGGTTAGTTCACGTTTCCGGGACACCCTTGGGTGTTGGGACAAGCCATGGGCACTTTGGACCACAAGACACACCACGGCCCGGACTCAGGGGAAGCCACCACCTTCCCCCATATAGTATTCTTTGTAACACCCTGCCGATACTACATCCAAATGGTTCTTTTTCACGGGACTCCCAAGTTAGAGTCCCGAAATGGTCCCGGTTGGAGTCCTGGGACTTTGAGAGCTCATAACTCCCGACTGCAAGGTTTGATTGCAACAAGGTCTAAACCAAACTTCTAGCCCTCGTCAAGATCTTTTCAACAATGTATTGCAATCTAAATTCAGAGGTCGGTAAGAGGTCGATTCCTGACTTTTTGTGGTCAGGAGTCAAACTGCCGCGGAAGTCAAACTGGCAGTTTGACTCCCGGCCCTTCTTTTGCCCATAACTTGAGCGATAAATGTCCAAATGGCCAATGCAAGGCCATTTTCGATATCTACGCTTCAAGAGCTTTCTATTGACACCAAGAACACCCCAATGCAAGGTGTTTTGGGTCCTATTGTTGAGCTTTGAACATTCGGGAGTCCCGGAGCACTTCAAATCCCCACTTTTTCCAAGTGTTGGGCTTCACCCCTAAACTTGGCCAAAGTAGGGTTGCGACACCTGGGCTCCCAACTCGACCCTCTACCTCTTTTCTAGAGTTGGAAGCCGGGAGTGCCTTCCAAGTCCCAACTTTCCGCAACTACACCTTGGTGGACCCTCAAGTGGGTTCACTCCGGGACTTGGGAGTGCGTCAGATGGTGCAAACTAGGTAGTCCGCCTTGCTATTGGGAGGCAGTCGACGAATCGAGCCGTGCAACCAACGATAGTGACCAACACCGGGAACTGAAAACCATGCGAAAATAGAAGTATCTTTAGTTTTGTAACAACCTTTGCAAACGGTCTTGGGTTCGTCACCAGAAGCAGGGTCGACTTGCAGCAAGATCACTAGGGTGCGGGAGTTTGGAGAAATATGATAATACTAGGCTCAAGGGCGTTCGACTTCAAAACAAACATGCACCTATCGAGGTTTGGGTTCTTCATCACGAGGATGCTGTATTAGGGTAAGATCTAAAGACGACTCCAGAGGCGGTTCTTCATTTGTTTGTGCGGCTTGCGGCCCGTAAGATGTGATTGTGCGCGATGCCATAAATTCAAAGAAAGGAAAAAGGTCAAATCTTCAATCAAAATCAAATTGACAATGAAGGTGTGAAAGACTTGTTACATGGAGGTGCGTAATCATAATTTATAGATCGAAAAAAGAAGGAAGAAAAGCGTGAGGAACGGCTTAAAACCCAGGTAAAATAAAATTGTAAGGTCAAAGGAAAAAATTGAAGGTTTAGAGTAAAGTTGTTAGGGGGAATTGGAAGAGGTGAAAAGGTGTTTAACCTTCACATTCTATTGACCATGAAGCATGAGATTTTCCATTGACCACCAAACATGGGATCTTCCATTGACCACCAAGCATGGGATCTTCCATTCACCACCAAACATGGGATCTTCCATTCACCACCAAGCATGGGATCTTCCATTCACCACTAAGCATGGAATCTTCCATTCACCACTATGCATGGGATCTTCCATTCACCACCAAGCATGGGATCTTCCATTCACCACCAAGCTTTGGATTCACCTTCACCTCCCTTCTCCTTCTCTTTAAAAGGCGGGCTTGGATGATTGGGGGGGCTCTCTCTTTCTTGCCTCGGAGATAATTTTCATGCAATGTTGAATACTTATTCCACAAGCTTTTCGAGGAGGCAAATAATGATGAGTTTTAGGGGAGGGAGGAAAGAAGAAAAGTAGAGGGAAGATCTTGTAATAGTTTTTAAGGAATGGGGGTGAGAAGTGATAGTGTTGGAAGGTCGAAACTTAGAAAAACCCCACAAACCCTCTCGGGTTTCATAGCATAACTCCTTATTGGTGTAGCTGCAGATCTTAAAATTTGCTAGGTAGATGCGCCTTGTTGTCAGCTTTCAAACGAGCTAAGGCAAGCCGGATTTGAACAAGGGATGTGTTAGAAATGAGGTTTTTAGTGACCGAGGGTCTCCAGTCAAGTTGAACCGACTACCTTCACAAAAACCCTCTTGGGTTTGGTAGTGTAACTCCTTACTGATGTAGCTATAGATCCTAAGATTTGGTAGATTATTGCACCTTGTAGTTAGCTTTCTAAGAAGCTAAGGCAAGTAGGATTTGGATAATGTATGTGTTAGAAACAATGTTTTAAGTGACTAATGGTCTGCAGCAAGGTTGAATTATCACTTTTATAGAACCCTCTCGGGTTTTGTAGAATAACTTCTTCCTGGTTTAGCTACAGAGCCTAGGATTTGGTAGGAAGATGCGTCTTGTTGTTAGCTTTCTAAAAAACTATGGCAAATCAGCTTTGAATAACATATGTGTGAGAACCAACATTTTAAGCGACTAGTGGTTTGCAGCTATGTTGGACATGGTGTGAGTCTTAAAACATTGGTCTAAATGAATGTCAATTTGACGTGAAGCCCTAGGATGTGTAGTGTGTGAGCTTGAAAAAAATGTATCTATTAATTTTAATCATAAATGTTGCATAGAAGGTGGGCTACTTAATTTCAACTACAAACGCAATCTAACATCTAAAATTACACTTGCATTCTTTCCTTCACTAGTAGCATTTGTGCTTTCAAGCATAATCACCTTGTAGAACCAGAAGTGAAGGGACGGAAAGTCACCTCACACAAACCTTTACACTTACACCATAGGTTAGTGGGCTAAGTTTTTAATATAAGATAGGTAGCCTAGTGAAGGTTCTTAGGTGCCCAACCTAGGTTCATAATTGATTGTTAATGAATTTATTATCAACAATTTAAATATTAGTGAATTTGTTATTGATGATTTATTTATTAGTGAATTTGATTAACTATTGGTGAATTCACTTGTCCATAAGAACTTGTCCTTGTTTACAAAAGGGTTGTCCACTTTCACCATGGTAAATTTGTCCAATTTCACTCAAAATTTAGTGGAACACATAGTGATCTTGGATGCATATTGGTCTACTGATGGGTACCTTGATAATTTACAAGGGTGAATGGAAAACCAAACCCGATGAGAATGTGTCATATAAAAACTTTGCAGTAACAATAGTTATATTGGTGCACAATGTTCACGCTTCCACCCAATTAATAGCATAATTAGTAGCAATTAGGATATACTAGTTATTAAAACAATGATTTGTTCGTTTAATGGGTCCAATGAAGTCTAATCCCCATTTTTGAAAAAAAATCTTCAAACAAAGTAGTAATTAATTTGGGCATATTTAGTGCCAACAAGTTCTTTGGCCTTTGGCACAAATCATAGGTTAGACAATATTCATGAACATCATAGTTCATGGTTGGCCACCAATAATTAGTGTCAAGAATCTTCCTCATAATAATGTCTAAAGAGAAATGTCCTCCACCAATTCCACTATGTAGCTTTTGTAGTACAATTGGCACATGTTCTAAGTACAAAACATGATAGAACCTATTTTTTGTCCAAATATATGAAGTACTTTGTCTTGTAACACAAAGGGTTTAATTTTTTAACCTAAGTATTATCTTTGTGAAGGAATAAATCTCTTTGGCATCACTCCTAATAAGTATTCATAAACATTTTGTAGCCATTATAATTGTAATACAAACATGTGAACGTTAGTGGTCTGATCAAGTACAGTAACTGGTTTTGCTTTGTTAGGCAATTTGCTCAATGCATCTACCAATAGATGGGATTTATCGAGTTTATTAACAATCTTGAAGTCATATTCCAAAAATAATACTAACCACTTAACTATCCTACCATAAACCTATGGCTTGTTAACCATGTACACAAGGGCCATGTGATCAACATAAAATACAAGTTGATTACCCAATAAATAATGTTTAAATTTGTGTAAGGCATAAACCATTACTAAGGCTTCCTTCTAAGTAATGATATAAATTTTTCTAGCTAAATTTAACAATTTGGAGGCATATATAGTTGGTGGGTAAAACTTATTAGTACGAACCATTGCTAAATCTTCCTTTTCAATACTAGTATAATGTTTTTACTAAGTTTAGTAATTTGGAGGCATACATAACTAGTTGGTCAAATTGATTGGTTGGGTTCTAAGCAAGTATTGGTCCTATTGCAAGTTGAGATGCATCTATGTGCACATGAAATTCAAGTTCCCAATTCAAGCTAATCAAAATAGGGTCTTGTACATACTTGTTTTTTATATCTTCCCAAGCATTGTGATTCTCTTTGTCCATTCAAAAATTTCACACTAAGTAGCTTGGTGATAGGTGACATACTTGATGCAAAGTTTTTAATGAAGCAATTGTAAAACTATGCCATCCCACTAAACACATGAATTTCCTAATGAATAGTAGGTACTAGCATGTTCATTAAGGCTATGACTTTCTTAAGATCCATAATTTTGCCTTCTTAGACATTATGAAACCTAGGATAGTCCCTGAAAAAACCATGAATGTACACTTATTTAGGTTCAAATTAATACCAAATTTTTTACATTTTAATAATGTTTTTTTGAGATTTTAAAGGTGAGTTGAAAGGTCATTGAAAATTGTAAAATCGTAAAGAAAAACCTTCATGAATACATCAATGTACTCATAGAATGTTTTGGTATTGCCTTTTGAAAAATAAGCAAGCCATTTTTTACATTAAATGGCATCACAACCCACACAAAAGCCCCATAATCTATCAAAAAGGTAATTTTGTGCTAGTCTTCTAATGTAATTAACATCTAGTGATATCCTAAATCCATCTGAAAAGGTATACACTTCATGCCCAACTACCATGTTAATGACCTCATTAGTGAAATGCAATAGGTAAGGATCTTCTTTGTTGCTACATTGAGCTTCCTGAAATCAACACAAATTTTTAACTTCCCATTTTTTTTATGCACAACCATTATAAGCTATAGCCAAATTGTTTCCTCAACCGATATAATAAAACCAACAAGTAACTCATATATGTCCTATTTGATAATCACCATGAAGAAAGGGGTGTTTTGTAATTGGCCTTGCAACTCAATTTTTGAGTTGTAAAGGACATTTGCAACTCATTATATTTATATGTTGTGAGTGTTAATGAACAAGTTGCATGAGTTGTAATTCATGCATATACGATGCAATTCATTATAATTCAATTGGAATTCAATCAAAATAATTCATTTTCAACTATTATGCAATTTTATTATAATTGCACCCATGATGTCATGTTGACATCATTGATTGCCATCCATTTATAAAAATTTGACTTGTGGCATTATAAAAAAATTTAGGCATATTTTTTTTTTCAAAATATTAATCTCCATTGTCCATTATGATTATTAATGATGGTCCAAGATTTTGACATGTGACATAATAAAAATTATCATATGGCATATTAATTATATATTGGAATAAATAAATAAATGAATAAAAATATTTTAGTAGCTAAGTAGGTCATACATAACCGTAGGAAGGTAAAAAAATAGGACATATTTACTTACATAGGTAGGTAAGTAGGTAAGAAGTCACAAGACTAAGTGAACTAGAAAATAACCATGAATTTATATTTATTTATTTATTTAATTTTATCTTTTACCTTTAAGTTAAACTTTTTTTTATCTCATCCCAAAATGACACTTTTATTTTAATGTGAAAATATGAAAGAACAAACATTTTTTAATATAATTTGTCACATGGGATTTGAGGACAAAGCATATGGGTTAAATTTTTTAGTTGTTCATTATTTGTAAATTAAGTTACAGTTATTAGTTGCAATTGAGTTCCAATTATAACACTTAACCGCTTAGGGCAAGTTAGATCCAAGGGGAGGGTTCCATTGTTTTTTGTGCTGAAACAAAACTTGAATACTTCCTATTGATGCCTTTAGGGCACTAAAAATAATTTAAAATGGAATAGAATTGATAAAGTTATGGCCCCCCAAAGTAGAGGGGGTCAAAAACTCAAAAAAACAAACCACCAAATGTTATAAAGGCTAGTTCCTGAACATCTAAAAAAATCCTTATATGTTGTTTTGTTGCTATTAAAGTTCAAGGATGATTTGTAGAACTTCAAATGGCATGTCTATAATACTTTAAGTCATTTGGAATGAATTATAAAGAAGAAATTTATGAAGTTTGAAAGTAGGAGGGGTTCAAATAGAATAAAAAGGAAAAAATGTGTTTTGTAAATTGGAAAGTTTATTTCTTTTCTTGTTATTTTTTATATTACTTCTTTTCCTTTACATTTCAAAGATGATTTCTAAAGCTTAAGGGAGTACTCTCATAACATTTTAAATCATTCAAAATGAAACACATATGATGAAGATATAAATAAAATACATATTTTTATTCAATTATAATTAGTCATAACATTGTCATAGCATAGTTGAATAATAATATTTTAATAGTGGCGCATTAATGGATGTACTAATTATATCAATGGGAATCATAATTGAAAACTAGTTGCAAATGTGTTCCATAATGGATGGTGGAAATGTGGACACGCAACATGGTCACATGCATGTACATTGTATCTAATTGCAACATAATTGCTGATTTAGTGGCACATTTACAACCATTTTAAAGTAGTTACCATATGCAACTCTTGAAAAATCAAACATGGTTGACTACATATGTACAATCTGTATAAATTACTATATGGAAGACCAATTTTCAATTCATTTATAAATATAATATAACTCATTGATTTTTTGATGTGGCAATTTATTTAATGATACAATGTATTTCTGGGGGATAGTTACACAATAGTTGTATATGATTTTTAAAAAAGGTTTTAGTTGTAGGGTAATGTGGTTTTGATAGACACAATTTCTCATAGTGCAATGGTGGCATAGTTAGGATTCAATCAATACTTCATTTGATGAGCAAGTGATACTATAATGTCAAATTCAATCCTATGTTGAACAATTTCTACCATGATACCTTTAAGGTCTTTTATGTTTAGGAAAAAAATTTCTTGAACTTCTTTAGTAGCTCATGTTAGTTATTTTGTGGTAACTAGTTCAAGTGAAGTATTCATTTTCACCTGTTGCACATTCTTTTCAATGCCCAAATTTACTTTAGTTAATTTCTCCTCCTCAATTACTATCCAATTGGTTATGGTTAGATCTTGAATTCACTTTTGAATAGGTGTTTCATTGATGATCATCTTTCCAACTTCTAGATAGAAAAAGGTATCAAGTAAATGTTATTTGACAATATCAGATGGTATAGATAAATTAACAGGTAAGACACATGCTAGTTCAATACGTGTTTTTGGTACCTATTTTATTATCCCAATGTTTGATATGTGATCTAAATTGGAAATTAGTTCAATTTGGGTAAGTATTGTTGGGCATAAGCACGGTAAAGTATGCCAGCTAAAAACACTTGTTTAAAAAATAAATCCATAAAGCATACTTTAATGTATTGAATCCACGAGTCCATGATTGTTTAAGTTAGTGATAAAACATATAAGTTCTTTAACTTCATTGCATAATATTGAATAAACACATGTTTTAATATGCATTTAACTACATTTTTTTGAAATGCATGTATAGAAAGTACATGTCACAGTTCTGCAAAATTTAATTACAAGTACATGAAAATAAAACATCAATTAAAATAATTATACTTTCAAGTTGATGAAGGCCTAGTGTGTATGGATATAATTTCAACTTTTCATTTTATAGTCATAAACTATCTAAGTTTTAATGTAAAATTATTATGGAAAATTTGAACAACCAACCAATTTAAAACATACTTTTCATCCATTTTTCATATATAGAAATTCCTCAAACTTCATGTACAACTTACAATAAATTCAATGAAGTGCTTTATGATTTCAAAATGCAATTTAAATAAGTTTTTAAATTTTTTTAAATGTTAATCTTGAAAAGAGATTTTTTGAAATTAAATTTTTGTAAGACTATTTTTTTTGCATACTTTATCATGCTTGGACCCTATTATGGTCCCTATTAAAATTTGAAAGTAGATTTAGTTTTGTTGTAAACATCATATCCATTTCTTCATCAAATATTATAGAATGGAAATCATAACACACTAGGATTTTTGGTCTTTTGGTTTAAACACTTAATTTCTTGGTAACATGTATGGTTCTTATTATACATGTTCCTTGTACAATAACAATATTGGTCCCCTAATTGTGGGATACTTTTGCATGTTTCAACCATGGATGTCCTAACAACATTGAATAACTAGAATCTAGAATGATAATATCGATGACAATGAATGTGACTATGTAGGGAATACCATGAATAAATACTTTTAGATCCTTAATAAGACCAAGTTTGGCTATAGTTTGATTTTCCATCTAGAGATTATAAGGTGTTAGATTAAGCCTAAACAAACCTAATTGTATTATCAATTTCTTAGTAATGATATTGATTCTAGATCCTCCATTAAGGATATCATCATCAATAAAGTTCTTACTAACTTGAACATGAATAACACCACTTGATGATCAATGGTGATTATTGCACATGTTGGTTTAAGATGAATAATTCAGATTGTACTGGTTGAACAAGTTTAACCAATTTGAAGATGTGTTTGATGTTTGGCATAATCCTCAAAAGTTACCCCAAGTTAATGACATATTTGGTTTCTAGAACTTGAGTATTGATGTCTTTTAAAATGTCTTCTAGAGTTTTCTCTAGTGTCGTTGTTTATATAGGCAAATGAACAAGTTGTTTGCCCATAACGAATTATTTTGTGGTATTTTAGCAAACTAGTCCAATTTGAATGAAGCGGGTTGGTCCATTTATCAATATGGGTGTTTGTGATCCAAAATACCATCTTATGGTTCTTTGATAGTATGAACGAAAGAATTGCACATTTGTTATTTAGTTTCCCCATCAGTTGTTACTTTTGCTTTCATTGATTCACGTTCTGGTTATAGAACATGTGGTTGTGTTTTCTTAATTAAGTGCATATTGCTCTGGTACTTGATTGCATGTGGTGATAACGACAATTACATTAGCTAT
This sequence comes from Sphagnum tenellum, assembly GCA_963921925.1. NCBI lineage: Eukaryota > Viridiplantae > Streptophyta > Sphagnopsida > Sphagnales > Sphagnaceae > Sphagnum > Sphagnum tenellum. The sequence goes on along the minus strand of OY998153.1, from coordinate 6,187,964 downwards.
AAGTTTAGCTATGTTGGTTGGTACAACAAGTATTACTACTTTTTTTTGGGGGGGTTGTTATGATGGATTTCCTTGGCATGAATTGTTTTTCCATAGGTTGAACAAGTTAGCTATTGTTTAACCACATTATAGTTGACTATCATTGTGCAATTGGTGTAGATTCTGGCTGGGTTAATAAAACGTTGTAATTTGCTATAATTAGTTCGCTTTTTTCACAAAATTTGCAACTTCTTTATGTTTAATAAAGGTGTCTTTTGTCATACCTACTATTGTCAATGAGGTATGGTTGCAAACCTACTCTGAAACTTGTGGTAAAGAAAACATTGGTAGCCTTCACTTGTAACCAATTTGTAATTTTTATCAAATGTTTGTAGTAGATTTCTACTCGTTCACTAACTTATTGTTGTAGGTTCTTCAATTGCATATAAACTTTATCATCATTTTTCATGGTTTGGAAATGCTTATAAAATGTTTGCTCCAACTCCTCGAATGTGTAATTGGGATGATTTTGTACAAAGTTTTGGGCCCACTATGAGTATCTAACTTTTAAGGTGAAACCAAACAAATAAATGATGTTGGCTTCCATGATTTCCTTGTTTGTTCTGATTGCCTTTTTGAAAACTTTGATGTGAACATTAAGGTTAATACCTTTTACGTATGTTGGATATTGAAAATTTTTGTATTAAATTTATTGGTTGGTTTAGATTGAATTGCAACTAGTGGACGCCATGGTGGCATGAATATTCTTGGACCAAGTGATGACCATTCGTAAAGTCCAATAGGTGGATTAAATGGAGGTATTCAACCCAATTGTGGATGTGAATTCATTATTAAAAAAAATGGTTATTTAACTCGCAAATTTAATTCTAAAAAAACCCAATTTGAATTAGGGTCGAAAAGACCATTCCATCATTTTGGACAAAATCAACTTTGACATGTCCGTTGTGATTGGGGAAGTTTTTTTTAATTGGCAGGGACCATTTGATTAGTCATTTTGATTGGTTAAATTTTTGCTCGTATCAAAATATTTTTTTTGGTGGCAAATAGGTAAGTAGGTCGTAAAAAGGCAGGTAGGTCGTGGTAATTTAACCTAGCCTAGCCTATCCTAACCTATTTGACCTACCTTAACCTAACCTAATATTTCCTATTTAGTCTACCTTACCTACTTTAACCCCTTAAACATGTACATAGGTTATAATGTTAGGAATTAAACCCTTGGCCTCCCAAATGATAAACCAAGTACTTAACCAATGGGACACACCATTAAAAGGTGTTCAACTTTTGTCAATTTTTTAATTTCACATGTTTATTTTGACACAACACTATAAGATTATGAGGTACGAAGGTAAGTAGGTTGTAGGAAATAACTGGGTGGTGCATAGGTAGGTAGGTGGGTATGTAGGTTGTACATGTATGTAAGTAGGTGTGTGGGTAGGTAGGTAGGTATTACATTTATGTAAGCGGGTGGGTCGGCAGGTATTTAATATGTAGGTAGGTTATAGGTGGGTGGATAGGTAGGTAGGTAGGATATTTATGTAGGTGGGTGGGTAGGTAGGTAGGTAAGTTGTAAGATTGTAAATGGGAAGTAGGTATGTAATAGGCATAAGACGTCCCATTTGACTAGAGAACATTAATCATTTTGACTAATGATGTCAATTTCTTATGTTCAATTTGACTAGATGTCTCATTTGACTAACCATTGGTCATTTTGAATAAGGTGGTCTAACTGGATTAGATGTATTGGTCAAATAAATCATTTTAATCAAAATGATTAGTTAAAAATACATGTTTTGTGCCTTTTAGTCAAAATGGACATGTCCATTAGTGTCAAAATATTAGTTAATCAATTTTTCAAAATCAATTTGAAAAACCATTTTTTTATAGTAATGGTTAACCCTTCTTAATGGTTGAGGTGGCATACTTCCACTCGGTTGTGGATGTGAGTTAGTATTTCTTAACAATTGAAGTGTTATACCTCCACCATAGACAAGTTGTCAATGGAAACATGTAAGCTAATAAGTAGAGATGATGTCATTTTCTATTAAACACACACTCCTCTTGGAACTATGATCGATTGTCTTAATCTTGAAAATGGAACTATGGCAAGGTAGTATGCTTACTCAGGTTGCTCAATAGGTGGTTCCAATTTTAATTGATTAATATTGGCTACATATTCCCCCTTTTTCCCAAAAATCAATGGATCATGTTAATGGATCACGTCCTTTGATCTTAAAAAAAAATGTTGGATACATATTAGGATCCATAGGTACAAAAGATGGTAAAATGTTCTACCACATTGGGTATGGTGGATAAGGTACAACTCTAGGTTGTCTTATTATTATGAATGGTGTAATAGGTTGTGGCCAACCTAGATGTTGATTAACCAATATTGAGTTATTGACCAAACCTAGTTGTGGTCAAAATTGTTGCATAGGTACACCAACATGTGTTGCCGGTGTCCTTAGTACAATAGGTTGTAAAGAAGTTACGAATCCTTCTTTGATCAATCACTTTAATTTATCTTCCACAAAGCAACAATTTTTGAATTCATGTCCAACTTGTTGACAGTCTGCACATGATGATGTAATCTCAATGGTGGGATGTATGCTTAGAATTGGTATTCATTGAACGTGTGGTTATTTAATGGTTCCCATAATAGGTACATTCAACTAAACATTTTGATTAAATGATTGTGTTTGTTGGACAACAACAAGAATTATGATTGCTTCCATCAATTCTACATGCGATTAATAATTGGATCCGTGTAAAGGTCTCCATTCCAAGTTACATAGCTGTTCCAATTGATTTGGAAATTAGTTGTGTACTAACTTTGAATTTATTGTGATTGGATTCAAAGCAAAAACTAGTTAAAAAACATAGCACCCAACAATATGTGTTAATCATGATGATACAATCATTATGAGAATGTAGTAGCCATGTGTTGTATATTGCCACCTCTAGCTTATAAAAGTTACTTTATCAGCATGTTGAACATGTGTGATGTGATGTCCATTCAATTGTGCATTCGACCTTGGTTGTTGAGATGCATGTTGGGGTGTTAAAAAGCAACCGGTTAAAGGTACTTGTGGTTCCTTCCATTCCTCTTGCTTACTAGTATTTGATGAAGAGGTATCTTTATTTTCACCAATTGTTGAGGTTCAATGTTGGGAACATCAACTGGTTGAATTCCCTCAATTTGAGAACATTATTGTTTTAGCAATTGTACTATCTTGGGCATAGATTATTGTGGTGCAACCATTTCTAGTTGCCTACTAAAACCTCTTGTAATGATTCTTGACATATTTATTTGATCAACAAGTTATTGTATTTAAATACCAATTGGGTTTCCTCAAAAAATAACATAGCTAATCAAAAAAGCTTTCTAAGAATAACTAATATTCAACAACTAAGACTATATCAAGAAACAAACAAGATCTTAAGAAAATTGCTTCTAAAATAAAAAATAATTATAAAAAAATGTATGGCACATACAATTGTTTTTCTAAACCAAAGATTGTAAATGTGAATATTCACAATTTCGATCCATTATGTGGTCGCCAAATGTTAAGGGTGTTTTCTATGCTTTCAAATTATAGAAAACTATTTCTTACTTGCAAAATTGGACTAGATATGTTCTAACTTGGATCTGAGAATAAAAAATCAATTCAAAAACATGAAGATGCTCAAATCTACAAATGCACAAGTTACAAGAAAAATCTGGAATAAATCCAAGAATCAGATTTTTTAAAGCTCTCTCATTCTTTCTTAGATACTCCTATTTATAGCAAAACATAATGTTGTTTTATTTAAATAGTCATTAACCAATACAACAATTTAATAATTCAAAATTAAACTAAAATGGCTACTAAGCCACAAGTAGATCAATATACCGGTTACCCTAATAGACTCATTATTGTAGTAGACCTATTATCAATTAATTTAATAAATCAGTTACATGTTGCCTACTAACAACTTAGCAATTTTTCAAAATAATAATGCCTCACCGATTACCTATTGAAATCAATTGGTTACTATTTATATAAAATGAAAATTTTGGTTAACATCCACCTTTTGATTTTCCTCATATGTTCTCATATGGTTTCCAATAGTTCATCATTATTCATGTCAATCACAAATTTGATCTTACCATATAACATGGACATGAAATACTATTTAAAATGTCCATGTTCTTAAGAAAGGAAAGACATTTTTTTGAAAAGGTATTGAAAGAATAATAATTTTTAATATAAACATAAAAATAAAATTACAATACTTATGTACAAATTGGACCACTTGAAGCCATAGATTCTGGATAAATCCAGTGAACAGTTTTGAAAATCTGGTTACTGGATTAGCATAAAATTTTGAAAATTGTGTTGCTGAATAATCTCAGTTTTGGAATCTGGATTATCCTAATTAAGGGTTAGATGATAACCGTATTTAAAAAAAATCTGGGTTGCTGTATAATCCTAGGCTTAGATGGTGGATTATCATAAATTTTAAAACTCTGCGTGTTGCTGGATAATCCTAGTCTTGGATAACATGGATAATTCCAGTTTTGGAATCTGGATTATCCTCATTGAGGATTAGATGATACCCACATGTTCTTAAAATCTGGGTTGCTGGATAATCATAATCTTGGATAAAATGGATAATCTCAGTTTTGGAATCTGGATTATCCTAAACTAAGGATTAGATGATAAACATATGTTTTAAAAATCTGGGTTGCTGGATAATCATATACCTAGTTTTAAATATTTACTTGCTGGACACCCAATCCTCTTCTTGGATAATCCCAGTTTTGGAATTGGGATTATCCTAATTAAGGATTAATGATAACCTATCTTCTCTTAAAGGTGGGCTTGGGAAACTCGGGAGCCACTCCGCCGCCATCGCTCCGTTTTTGTTTGTTCTGTCCCTCGTGCTTCGCGAATTCCGTATTGCACGCGCCGTTACCACCAATATTATTTAGTCTCTCTGATCGCCTGGAGTTCTCCACAAATTCAATTGCATCGCGTCCGCGCATGTTTTTTCTTTTTGGTAGTCGAGAATTATTTAGCTGTGGTGTGTAGAAAATCTTTCATCTGCCGCTGCATCGCCTTCTCCGTCAGTCACCCCTGGAGCTCTCTTCCATGCAGCAAGCGATTTTGCTTTCCCCAACTCGCGCTTGCTGTTGTTGAAGAAATCTTTAATAGATCTTCGGAGCTTTACTCACAAGGTTGAAAAAAAATCCCACCAGTTTTGCTCCCCCGGGGTTTTTCCTTTCTTGTTTTTGTTGTGTCCAGTAGGTTTCTTACTGTGAATCATGAAGGAGGAGGCGGCCCAGGGTTTTCCTGCTGGCTGCTGAACTTGGAATTTTCATGCTGTGCATGCTCTGTACATGTAGGAGATAATTTCCTGACATGTATGCAAATTGTTGTGAACGAGTTTTGTGTTTTGAGGAAGATTTTTTTACGTACTCGTGGTTCTTCTTTGGTATTAAGAGCCTGGCTGTCCATTCTGGAGATGATCACCTCGTGAGACATCCTACTATCAGATGATTGAGAATCTATTGTAATGTTTTGTGAATAATCCATCCCCAAGTTCGGTGTAGGCTTCTGGAATCTCATGAAGAGGCAGGATCCCACAGGGTTCATCCTTCTTGTCAAGCTTGACTGATGATGCCCATGCTGTGATTATTGCAAGTGCTTTCTGGTCATGGAAGAGGGAGTCTAGGAAAGAAATTGCATCCTTTGTACAGACATGATGCGCAAGACTTTTTTTCACATGATATAGTTGCTCATAACTTTGTTACTTCTCTCACAAAGTAGATTGAATTCGGATGGACACAAAGTCTAACGATGGGTATATAATCGCCTTTTGTTTTTTTTGCTTTTGGCAGAAAACAAGCTAGAGCAAACACCTTGGCAGTTTCACCGGGAATCAGCTTCTCTGGGAAAGCTTCGTGGATTTCAAGCTTGAATATTATGGGTTCTGAAAACTATTTTGCCAACTCAACTGTGGTATGCTTTGGAGAGCTGCTGGTAGATTTCGTGCCAACAGTGGGAGGATTATCACTAGCCGATGCGCCTGCTTTCAAGAAAGCACCAGGAGGGGCTCCGGCCAATGTGGCAGTGGGAATATGCAAGCTTGGGGGCACAGCAGCCTTTGTGGGAAAGGTTGGGGAAGATGAATTTGGGTTGATGTTGGTGAATGTGTTGAAGACCAACAAAGTAGAGGTGAAGGGGGTGCGATTTGACGCCGATGCCAGAACAGCACTTGCTTTCGTAACCCTAAAAGCGGATGGAGAGCGGGAATTTATGTTCTACAGAAACCCATCTGCAGACATGGTCATGCGTCCAGAAGAACTTGATGTGGAGCTCATCAAGCATGCCGAAGTTTTCCACTTCGGATCCATCAGCTTGATTGCAGAACCAACCAAGTCAACCCACATGGCAGCTATGAAGATTGCTAAGGATGCTGGAATTTTGCTTTCATATGACCCCAATCTGCGGCTTCCCCTTTGGTCCTCCCCTGTAGCTGCAAGGGAAGGCATAATGAGCATTTGGAATCAAGCTGACATCATCAAGGTAAGTGATGAGGAGGTGAATTTCTTGACGAATGGTGGAGATGAGACTCTTGATGTTGTGGTTCTTGAGCTTTGGCATCCGCGTTTGAAGCTTTTGGTCGTCACAGATGGGCCTGAAGGGTGCAGATACTATACCCCAGACTTCCATGGGAAGGTAGAGTCTTTTAAAGTGCACCCTGTTGACACAACAGGGGCAGGAGATGCCTTCATGGCTGGGCTTTTGAGCAAGCTTGTTGATAATGATTTTGGCCTCCTTCACCATGAGGGAAAACTCCGTGATGCATTGCGGTTTGCAAATGCATGTGGGGCCATCACCACCACTGAGAGAGGTGCAATTCCAGCTCTTCCTGACACTGAAACAGTGTTAAGACTCATGAGCAAGGAATCAATGTGATCCATCTCACAGTTGCCTTGAAATGCTCAGTTAAGGGTGCTGAGAATGTTTTACAACTGCAATCTCTTTTGTGACATGCAATTTCATTGTTATGACTGCACAGTGGCTAAGTCTTCCTCAGATTTCAAATGTCCTCCACCACATTGTTGTACTGTAGCTAATATGAGATTCATTGGTGATGATTTCTTTTCTCACCAATGTAATTGGCTCACCTGTTGTGGTAAAAGTTGTGTTCCCAAAGACTCGTTCACTCTGTTTATGAAGGCTGAAGAATGATGTCAAGACCATGTTTTTGGAATACATTGCAAGTCTGATTTTTGGTTTTGTTTGCTTTTTTTAATGATTGGAAGCTGAATTTTGTGTTGAGCATATTTCTCAATGGTCTAAATGTATGCATGATATTACAAACATTACACTCTGGCTACATGTTTACATTCTCAGAAGTTTTACCAATCTCTGCCTGAATCTCCCTCATGTAATCTTTGAAGCTATAGAAACATCAGAAACCCCAAAACAGGAACAGTTGTTTTTCCAAGATCGAACCCACCCCTCACACATTCTGCCTCCTAGTTTGTCCTTACACCTACTGGCCTCACCCAGTGACTCACTAGGAGGCAGATTCAAAGATTTCTCTGAAGCAACATGTGCCATTCATATGTTTCATGACCAAACCTTTCAATCTGATTATCATGAAATTGCAGTTACAATCTTATTTCTTTCCCATGGGAGAGATGAACCTCAATTGGTATGAGAAGAAAAGCTGGTTGGAAGCTTACCCCTACTCCTAGAAGAGCAAGGACTGAGTTGACAGTTCTTCAAATAAGGGCTTGAGCCCTGCATTCTGTGCCAACAGCAGCTTTTGCAAAGTCCAGATTTGCAAAGTGCTCTCTATTGGGAACTCTTTGGAGATTGAGAGCTAAGATCTTAGTTGGTTGATGATGGAGCTGGGTTGGAACTCCTTGGAGTGCATGTTTTGGGGATGGCATCATCGGGTGAGAATGCCACTGGGATTGTGCTTTGTGGCAACCAGTCATCAGGTTCAGCCATCATCCACTTCATATAAAGGTTTTCACAATGTGGAAACACCATAGCATCTTGCAGTATTTTCTGCACAACATTGAAGTAGCATGTTAGAGTTTGTCACATTCAAACCAGAAAGAAAAACAAATTGCATCCACCTACAAATATGACTGTCTCTCCTCACAGCCTATTCCTGCCAAAGTTGATCAGCTTAAGGCTGGTAGATCTACTTGAATCTCCCTTGGTCATCCTGTATAATTTTATTAATGAGATTATTTATCATCTTTGCTAGATGCTTGAAGCTTATCACTTTTTCTTTTGTTGGATGGCTAGGAGATCAGCGACTCACCTTCAGGAATGCCAAGATCCAGGCAATGACAGGGGGACTAGTGATTGCATGGTCCCCAACATAGGGCTCAGCCATCAGCTCAAGTTCTGGCATGTGTCTGAAAGAAAACCAGATGTGGGTTGTTGGGGGTGGTCTTATTCTCACTTCAAGTGTTCCCTTCAGTGATACTACCTTGATTGAGATAACCAGTGGTACCTGCTTTCCCCAGGGACCAATATAGATTCTCTCAAATGAGGCAACTTACTTCCAGATTCACATATCTTATGTGTGATATCCACCTGCATTATGTACTTGTTATATTCTCAAATTCTGTAATATTTTGAGTCAGATTGCACAGTGAACATATGTAATTGGTGAATTTGTGAAAGATGTGTAAATGATTGTCTTTTTATTTCTGTGTACTTTGAGAGATTTCCCCAAGGAGAAAAACCCTAGGGCGTTATGCCAAGGGGAGATCCTCCTAGTCTTATATATTCCCACATTCTCATAAAAAGAGAGTTGTTCCTGTACTTGTGATTTCTCCTGAGGTTCAGGAACACCCTTGGGCTCACCTCCTTAGGTGACCTGTCCCTCAGGAGAACCCACTTGTACAAGAATCTCCCCTACAACTAAAACCACCTCATGTAACAAACAAATGAATGCAGACAAAACATACACCTGAGAAATCTGCTCTTTCATACGTGCCATGATAGCTTTCATGGACTGCACCCAACCTATATTCTCGCTAACTGCTGGTGAGACATGCTCATCGTCGTCTACTTCTTGCAACCAAAATCAGAAAAAGAAAATTTAGAGGTCAGGACATGGGGATAAGTGGAATTTAGACTTTGAGTTAGACTGTTCATTTGGTCATCTCATGTAAACTTGTGGGTGATTTTAGAACCTGATTTAATAGTGAGAACTGCTGTTGATCAACAGGCAAATGAATTGATCATTTCAGTTGGAAGAAGTTTTTAGTCACCATTTTGGAGCTCCTCTTCATTTATTCCTGAATCCTCCAGTCGTGTTTCACAAGTGAAATGTCCATCACCATGGTAGTCCACATCCACTTCCAAAATTATGACCCCATCAGTATCTGGTGGAAGCATCCGAAATGCAGTGGCCACTGGTGGATATTTCCCAAGATCAATCTCGTTGACCATAACTGTTGAAATAAATTTAGGCTTATGCATCCTTGAAAACAATTTCTGGGGGCAAGTCAAAGGTAACAAGCAAAATGTCATTTAGGTTTGTATGACTGCTCTGACCTAACTGTCACAATCAAGTATGCCAACCAGGTGTTATCCATCCACATGTTGCTGGATGTGTATAATATACTTGCAATCTTCATGAACGTGGTTCAAACATCCTTCCTTGAAGATTGCAAGTATATGTTCGAACCTTGAATGCATACATCTTTTATGAGATTGAGCTCATGACCCAAGTGAGGAGAATGCAACTTGCCTGAAGGTTTGCATGGTATTTCGCAATCCTAGATGGGCACTGGTGCCAATCAAAAAATAATCTTGATAAGAGAATATTAAAGCAAATGAGTCCTTGGTCTACGTTGTCTCCAAGGCTAGATCTTGGTCCATCTTGAGGTTCCCCCCTTGTGGTGCTTGCAACTTCATGCTGCCCATTTGATTTCCATCTTCTCACTTTGTTCCATAAAATTTGTTTCACATGAGACAGGGCTGAAATAGGATCACCACTAGTTTCTTCTAAAATACCATTCCCACTATTCTCTCTCTGCAAATTAGTCATCACAAGATGGTTGTAGACTGCAAGGCCATGACAATACTTCGCATATTGTGTTTTGTACTTGAGGAACCATTCTTTCACAGCATGTTGTGGTTTGGAAGCAGCTCGTAAAACCTCACACCATGCCTCCTTTTCAAATCCTGTTGGCAAATACAGAAGGAAATCTTTGCAGCCTCTAAAGAGTACACGCTCATCATGGTGCACCTTGATTGGAAATTTCTCAGCCCTTCATTCCCATCAATTCCAAAGACATGCATTTTCCGTGCATCAGGTTTTGATTGCCAATTAAACACATTTGAGAGTAGGTGAATTTGAATTGGTGATCACCAATCTAGTGTGAACTTAATCAAGCTTGAACATTAAATACAATGCAAAAATTTCACCTAAGACATTTTCTATTTCTAAAAATACCCACCATTTCCTCGAATATTCATCTCCACCAGATATACCATGAACAGCACAACCATCCAACAATATGAGGTCTGTCTCTTCCCTCCCATCTGGAGCCATCAAACACAATACTTTGTCCTGCAAAATGCCATGCCTCAAAATGGGTTGTACTTGGATGTTATGTGGTATGGACTCCCTTGCAGGTGGAGCCTGAATCTGCTGCCTTCTCCTTTCAATATGCGCCCATGCTGGTTCTAGAGATGCATGTGCCCAATCTCCTTCTACAAGAGGTGCCACCCACACATCTCCCTGCACATCACCATTCAACATCTATTGTACTTTTGTTCTTTTACCCATATTGGCATCTTCATCCACAAAATGGTTACAAAGTGACTGAATATTTTTGTTCACTATGAAATGAAAGACTTTGTTTCCTTGGTTGCACAAACTGACACTACAATCCACATCCTTGTGCATCATTCCCAAGGTCTTTTCCTTTGAAGATACAAGAATCCCAAGGTCTTTTCCTTTGAAGATACAAGAATCCAAAGGTCTTAAGAGAGTTCCCCAAGAACAAAGCAAGAGCTGATCTGTAATTTCATATGAGGTTATATTTTCTTTCTCATGTTTGCAGTGCTCCTTTCTCAAACTAGCAATGCTTGCCAGTCAATTGGAAACCCAATAACAATTGCAAGAGCTTGGGAGCAGGCACTTTCCATTAACCCTTCAAGGTGCTCTATATGCAAATTAGGTTTTCAATGTCCTACTTGTGCCAAGAGATTTTGTGCTCAACAGAGTATGTGGACCTTTCTTTTTTCACTACCAATTAATTCCTCATGGAAATAAAGACAAAAAAACAAGTATGGTGGAGTTCAATGCATCAGAAAGAAAGATGTAATGGGAAGATCCAATCATGTTTGTCCTTAGATGCATGTGGATTTCCATGTGACCAAAAAGAGTACAGTTTCAAGTTAGAGGGAAACCTCCATGTTGAATTTGAGTGAGCTTGGAACACTTTCAATGCCAAGTGAGGGAATTGAACGGTCCCTTCTTACATGCCCACTGCGAAGCATGCCCATACAAATATAAACAACAAACACAACCTCTGCAATGCCTAGCATAAACACTCCCATTAGGAAGGCTGGCATGCATTCTGGGAACTCCAAGTGGTTCTCTGACATATTGGCCATATCACTGACTTTGGTGTTTTGTTTACATCCCTAAGTCTGCCTTTTGTTCCAGCTCTAATCAAAGGTAAGACTATCAACAACAATGCAGTATTCACTTTGTTTTTAGATTTTTCTGTGATCCTTAATCATAATATCATTGATTCCTCCAGTTTTCATTGCAAAGAATCTAACATTTGGGTGTCATCGCTCTCATCACCACATGCACCAAAACATACAAATTAGGGTTAGCAATGCAAGTTTGCAATAGCTGATACTACCAACACATACATAGGTATTTAAATTACTCTCAAAGTGTCACTTCAGTTTTAGAGGGGCAAAGTTGTTTTGACACAGGAAGCAGGGACCAAATCTAATCCGGGAACTAGCAATACAATGTCCAGGCCTTGCTACTAAAAACTTCAAAACCTGACTTCACAAACCTACTCAGGAGAGAGAGGGTTCTGGGAACAACCCCACCTGTACAAAACACTTGGAAATAGACCCTGGTCATACAATAAAATCACTGTGCATTGAAATGTGACCTCAAAAGAAAACCCTATTTTTTTTGTAATGTATAGATACATACATAACAGCCTCAAACGTAAAAGTTCCTAGTAAATCTTTACAAAAGCATTTCCGATGATGACTAAGGGTTCTTCAAAAACTAAAACATGAAAAGCTTAAGCTCTTCTTCCACTTCCCAGATTTGAATGGAAAGGCTATATGCTCTTCACATTCCAAAAGAACATGATCTGCATCCACAGGACTGTCTGCATGGATGTATATCTCCAGAGTCTGGAGAGATGGAACTGCAGCAGAGATGAGACGTAAAACAGACAGGCATGTATCCATATTCAGAACAATTATGTGGACTATTAGGTGCTTGAGGGATGGCCACTTCTTGAACATCTCTCCTTCATTTGGCTTGTTCTCAAAACCAGTTTCCAGGGAGTACCAGAGCCCTGGTCCGATGCTAAGTGTGTGCAAACATGGGCATGATGCATCAAGTTCTTTCATGTCAGGGATCATGAGTGGAACATCAGGTAAGACACCCTCCCACCTTCCATCATCCCCTAGCTCCATGCATGGTACATCCAGGAAGACCTTCCCAAGTAGTGGGTTGTTTCTTATGAGTCTTGTAAGTGTACAGAAATGAGATGCCCCAAAGAGAAGTTCCTTGAGGTTGGAGATTTTCTCAAACTCCACCAACGCACCCTCTCGCTTCTCCATGCAAACAGCCACATAGGCGAGACTTGGGGCAGAAACCCAGAGTGAATCTGGGCATGCCATTTTGAGCTGCAATTTACATACATTTGGAAGGTTTAGCTCAACAGTTTTTGCCTTTGTTGACAGGCCCAAGCACATCACCTGCATGTACTCTGATGTGATCTTGGCCTCCTCAACCCCAAACACACTCACAACAGCAAGCATGTTCAGAGCAGGCATGCACTTGTTGATATCTGTCAGACCCTTGCCCATCATCTTTATGCACCGGAGTGTAAGGCATGTCATGTGTGGCAGAACAGGGCAGTCACGTGTATCCAGAAACATGTTCCGGAGCTCTAGTGTCTTCAGCAGTGGGCCTGGCAAAACAAAGCAAACAGCAACACAAACATATAAGTATCTGTCTGTCTCCAAATCCGCACATCACCTGAGCTCCCTTCATTCATATCAACAACTTCAAGGCCATCTCATCAGAAAATTATACACCCCCAAATCTCATGGTCCAAGAACATGGACAAAAAATCTAGTGATGCAAAGTGCAACTATGGAATGCATAACAATTTTTAAAAAAAAAACATTTCTGTGGATTTGCAATATGTACATTCACACTCAAGCATCATGCAATTTGCTGAACTACAGATAAAATCACTGACTGCATGTTGATGGAGACTAAAACTGCTTGAAGTTCATGTATGAAGGACTAAGATTCCTGGAATTGGTAGAGGAACTTACAGGTCTCAGCAAGAATCCGTATGATAGGGGTGGTGCACATGATGGCTTGCTGTCCATAATCCACAAGGGAGAGGTGCTGGAGAGAAGGGCCAACTGCCTGTGCCCAAGCTATCACAAAATAGGGTTCGCTCAACCAGAAGTCCTTGAGATGGATTTCATCTTTCTGGAATGGGTTCGCTTGCATCTCTGGCTCAATCTCAAGCTTCAGGTGCTCGATCCTTTTCACCTGCTGCACCATGTTCATGACTGCTTGCTTGAAAGGGACTCGAACCAGAGGCCCAGTGCCTGAACCACCACAACATTCAGCTTCATGCTCCTCGTCATCTTCCTCCTCCTCCTCCTCCTCCTCCTCTTCCTCCTCTTCGTCCTCATCATACTGATCTCCAACGCTCTGACCACGGATAGTTTGACCTCCATTGTAACCATAATCCATATCTATGTGGTGCATGCCAGGACGTTTCACAAAGAATAGACGACGAGCCTCCATGTAATACTTCTTCAAGCAGATGAGTTGGACAAAGAGGACATTTTGCACAGCTTGCCGCAAACCCTTGCTCACCACACAGCATTTTGCCAATTCCCTTGCGTCCTGCACTCGATTCATAATCTCCACCACCAGGCATTCTGGTAACACCTGTGTTGATAACATATAGAAATTTATACAACCAAGTTTGTGCTAGCACAAAAGCAAGCAAGAGCAGCACTAGAACCAGGACCTACAGAATCCCCAAATTTAATGCTGGCAAGCAAAGCAAAATGACCCATCATCGTATGTTTAAGAAGATAAAAGCCTGGAGAGTTCGATTCTGAGCAGATAAGATGCTTTGCAGCTACATGAACTGAACACAAGATAGCATGTTGCAACCAACATAAAATTCTCCTCCTCTAAACTTTCAAGGCTGAAACCATACAACAACAATCATTCCTTCCACACTACACAACAGAACACAATTTTCTTTCTCTACTGGGTCTGAAGCTTCAGATTGGGTTCAGCCCCAGATATAGTTTCACCTCTTCAAGTCCCACGGGTTCTGCCATTCCTTTCACCGAGTGACTAGATCCTTCAAGCTGATCCGTTCGCAAGCTTAGTGAGTCCTCCTGTCACTAATGTCTAAGAAACAAAGAGCTTCCTCAAACCAACTACGAGCTGCCAGAGAAAGCAACAACAGCTGCAATGAAGTGGGTTTATAGCTCCTCCAATTAGTAGTTCTAATGCTTCTGGGAAAGCTCCAGTTCCAATTAGACTTTCTAATGCTTCTGGAAGACATGAAAATCTCATGATAAGACTGACAAGGCGCAGTAGTGTCGGACTCGTCCCATACAATGATTCCAGCTCCTCTACTGATCAGAGAAAAACACAACAGCTGCTCTGAAGCAAGCAACTGGAAAACAGCTGCAACCCACCTCACAACTCCAGCAAATCTATCACACGAACCACTTCTTCCCGGCTAACCCTCTCTCACACCCAAAACACTCTAACTCAATCTAAGGCAACCACAGGGCTGGGAAAAAAACACAAAGAGATTGAGGGGAGGGGCTTTGAAAGCTCAGCTTTTATGTTGCTGATCTGAAGGAACTCGTGACACAAAAGCAACACCAAAAGAGTTGTTTAAATAGAAGGAATAAGGAACAAGATTCGAAGAAGAAAGGCAATAGTATTTTTTTCTTTTAGGGAATAGCCACTCTACGGCGCAAGACTTGCTCTCCCCCGTCCGCCCCACGCTAAGTTATCGAGCAGAAGCAAGCTCGCGGGCCGCCATGGCCACTGCGCAGGTAGACTTGCGCGCGCGCGGCCCTGCTGCCTAGCGTAGGGTCTTTGCGGACTTCCCCCGACCAGACCAGAAGAGGGATACAAGGGAACAGGTGGCCCCAGCTTACGCCGGGTGACCTCAATTACTTGAGTCCCAAAATATACTCTAATTAATTAGGAGTTTGGAAGCCTGCCTGTATCTGTACACATGACTTAGTAGTACAGGGGTTTCTTTTTTCCCCAGTTAAGTGATATCGAAAATTTGGCGAATATTTCCCAAAATGTAGCAAAATCAGTCGAATTTACACGAGGAGAAAAAATCTCCAGAAAAAGAACAGTGCTTTTTTCTTTTTCTTTTTCCAGTTTTCTGATGTAGCATCATTGGAGATTGTCCCAAAAAGATTCGCCATTAATTGGTGACACGTAATATAGAAAACTGTCCAAACTTTCTCTAAACTGGTCCAAAATTGGTGAAAAACTGTCTCAACACTAAAAACTATGTCCGAATGTGACAAAATTTTCCTCCAAGGAATTTTTTTTTTTCCCTCACAAATTTGGTTAATTTTTTCTTACAAAATAGAGAATTTGTCATGGAAATATTACCTTTTCTTTACTTTGAGGTCGAAATTGAGATTTGAGATTTGCCACCGAAAATAAATCACTACCAGCCTAAGAAGCTATTAAATTATATGTCTCCTCAAGTAAATGAAAACTTTTCATGATATTCTGGGATAACGAAACACCAGCTTTGAATAATCTCACTAGTAGGTCAATAACCACTTTTGATAATCCTGCTAATAGGTTGTAAGTGCTTTCAATAATGACCATCGTGGATCTTGTATGAAGCGTTGCAGCCGGTATTAGCCCAGATTTATCCACTCTAATGAAACAACCTACCAGGTTGGGATGATGTGAGCCAATAAATGTCACAAGTTTTGGTCTCATATACTGAGTTGCAGCTGGTGTAAGCCGAGATCAATGGACTAGGTAACTGGCAAGAACGCGCAGGTTACCATGAATACTCAAGGTGTGCTCATTATCATCATCATGTCAAGAAGACAGCAAAAAGATTGTATAACTGTGGAGCTCTTGTCCAATGTGTGCCGCCATGTTAGCATGATGCTCCTTATGATCATTTATGCATTATATTGAAAGAACCTACCAGGCTCATATAGCCCTGGTCTATGAACTCTTCTGAAAGAACCTACCAGGTTTTATGACCCCAGCCCAGACCAGCTAGACAACTTTAGGGGGCATATGTAAGGGGGGAGCTTTTGGCTTATAAGCATTCATGAAAATTGGGGCGTGCCTTAATAGAGGTATGTGCGTCCCTCCTCCCGTATTCCAAGAGGCCCACCTTTTTTGTGTGATGATGGGCCAATGGAAATGGCTCTCTTTGTATAAAGCATAACCCCCCTTAACATGGTAAGTCACAACTGCTTGTCAAATCTTGGGGCACATGCAAGGGGAGCTTTTGGCTTAGAAATCGTCTTGGTGAACAGGGAGGGGAGGCTAACTAATTTAGTTAGTTAGTTAGTTGCTTGCCTAATATATCCGTGTGTGTCTCTCCTCCCAATTCCAAGAGGCCCAAATCTTTGTAGTGATGACAGGCCAATGGAATGTGATTCCAAGAGCAGATGCACTTACAATGAAAGTGAAAGGAGGAACTTCTTGGGGGAAGGGGTAGTAGGACTATCTACTTGGGAAAGGCATAACCCCACTTGAAGTGAGAGCCTGCATTCCAATTTCTTAAACAAATGTACACTAGATTGGGACACCTATGTTCTTGGGACATAATCAATCAAATAGAATTTCATAACTCTAGACAAGCTTGGAGTTAAGAGGAGCACCTTCAAAACCAAAGACCGCCCAGACTGAATAAGCGCGCAGGAGTGCACCATGCATGATGGATGGTGTGTGGACAGAAAACAATTTTCCGTTGTTATCTTGTCCCATAGCTGACTATTTACCTACTTAAAAGCAACCAAGTGCCTTACTACCTACCTATTTACATAGAACCACTAACATTCCCCCCACATACATATTGGTGTTGGGCGGTTCTTTGATTTTGAGAACGTATATGGCGCCGTGGCAAATAGAATTTTTGTGTTTATGAACTGGAATTTTTGCGGTCAAATAACTGTCAGTTCTTTATCAGTTCTTTCATGAAACCCTATGATTCTTTGAAGTTTTTGACATACCCAGAACTGATGGTTTTTTATTTTTTATTTTATTTTCTCAAATACTCAGAACTGACCAGTTCTTCCATTATGATTTTTTCAAATACTCAGAACTGGCTGATTCTTTGAATTTTTTTCCCAAACACCCAGAACTGACCCACACCAGTACTTACCTATGATAGTCACCAACTTAGATAGGTAGTTATCATGCAATTAACAACTCTTTACCAAAACTTATCTTTTTAGGGCAACTTTACATAAGGGTCCAGGGACCAAAAGCCCATGGACCAATTTGAAGCAAATTGAACTTTGAATTGGACCCTTCTTCACAAAACATTTTTTCTTAAGGTACAATGAGTGTGTCTAAAGGCTTGAGGTCCAATTTGAGAGTCCAATATAAAACAAGTGTGATTGACACATAGAGGATTAGGTTAATTTTTGGTTTTTATAAATCTTCTTCTTCTTTTTTCATGATTTTTAAATTTTTCTGTTTTCATCTTCATTTCATGCACTTTGAAGAGCTTTAAATGCATTCTTTCTTGCAACCACCTTAAGAGGATCCACAAAACTGGCCATATCAACTTTAGAATTGATCAAAAATGGGAGAAATGGTGTGCTCTCAACAATGCCTTCAATCCATAACATGTCTTCCATTCTCACGAAATTTGAAAACAAAAGTAAAAGAAAACATTAAAAAAGAGTAAAAAACAAAGAAATGAGCAACCTTGAACCCATCCAAGCTTACACTTTGGTTCTCCAAACCATGAGCTTTCCTTTAAGCTCACATTTTTGGTCCAGACCATTGTCTAAAGGCCTTGAGACCAATTTAAAACTCTT
The DNA here is from genome assembly GCA_963921925.1 of Sphagnum tenellum. Taxonomy (NCBI): domain Eukaryota; kingdom Viridiplantae; phylum Streptophyta; class Sphagnopsida; order Sphagnales; family Sphagnaceae; genus Sphagnum; species Sphagnum tenellum. Next base: position 6,169,611 of record OY998153.1, on the reverse strand, counting down.
GACCAATAGGAATGCTTGATTTCATTCGACCCTTCTTCTTGGACCCTTGTCTAAAGTGGCAACTCCTGACCATGAGAAGGAAACCTTACTATTAGGCTATATACTACATTGTCATCACTTAATTTCATCCATGTCTTGTCAAGACTACAAAACATTAAACATGCAGTGTCAAAACTGAATTCTACTAATGTAGTAGGTGGGCACCCCGACCACAAACGTTTTTGTGATATATTTAATGGACCAAAGGCATGGAAGGCACACAATAGGGGCTTCCTAGTTTTGTTTCCTGTCTCCCATTTAGGGCAAACCAAGAACCTCTCCTTGGGAAAAGAAATGGACGGCTTGTGAAGACTTGGTTTGGTTGGTTGGTTGCCTGGTGTACTTACTTGCATCATTGTATCTAGCACAATCCCAAAAAAATGTATAATATTCATAAGATAATCATCTATGTAGTCAACAAGTTCTCGCTTTACATAAGTATGCCAAATGATTTTCCGTCTTCATAGTTTTGAAAGAATGGCCAAAAGCAGTATCCTGAGATGGAGGAAATTACACTCTATGGCAGATGAATAATTAAAGGCAATAGCTTAAGGATGAAAACACGACTTAGTCAAAATTATTGGTTGGTAACTTTACATCAATTTTCGTCCTAAAAAATGCAAGACAGTCTACCTACATTTCTATATACCAAGACGATGGTGAATCGTGATGTACAAAACATGGTCTACATACATTGGCATTAGCTATGCATTGATCATCTTTTGTGTATTGAATGTAACTTCCAACATGCCCAAAATGGAGTACGATTTTCCACTTGCCTACTGACTTCATGTACACCATATTTCTGCACGGCCCATTAAGATTTTGTCAATTGCTCTGTTGACCATGTAAAGCATCTTGAATCACTGAAAAGTTGAACAAATGCATGAATCCAAAAAACCACCACTTCCAAATAAATGTAAAATTGGTAGATCCTAGGGCATACTTGACAAATTTATTTATTTATTTATGGACGTGTTCCTAATCAACTAATGTATTAAATCGATATTTGTAGTTGAATACAAAATGTGAATTCTATGTATGTATACAAAAAACATTGGCTGACAAATTGCCTTTTCACATTGTTTTGTTTAACCATTTGGATTTGAGATGAAATTTTTGGAATCCAAATCATGTGAGACAACCATTCCAAATTGGTAAATCGGGCATGTAATTTGCTTTGACAATGGACCTTACTCAATTAGTTTGCAATTGTCATTGATTGACACTACATAAGGCCAAATTGAAATTTTACTATCTTTCATTTTTATTTGATGAGGTTCAGAACATGACTATGAAAATTGAAAATTATTGTTCAGTTTTTTATGAAGCTAGTTTGGAGCATTTTTGCCTTCAAGATGCAAAGCCTCCTACAAAACAATTAAATGTCATTGGTATCTTGATTAGAAGGTCCACATCGAGGTGCCTCATGCTACAACCTTGCTATTGTTAAATGAAACCTGAATTCATTATGTATGCAATAATTCACTACTAATTTATTGTAGCACATGTTTCATCAAAAACAATGTTTGATTGAATTCAAAATTGAGACCTTTTTTTCCCTTGATCCTTTTGCTCTTGACCATTCATGGCTTATGATGAGGATAAATTGATTCATTGACATGGTGGTTTACATTTCCATTTGATGCTAAGTTATTCCACAACTTATCTTGCCTGGTAGTGTGTAACTTTTGTTTGAATTGAAAACCTAATTATCTCGGATGGTTCAATCCCCATCTTCCTAACATGGAGTTTAGTACTAAAAACTAAGATACAAAATTCATTATTTCCACATGCATAGCCATTGGCAATCCCTGATTTTACAAAAAGTTCATGATAAGGAAAAAGCATAAGATAAATGATTAAACTTACAAGAGTTTAACAGTGATTGGCTCTTGTAGTGACATTTAATTGATCATCACTTTCCATTGTCAAGAACCATTTTTGTTTTATGGATGGGGATGGTGAAAGGACTTGCACATTGTGGATGTGGAAGACACATAAAGAGGCTCACATACGGGGTCTGGATCTGTACTAGTTTAACAAATTCATGGGAGAGAATGCTGATGTGGCAGACATGATTAACTTATCCTTTTTTACATTCTTTTTCCAGTGACAACAGGTTTTAAGCCAAAAGCTTTATTGGCAAGTGTGAATAGCCCTTGATGCTATCAATAAGGAGTTAAAAGGAATTGTGTGTGAGGTAATGCCTGAGGGTGCGGCATTCCCCAAGTAAGTTGGCTGCCAGAGGTGAAGTTGCAGGGCAAACGTGGGGAAATTCCCCTCCAAGGAGGTTGCAGACTATAAAAACCTGTGAGAATTATTATTTTTCCCCATGAAACTTGGTGAGTATCACAGGGAAAATGGGCACACATTTAGAAAAATGAAACTCTCACAGGAGCAGCATTTCACTTCCAAAATGCCAACCTTTTTGCAACCTCAAAAATCCACTCTGTAAGTTCACCTCCAAATACACTTAGGATTTTTTAGTGGGTTCTTAGTTCTTACACATGGGCACCCGCCACAAAATGGCACGGCATTCATTTCTGGGTGGTTGATTGATTTGTTTACTCTTTACTGGGAAAACTGAATTCAATGCAAGGAAAAGAACGCAAGACATTTAAATACCCCTCTGCCCCCGCTCCCCCCCCCTCCCCGCCCCCCAATTGAGCTCTGGCCAGCGCTTATTTTTCTTGTCTTCTTTGCACATGTTTTAATCCCTGCATGGTTCTACATGTTTTTTTTTAATTCTGCAAAATATAGGCACTGTTCTTTTAATTTTAGAACTATTTTTCTTTTACAGCAGGTCAGCTGCTATAATTATTATATTTGAATAACATCCACAGTCAAAAAGTCAAACCCTGCGGGAGAACCACACTGTTCTCCGCAGGGCTGCAATGTCAGATCCACAAAGGGCGCCAGAAAGTGTTAGATGGCGGGGGTGTATTTAGGGTCTCACGAAAAGAACCATGTCAACAGCCTTTGTCCTCCATCAACCTGGAGTGGAGCAGGTAATAGACATTGCACCAAACCCTCACTGGGTATCAGAGTCAGTATTTTTTTTCTTGTTTTTTATGTGGCACAGGTGGCGATCATCCCAAGAGATTTAGCATGAGTGGCAATGATCCCACAGAAGGTTTAGCCTTAATGACGAAAATATTTGAGAAAACTGTCAAAACAGTAAAAAACTAGCAGAAAACTGCCTTATGCAATAAAAATCTGGAAAACCTTAAACCTCATTCAATAACAGTGTCTGACGATTGGGAGCTGATGTAAACTCCTGTTGTGGTGGTTGCCCCTCCCCAGCTGAGGGTGAAATTTTGCCCTTCGCCAGAAAGAAAAACACTGATCAGAGTTGACAACCATGGTTATCCAAAAAAATCAAATACTGAGTCATTATCTACAACCATGGTTCTCACTTATTTAAAAGCCAAGTAACGGCCTAGACTGCCAATTCCTTCATGAAACCTAGTGATTCTTTAATTCCTGTTTCTTTTTCAAATTCCCAGACCCAGCACTTTTTCGATTCTGATTTTGTGGAAATACCTGGAACTGGAGTTTATTACAAACATAAAAAAACCACCCACATTGATTCAAACCCATAGGTAATTTCTGTCCTTCTTTAATCTAATACCCATGGATGAAGGTGTGACGCCCCTACAAGGTTGTCATGAAAATGTGTTGGAAGGAATGAATCAAACCTCAACTAACCTTGTTTGGGCCATAAAAGACAAAATATGCCTTCGTTTCCAACCATAAAATGGTGGTGGGAGATGGGAAGTTCACGTTGTGTGTAAGAGAGATCCTCTTTACTATGAAACCACCTGGAATTACACTAGTCGTGGAGTAATGAAGGTCTTAGATGATGACCTAAGAATTCTTTGTTTTGTATAGTTGAAAAGTTCACACATCGGGGATGGTGCTTGAAAGAGCATTGCATCTGGCACAACCGTTTGTAATCCATTGGATACCAAGTCCAGCAATCCAAAGTTCTGCAATATCATCTGCCTGGCTACTTAGTTGGGGCATCAATGCTACCTGGGCTTTGTTATGATAATTGATTTTGCTGGATGTATGTGGCCCAGAAAGGGATTCCTGGGCCCACTCAATGTCCACCCATACTTCCCTTTCCTTGCATTAGCCTAGGTCGAAACTGGTGACAGACAGTTTTAGAACCATAATTTTCATGCGCCCAATGAGACGACTCAACATGTCATGAGGGCTAGCCACAGTGAACCATCCTGGATGGATGGGGGCACTGATGGGATTTTTTTTTCTGTCCCTGAATGAACCAAGGTGATTAGCAGGTTGACTTTGCTTTTCCCCTTTCTCAGCCCTGATCTCAGGTTTTGTTTTGGAACTTTTTTTTCTCCCCATCTCCCATGCAGTTTCTTTTTTTTACCTCCCCCCCACCCACATATTCTCTCGCCTACCTATCCCACTCACCCCCACCTACCAACTCACCAATACATATTTAAAGTGTGATACTTTTCTCCCCACCTACTTTATCCCCCCACCCATCTATTTACATACCTACCCACCCATATATGTACTTGCCTACCCTTCCATTTTCCTACATACTAGCCCTTTAGGTAGGTACCTACATGACCCCACCTACTTGGTTGCACCCACCTACAACTGCCACTCCAATAGACCCCACAACTATTGAAAATGATGAAGAATAAAATAAAACAAAGATATTGAATAGAGCTTGAACTTGTTCATTCAAGCAATATTTAAAGTCATGATTAAAATATTTATCATGACTTGAATAAGGGTATTCTAGATATGAATTGGTTTGAAAAATATTTTTTAGAATGTTTTGAAGGTATTGTATACAGTTATAAAAGTTCAAATCATGTGAAATACCCCCCCCCCATTACGGTATTGCATTAAATTGTCAAAAGATGTTTTTCATTATGATGAAAGTAATGTAAACCTAACATAGATGTCCAAGGAATATAGAACTTTGCCTCAACTTTGGCACATCTATTGCATGTTGTATTTAGTTTAATTGAGTAATTAAGTCTAGATTTAATAATTTGATTTGCTTATTTTAATGGTGTACTTTAAACAATATAGATTAAATTTATAAATATTAATTTCATATAATTATTTATGTTGTTTAAATGTATAGTCAACATGATGAAGGTATTGGCTACACAATAAACCCTTAGTGTTGGAAATATAATCAATGTCAACATGATAAAAGGTATGACATAAAATTATTAAACTTTTGGTGAATATTAATGAGGGTATTACTTGTACACTAGACCCTTGGTATTGAAATGAAAACAATGTTCAACATGATGAAAGTTGGGAGGATTAATATGAAAATATTTCCTACACCCAATGGCTAGGAACATGCGTGTATGAAGGTATTATTAATTCAAAAATAAAAATCCCAAACAATTGGGGTATTGCACCCAAAAATATTGAAAAAGAACCTCACCAACTTTTTTGGGAAAGTGGGGAAAATTCGAAAAGGAAATAGTTAAATTGATCACCGTAGGGAAGAACAAATAGTACAACTAATTGTAATTGATTATTTATAATGTTCAAATTGCAACAATTTTTTTCATGAACCAACACTTGATTCAACTTGATCCTTTAACATAAATGCCGTTGGTTCATTTGTTGCACCATGCACTAGTCCATCAACTGTCACCAAAACTATCTTGTCCATCGTTGGTGAAAGGTTGAATTTTTTCCAACCTTGTGTGAGGTGCCATTCTATTCAATTTAATAACAACCATAATAATAAAATATTCATTGCAATCCTAATCACAATGCATTGCAAACAGAATGTAAACTTTAGTTTCCAATTTATGATTTTAAGAGGACAATAAAAGCAAAGGAGGAGGTGGAGTAACAAAATAAACACAAAAAACCACAAATAATAAAACCACAAATAAACATAGAAACAAAACTATTAATTAAAAAAGAAAAATATTTTTAAAAAACACACATGAGGAAAAAAAACCACAAAAATGGATAAAATAAATAAAATAAAGTAATTGATAAACCCTTTAAAATGGAAAAACCCCCAAAACAATTATGAAAGAACAAGAAAAACCAAATACAAAAAATAAAAATAAAACCAAGGGTTTGATGTGCATGCAATACCCTCATCATGTTGACATTGATTTCCTATCTACTACTTGTCGAGTCCACACACATTTGTTTGTTCCTCTCCACTACCCGCCCCCCACACACACACAATTCAAGTTTTTATAAGCTAGCAACCTTTGCTATTGTTAAGCTTTTCTTCCTTTATGACCTACCAACATTAAAAACCTTATATGATGTAACAAGTTCTTGTTGTTGTACAACTCCTCCTCTTTCACACACACAAAGAGCAAACACAAAAAGAAACGACGAAACAAAACACAAGAGACATAAAAACAAACACAAAAAGAAAGAAAGAAAGAAAGAAAAAAGAAGAAAACAAGAGAGTGAGGAGAAAATGGTGAGTGAGAAATGAGAAGCTCTGAGGATGGAGGTAGGTAGGAAGGGAGTTTAGGGGATGTAATTCTTTTAATTAAAAGAAACATTTTTAGAAACTAACTGTTGGGGTCAGGGGCATGGGAAAAAAATCGCAACGGCACCCCAGGACCCTGTCCTAAGGTTAGGTTGGGTTTCATCCATCCAAAAAATCTCTAAACAGAAATTTTTGGATGGTGCGCTGGTGGGTGCTGGGTCACTCAGGCCAGAGGGCCCAATTTTTTCCTTTTTGGGTTCAGGGGTGGACGGCAGAGGGGGAGGGATTTTTCCTGCTCCCATCGAGTTGGCCAAAGTTGAACTTTCATATGTATAAACTATATAAAGGGGGGCCACAGGGAAGCACCTCTGTGCTTCTATGGGGGAGTGCCCAGTGTTTCAAAACAAATTGTGATGGCCCAATCAAAGTGGTTCCTTCCACACACAAAAAGCTTTGTCATGCCCCTCAACTAATTAATAAGAAGGATGAATATATATACCTCAATATGTTTACGGATCCCCTGAGTTGTGGCCTTTCATGCTTTATTTGTGAACAAGCCAACTTGTCATGAGAGCCGCTTAGCTGTTGGGACTACACATTGTATACTTTTTGCAAGGGGCATAGAACAAGGATGCCCGGTCAAATTAGTTTGGGCCTGACAATTTGTTCCCATCAGTTTAGACAAATCATGATTCAGGGTCAATTTGCAGGCATGGAGCGTGTGTCCTGACTCCTTAGGTGTCGCCATAGGAGGACAGCTTGTGCCAAAACCACTTGTGAATATACAAATTATATATAAACCTTTAGGTTAACATCCACGGTGAATGATTATGCCATTTTTTGGTTCCAAAAACCTAGTATGCTGGGTAATGTTGGTGCTCTTCGACCAGCCATATGTCACTTGGATGACAGTTTGCAACCTCCTAGACAAGAAGATTTTGCTCCATAATCTCTCAGGATAGAACATTTGTTGTATAATCTTTCAAACTAGAAGATTACAAATTTTTAAAAGGTTCAGATGTCTCTAGTTTCCGTGTCCCATGTTCCAATGAAATTCCCATTTTGTTCCCAAGTGATTCTCATGTGCTCACTATCTGCCCAAAGGGCACTTTAGTATTTGCCCAACCAAATTAGCATGGTTTAAAAATTCTATGATCATTTGGTGGGGGGATGTATACTTTTTGCCCCTCACCAAAAATAAAACAGGGAAATTTGAGTGTAAGAACTCATTTCTTTCACATTCTGATTGCCTGTAAAATGTAATCCACTGGTTTCACGGCCCATGGGCCTTTAAGGCTTACTTGTGGACCTGCAGTCTGCAGCATCAAAACCATTGCTCACTTGCACTATTTCCTGTGTCTGTTCCAGCATTGTTAGTGTATCAGATGTTTTTGTTTTTCAATTCTGAAATTATCAAAATCTTGGGAAAATAATCCAAATATTAGCCAAATTAGTTGCAGTTACACTAGTTAAACTAAATTTTCCTGAATTTTCCCCTTTTTGTCAAAAAATGAACAAATTTTGTTGAAAAAAATCACTATAGCATGTATTTGGTTTAGGATACAGGTTGTGTAATTGAAATTGGGGAACTTACTTGCACAGTTATATATGAGTATTTACACACCTGTTACACTTATACACACATTGCTGGTTTGTTCCTTTCTGCATTTTTGTCCAATGATAAATGCATTGTCAATAATGATCCTCTATTTCTTTTAAATTTAAATGTTCTGATGTACTCAGCCTTTTTTTTCTGGCTATATATAGCCAAATAGCTACATTAAAAATTAAAAGTGCTAAAATCAACAGATTTTTCGACATGGTTCAAGTGAGTAGCCAAAAATATAGAAGGACATTTTTAATTTTTACTTTCATATTTAGCTTGTAGTCAAATCTGGCTAAATGTTCCTGTGGATCATGGCCACCTTGGCTACATCACCCAATTCACAAAAAAAAACATTGCATGTACTGGACATGAAGTTTGCTTTGTTCACACACATACTCACTTGTGACAGGAATTTGGTGCCCATTCTCTCTTAAGTTCATTTTTGACTTTGCAATTTCAATCTGTCAATTTTCTTGCTGGTTACTTTAGTCGCTCTCTTGATCGCAGCTTGCTGTCTAGTGTCTGTTTTTGTTGAAATTTCCAACTATTTTCCCAAACTTGTTCCTGTTGGTGTTTTAAAAACCCCTCAAAATTTTTACATAGGTAGTATCTTTGAAGTTCCCAATCGTCTTCCAGAGCTATTCCTGTTGGCTTTTACAAAATTCCAGAAACACTTCCCATGTGTTCTTGTTCACCCACCACAAGGAAAAAAAAAAGTTAAAAAATTTCAATATTTGTGTTCTTGAAGCTCACAAATGTTTTCATCATGTTTCCTTTGACCTCGTCTGCCCCTATCCGTCCCCTGATCAAAACTTTAAAATTGAAAAGAAGTTACTGATGCTCACAAGACCACAAAACCTCCCCCAAGCAACGAACAAAAGGGGAAAGGCCTGTGCAATGATCGATGATGCAACGACTGGTCACTTAGGTTAGGGCTGGAAGGATGAAAGGACAACATTATTCTTCTTTACAAAAGGTTTTGTTGGAACTGAGTGTCTTTGTTTCTCACTTTTGGATTCATGCTTTGGTGATCACAATGATCCAACATTGTATATTGATGAATGAGTTCATTATATTAGTTTTATTAGTTTATAAGTATTGGGGTTAGAACCAGGTTAACATATGGATAACAAACGCCAAAGGGCTTTTTAACAACAACTAAGTTATATCATGAATAGCTTATGGTTACGGCAGCAATTAGGGTTAGATAAATCATGCATAATTTACATGTTGTGTTGTGAGTAGTGTAGCCTAGGGTCAGTTTTCGCATTGACAAAATGAATAACTTATTTTTTCAAAAAATGAATTCATTTTTTAATTTTGAAAATTATGTATACTTTAGTCGTCTACTATAATATTGTGATATGAGTAATGAAATTATTCACCTTGTAACCTATGATAATAATGATGATTTTCAGCATGTCAACTTCAAAAAATTATTTCATTATTTTGATGATTATTTAATGACAAATTTGACCTTAAAACCTCTTTCACACCAAGCATTCTTAAGTGTTCAACTAGAATCAACATTTGGTTCTTTTTTTTTACATGTGCAAATCATAATTTTATAGTTGCATCTTGGACAACATTCTTCTTTTTTCTTTTTGCTATTTATTAGTTTTGATAAATGTAAGTGTTGTTCTTGTGTTTCACAATCTTTTGTTTATTTAATGTTTCATGATAGGTGTTAGATATGTACCAATTTTATGATGATGTGAAAGAAAATATCAAATTCATCCTCCAGCATGTATATGCATGTGAGTCCAAAAAGAAAAAATCCACCTTCACCTTGGGAATAAGAGCAACCAACATAATTTCACTTTGTTATTTGGTCAATATTTGTTAAGGACTTGCAACAATACATGCTTTTAATCACCATGTGTTGAACACCATTTATGAAAAATCATTTGGAACAATTTAGCTCATGAGTCATTTATTTTGATACAAAAAATAATAATATTGTCATGAACACATAGATTTTATTTAGAGTTTAAAGTTCAAAATGCTTTGTATTGTACCAATTCCCTCACCAAAAACCTTCCCACCCATGTGTTCTCATAACTTTCAATGTTGAAAACTAGCAAGTCACAAAGTCAATGTTTCAAACAAAACATGAACTTTGAGCTTCTTCCTGTTTTGATGACATTACAATAATAAAATTCAATAGCTTCAAAGCTTATCTCTAATTATTTCTAAATTGAACTATTGGCCTTCCAAGTATTTTGATGTTAAATTCAAACCTTGGATTCAAAAACAACCATCTTCTTTCATGAGTGCCTTGTTGCACATCATCTTTTGATGGGACCTTCAATTTAATCTTAACTAGTTTTTTGAATTTAAAAAAAAATTAATTTTGATATTTTCTTAATGAAATTGAGTTTGATTTTATTTAACAATAAATTTAGTTCAATCTTCATTCCACACAACTAAATATAAAAACCTCCATGTAGTTTGTTTGATCAATCCATGTAGTCCAAGATAAAGATTATGTAATTTAATTGTGTATAACCAATTACATTAGAGCTAAAATCTAGCTCAATGAAATACAAAAGAACATCTTTTAAATTCAGCCTTTAAATCCTATAAATTAAAACAAATTGCATGCTAAGACTTCTAGTAATTTAACTATTGAATTTTAAGAACTATGAAATGAAAACACATATAATTAAAATGGTTGTTGTACCTAAACTGAATTCAAGCTTATATCATTTAGAGTAAAATAAGTTGAAAAATGATAAAAATACTTGAATTGGAAGCAACGTTATCACATATGACATGATGGATCATTTTTGCTTTAGTTGTCATGTTGACATTTATTTAGATGTGTTCATTTTTTTGTCAATTTCAACACATGCTAGAAGAAATCTTGTCCATCCCAACCTTGGATTTGTGACTATGTTGCAACTAGTGTCCAAATCAACTAATTTTGCAACTACAAATATGTTAGGCCTACATGTTACAATGGTTGCAAATTGTTTTAGTCATATATGCAACTATACCACATGTGAAACTAAATTCCAGTTATAGTCACACACACAATTTTGCAATTATGTGTGTATACATAACCACACATGTGAAACTAAGTTCCAATTATAGTCATATATGCAACTATACCACATGTTAAACTAAGTTCCAGTTATGTGTGGCTATGTATACACACACGATTGTATGTGTATGTGACAACACATTGAATTGCTTAAATGTTAGTTGAAAATGAAGATGAAAATTGAGCATATATCATTTGGAGTTTTCATGGCATCCATTAATGGGTGATAATTTAATCATTTTTGCAATTATAATGGTTCTATTGGAATTGCAAGAATATATTTTGCCACATGTAAAAAACGCATTGACCACATGTATGCACACTTTATTATTACACAATGCCAAAATATGACATTTACGATTATAAAAATGTGATCATATGTGCCATCTATGACTAGAGATGGCAGGTACAAGAATACTAGTCCAAACAGTCACATTGTAAATGCCATTAGTCGCAACCATATTAATGATACAGTCTACCATGACTATAGTCACAAAGGACATAGTTTTGGACCTAGCAAGATCTTGCTAGGGGACCTAACCTAGGGGACTTAGCTTAGGAAGCCTACTTTAAACAACCTAACCTGAACATTATAAAAAAACTAAACAAGCCACCAAAGTATTTAGGTGTCTAGTTTTGCAAGTGGGAGGATTTGAACTCACCACCTTCACTTTGGGGAACAAGTCTTTAACTATTGCATCACATTATTTATTTAAAATAACTATTACTTACCATTGATCTATAAATAATAATGTTTTTAGCTCAAGTTAACATAATTCACCATAGCTTGACTTAGGTCATAAACTAATTTAGGCTAACCAATAGCCTAGTTTTGGCTAATGTAGGTAACCTAAGTTAACTTAAGCATTACTAACCTAAATGTAGACTTGTTTACCTTAAACTAATATAAACTTAGATTAGGTTAAAGTAAGTTAAACTTGACTAAATTGGTTTAAATCAAGCTAAACACAATTGTTTAGACTAAATTTGGTTAGACTTGGCAAACCTTGACAAATTTAATATTAATTAAGTTAAATTAAAAAAAATTAAGATAAATTTAACTAGATAAAGCTAAACTAAAACACTTAGGCAAAATTTGATAATTTAGGTTTAAATTGGCTACACTTGGCAAAATTTAAATAAATTTGGTCAAACTAGGGTATTAAGGATCAACTTGGCAATACATAAATAAATTAAGCTAAACTAAGTATTAAAGCAAAACTTGGCTATTTGGGTTAAACTTGGCTAGAATTGGCAAAACGTGGTTATTTAGGTTAAACTTTGTTAAATTTGGCAAAACTTAAATTAATTCAATAAAACTAAGATAGTAAAGATAAATTCGGCAAAGACTTGGCAAAATTTAGATAAATTAAACTACATCAAGGTATTGAAGCAAAACTTGGCAAAATTTGGCTAAACATGACTATTTAAGTTAAACTTGGTTAGGCTTGGCTACTTAAGTTGAACATGGTTACATTTGCCAAACTTTGATAAATTTGACTAAATTAGGGTATTGAGGATAAACTTGGCAAAACTTGGCAAAATTTAGATAAATTATATTAATATAGGGTATTGAGGCAAAACTTGATAAAAATTGGCTAAAAATGGTTATTTAGGTTAAACTTAGATAAATTATGTTAGATTAAGGTATTAAAACAAAATTTTTTAAACATGGCTATTTAGGTTAAACTTGATTATTTATGTTAAACTTGGTTAAACTTGGTTAAACTTGGCAAAACTTGGATAAATTATGTTAAATTAGGGTATTGAAGTAAAATTTGGCAAAATTTGGCTACTTAGGTTAAACTTGGTTAGACTTCCGAAAACTTGGCTAAATTAGTCTAAACTAATGTATTGTGGCTAAACCTAACTAACTTTGGCTACTTTGATTAAACTTGACTAAACTTTGCAAAACTTGGATAAATTAAATTGAACTAGGGTAATAAGGCAAATTTTGGTTAAAATATGGTATTATGGTTAAACATAATTAAACATGGCTATTTAAATTAAACTTGATTAAATTTGGCAAAATTAAAATAAATTAAATTAAACTAAAGTATTGAAAGTAAACTTGGCTAAACATGGTTAAACATGGATAAGTTGGACTAAATTAAAATATTGAAGTTAAACTTGGTTAAACATAGCTATTTAGTTTTAATTTGGTTAGACTTGGAAAAAGTTGGAAATTTTTAATTAAATTAAGGTATTGAAGATAGACTTGGTTATATCATACTAATTTTTAAATTAAACTTGTCTAGACTTGGCAAAACTTAGGTAAATTCAACTAAAACAAAGTATTGACACTAAACTTGGCTAAACATGGTTAAACATGGCTACGTAAGTTTAATTTGAATATACTTGGCAAAACATGGCTAAATTAGACCATATTAATAAACACAAGTAAACTTGGGTTAAATTTGGTTAATTTGGTTCAATTTGATTTTTAAAAAACTAGCTAAAATTTGTTAAACCAAGCTAAACTAAATTATTTATACTTTGCTTTGTTAAATTTGGATAATTAAACTAAGAAATTTTAGTTTAAATTTAATTTAAATTAATTTAAGTTATGTTAAATTAAGTTACCATCACAAACTTGCCCCCTCCTTGTATGAGTGCTTTTACAACACCTTAACAATATGTTCAACGTTCAATGTTGATACAATCATTGATATGATGTTAAAGTGACATTGTAACAACATGTCTTGAAATGGCATTGATATAATACTAAAACATTTAACATCTTATCAATATTAAATTAATGAAACAAATATGACCAACATTGGCACAACATACATTAATAAGTCATCAAATTGATAATTATATGTTGAAGATTCAATGCTAATATGGTCATTGATACAATATGTTGATGGCACTATAACAATATGTATTGAGTTAGCATTGGGATTGTTTTGACATAATTTACATTTTTTCAACACACATTCAAAGAATAAGATCTTGTCAATGCTGAGACAACACAAATTGATTAGCTATTGAATTGATGTTGTTACAACCTTCATAAAGGTGGAATTTCAATACCATGAAACCCGGTGGATATCATATTCATCAGGTATCATTGATTTTTTTAATAAAAATGACATGGGGCATTTTGAAAAATGAAATGCCCAATGAGATTTTTTCAGTTTGTTGTAAGTGTACTCAAAAAAAATCCTGAAGATGGTAGTTTGTAGTTTCTCATGGGCAAATGACAAAAGATTTGCCTAATTTTACCTATTTTTCCTCCCCCCCCCCCAGTTATGCCAAATTTTGTGTTTAAAAAACTATTATTATGAAAAATCAAAAGAAGAAGCCGAATATCTACGTCCCGTTCAGGATGGATTGATCGGCACCTGGAGTATTAGGATCTCGAATGCCTGAGGCTCGGAGATAGCTTCCGAACCTACCACGTTCGGTTCCGAAGCAATCAGGCTTGGGTTGTTGTCTTCTCTTTTCCCGCGTGCCTTGGGGGAGGAGGAGATGTTGTCGTCTTCTTCTTCGCCCGCGGTATATGCTGCAAGGCTACTTTTCTAATTTGTTCTTTCTACTGAACAGTTCAGGAGTTGGCAATCCGAATGTGCTCTGTTACGTAATTTTTTGTGAAAAATTTCGAATAGTTCTCTTGTTTTTTTTAAAAAAGGAGTTTTTGTTTTTGTTTTGTTTCTTTTCTTCCCCTGGTGAGTCCTCTTCTTTCTCTCGCGGACTTCATTTCATTCTCGCGTGTTTGTGCGTGTGTTTTTTCTTGCGCGTCATTGTGTTTAGTGGTCCAGTTTCTCGACGCTCTCTATCTGTCTATGACTATTTTGATTTTTATGAGGCTTACTTGCAGTAGTGGAGTGTAGAAACGAACAAACTAAAGAAGGATTATTCGAGTGGCGAGAATTTCTTTCTGGCATTGAAGCTCTTAGTGCGGGATAACAAAATTCTTTCCATGGCCCTGTGGGAAGGAATAACGATAGATGATGGCGTGGCAAGAGGAGGAGAACGAGCATTATCTTTCATATCCAAGAACATATCGGAAGCTCAAAGAAGCGCATAATCGGATATGAAGCTTATGAAATCCAGGGTACAGTCCTTCATACATCTCTCTGCTACAATTGACAACGAATGGGAAAGCTTACAGAAATCATCTCGTTCTTTCAACGATGCAACCAAAGGCTTCGATTCTGCTCTCCAAAACTTTCTCGTCGTCTCCAAAGGGAGTGGCTCCTCCACGTCTGTTGGAGGACTAGCTATGTTTTCAAGAAATCCAAATAAGCCGCCCTCCACCACAAACACGACAATGAAGGTCGAAGTCTCGGGGGGAGTAGACAAAAGCATGCTAGTTAGGAAGGATTCATCACAACAAGAGTGGAAAATAATGAGAAAGCTCAATACACGAGGAGACAATGAATCTAATTGGGAATCGTTGCAACGGGTGAAGAGAACTGTCCATAAAAGCTTGGGGGAGGAGATTGACACCACCACAGCCACAGCCACAGCAACAGCCATAAGCAAGAGTCCTCCTGTAGAATTCTTGGAAAATGTGAAGAAGAATCTGGTACCATACTATCATCATTCTGGTCAAATCAATTTTCCAGAGAGAATTTTTTTCTGTTGTCAAAGGGCTTGCTTGTCATGAAGAAATTAATATATCTACCGTGTTGTATTCAGCAAACACAAGATTTTTATTTTTTTCCATGAGCTTTGCAATAGAACTCCTGTGTTAGATATGACTTGGGAAGAGAGATGAGACTTCCATCTTCTTAGTTGCAGAAGCTTATATCAAGTCCAGAGGATTCAAGTAAGGTACACTTCAATTTTCCAAGCTGGCAATTTGAAACAAAAATTTTGTTTCTACATCCATCACCTGCTTGTTGTTTGTCTTCTCAAGCTTCAAAAGCACAATCTTGTGAGCTCTTTATTTTTATTGTGGGGTCTTCCCTCTGAAGTGTTGATGAGTCTTGCATAAAGGCATCATTTTGATGATGCCAGGAGTTTTGTTTTGAGCAAGCAAAAGGATGTGATGGTGATAGATCAGAATGATACAATGCCTCTAAGCATGCCAGAGCTTTTGGAGAAGTTTGCTAGGCATACAGAACCATTGCTTGGTCAGCTTGGTCTCAAGAAAGGTATATATACATCATATATATATATATATATGCAGATCCGCCATCTTCATACATCCTTGTTGTTCAGTACAACCCTGTCAGTTTTCTTGGCAAAATGTTGGATACCCAAGTCATAGTGTTTTGAGGACATAGTTCACTATTTTTTTTCTTTTGTTGCAGATGGCTCAAAAGTTGGTGACAAGCTAAGGTCCTGTAAACACAAAGTTGATCAACTGTCATCAACTATAACTGTGAAGGGGAAAGAGCTTGGCTTAGTTGGAAAAGCTTTAGCTGGAGATTTATTCAGTAAGGGCCTCGATGACCTTGATCACAGGATTAGCAGTGGGGTACAAGGCACTGGCTACCGCAACAAGGGGGGATTCTCGACTGATCTTGCACCTGCCAGACAGGCCACTGTGGATTCTCGTCGAAGCATTGCAATTGTCACCACAGCAAGCTTACCATGGATGACAGGGACGGCAGTTAATCCTTTGTTACGGGCAGCCTATTTGGCCAAATCTGGACCGCAAAATGTTACGATGTTAGTGCCATGGCTTTGCAAGAAAGACCAAGAGCAAGTCTACCCAAACCGAATGACATTTGACTCTCCTGCAGAACAAGAGACTTTTGTGCGGGGCTGGCTAGAAAACCGTGTAGGGTTCAGACCAGATTTCAAGATTGCATTCTATCCTAGAAAGGTACAACAATAATATCCCTGGTGAATTCTATGACTGCCTTTCTAATCAGGGTGCTATGTCTGTGTCGATGTGAGTTGTTGTAGTGTTCAGGTTTAGAGTTTCTTGACGATCTGTGTTTTTGTCACATTGGATCACCAATGTCCATCATGATGTGCAGTTTTCTACAAAAAAAGGAGTATTTTGGCTGCTGGGGATATCTCACAGTTCATTCGTGATCAGGAGGCTGACGTTGCAGTGTTGGAGGAGCCTGAGCACCTGACATGGTACTACCACAGAAAGCGCTGGACTAACAAATTCCAACATGTTGTTGGTATAGTTCACACAAATTATCTGGAGTCTGTGAAACGAGAGAAAAATGGAAAGCTTCAGGCCTTCCTACTAAAGCATGTGAACAACTGGGTGGTTTGCATTTACTGCAATAAGGTATTCTAATATGTTCCTTCTCTATTCTCTTCTGTTTTCATGATCAAGGTACTTAGAGGATCAGAACAGCTATCAAGTCTGAAATATTGAAGTTTTTCTTGTGGATCAGGTGTTACGACTGTCAGCTGCAACACAAGCACTACCAAGATCATCAGTTTGCAATGTCCATGGAGTAAGTCCTAAGTTCCTGGACATTGGAAAGCAACTTGCAAATGAAAGCGAAAACAGCAAGGCCAGATTCTCAAAGGGAGCTTATTATCTTGGCAAGATGGTTTGGGGGAAGGGATATAGAGAACTTGTGGATCTTCTAGCTCAAAACAAAGATGTTCTTGATAACACTCAGCTTGATGTCTTTTATGAAAGGAGTCATGGTATGGATAGTCATGAAAATAGGTGCAGTGCTTAATTTCAATCCATTTTGGTTTAAAGACTGATCAATCACTGATCCATCAGTGGTACTATAAATTGATTTATAGTACCATTGATGGATCAGTGATTTGCAACTGTGTTGTTGCAACGTTACATCACCTACCTTCAACAACACACAAACAATACAAATACAATGTTGGGAAAATATGATTATAACATAGACACAATAACATAAACAACAAGAATACAACATCGAGTCAATATTGAATATCTAGTTTGTAGCTATGTTGTTGCAACATTGCATCCCCTATGTTCAACAATGCACATGCAATGCAAATACGATGTTGAAAAAATATAAATACAACATAAATACAAAATATAGACAACATGAATACAATATAGAATCAATACAATAATAGAGTCTGTAACCATATTGTAACAACATTATATCATTTATAACTAAAAATGCATATCCAATACAATCATAATACTAATGCAAAATCATTACAATATGGACATAATGTGAATACAACATGGCAAACAACATAAATACAATGCAAATATGATGTTACATCAATTATCATTGAAACAATACCAAAATCAAATCAATACAATCTAACTTGTTTCAATGCCTATTTTACACGAACAAAGCACTAAACCTTGGACATCTTGTAAAAGTATTGTTAAAGCACTTAAATAGCACTAATACAAGGGGGTCCCCACTTTGTGATGACATTAGGCTAAATTAAATGAAAATGTGTTATTTAGTTAAATTAGGCTAAAATAATTTAAATCATGTTAAAGTAAATTAATCTAGTTTATGGTAAATTAACTTATATTATTTCAAATTTTGTTTATCGATTTCAAACTAAATTGAATTTGGTTATATTATTTCAAATTCAAATATTGTTTCAATATGAATAAACTAATTGTGTAATCATATTTTTAGTCATAAATTATAGTTGTATGTATAGTTATGTAATCACAATTTAACCCATAGTCATTAATATGGTAGCGATTAAAAGTCATATATGACTACATGATTATGTTTGGACATTAGTCACAAAATGTTCCAGTCATAAAAACCACATTGCCCTACAACTAGAGTTTAAAAACCACTCAAGTACAATTATGTTACAACTACATCGTCCAAAATGCAACTTCTATGTAATTACACTTTATAAATACGATGATTTAATAAATAAAATTCCATGTCAAAAAATAGATCAATGTTTGGTAGTTGTACCATATATCTAAATATGTTTCGTATATGGTAATTTATATATGCACCGTATTTATACATGTAATCAATTATGTTTGATTTTTTGAAGAGTTACATTGTAATTATAAGGTGCAATTAAATTAGGACTATTGCAAATAAATTACACATTGAATAATTTTTCTGTAACTAACGTACAATTTTCATACATGCGATTACACCATGTGTTCACATTCCCACCATCCATGAAGTATAACTTTGTAATCGATTTTCAATTATGAAGTTTGTTTCTGCAACTAATTGGTCACTATTGTATTACTAATTAGCCATTCTTGTGCCATGATTATGTCATTGTGTGGTCACCTGGATGCCATTACTTGTTACATATATATGTCACCTTAGGACCACAATATTAACATTATTTGACAACTAGATGGCCATTACGATGTCACTATTTAACCATTAATAAAATATTATTGATTCACTATCCATATAAAATGTGAATTTGTAAACCTCAAATTGGATTCAAATACTATGTAAACTATATTAAAAATATTTATATCAGAAGTACATTAAGGTATTCAAACTTATACACCTAGAATTTTTTTAGGTTACATGAGCAATACCCTGCTATGTGTTTCTATTTCTTTGATACACCTTGTGTTTGTTTCAATGTAACCTTTTCATTGTGTTTGGGTTCTTTGCATGATTGTTCCATTTGCGCTTATAAAATTCTTCATGTTATAAGATAGTCCAATTAGGTTTCGTTTGCAATGACACATGTGATGAAGTTCGATGCATTTCATTGTGCATACGGGTGTGGTTTCAAATGTCTCTTCCCTTTGTTTGTGATCAAAATCAAGTTGACAAGAATGTTCTTCAATGTTCGTCATATCTCTTCCACTGCATCTACATCCACCTTTCGACATGGTGTCCCTTTGGTTGAGTTTTCTTCCTCATGTTTACAAGATTCATACAATTCCTTCTCCTCCTCCAAGACTTGAGTCACTAGTAAGTCTAAATACCATCCCCCCGATCGTAAATGTTTGGTACTCCATCCTTTCATCTAAAACTCATTCCAAAGAATGATGTTTGGTTCTTCCCATGATTCAAACCAAATTGGAAGTTTGGTAACAAACCCCTCTACAGTCAAAACAAATTTCATGTACCTACCATACCAAATTCTCCCTGTTGAAACTTTGTTACTTTTTTTGGATGCTCATAGACGAAGTTGTGTTGTTTATACTCACTGAAACACACATCATTGGAGAATTCACAAGTTGTATAGTTGCTCCTCCCAAGTGCTAAATCGAAAAATTGTTGTGCATTTCTTCACCTTGTCTAGGTTGAATTCATGCAAAAATATTCTCGACAAATATTTCATTGTGTATTTTGACACATATGAATCTATTGCCACCCATCCCTCTTCAAACTTTGGCTTTTCGTATATTATTTGCATCTGTTCTTGATGGTCATTTTCTAGCTCCTTGACCTTGCCCTTGCATGCTTGTAAAAGTTACATTCAACAATGTTACAACTTTTTACATACAAACCCATTTCATTTCCCAACATAGTTCAAAAGCAATGTTTGGATCACTCACTAGAATATGAATGCTTTCTTTGAAAGCCATGGGTCCAATGATGTGCTCCCCATGAGCTTCAATGGGAATCCATGTTTTAATTTTTCCATGTCATCCTTGATCCAAATCTTTAAATAACTCACACTCTCTTTGGCACTCACCTTTATGTGTATGAAACAAGATGACCTATCAATTGTCCATTTTGGTTCCATTTGCACAAAATTCTCATTCAAAATATTGAAGAACTCTCTTCTTTGTTGAACAGATTGACAATTGGCAAAAGCTTCCCAATTCCATTCTTATACTTCAAATGAATCTTTTTGAACTCCTTTTCCTTTTCCTTTTCCAAATCCTCCACCCCTTTCCTTGTGATCATCTCCTCTCAACTCTCTAACATTGCCCACTTTTTGCACATTTCATTAATGTATTTTCCATAGAGTGTTGTGAACAAATTTCCACGACTAGTTACGAAACCCATCCATTTGTTCCAACCATCAACAAAAATACTAATGAAAGGAACATATAACTTCACCTAGTATGAAACATCCGCTACAACCTCTTATGGCACATTGTACCATTTCTTCACCTTTTCCATTCATCATATTGATGAGTATAACTACTATGATAACAATCCTTTCCACCACTCCAAGGGGTTCCTTCCCAATGTTTATTACCCTATGATCTTGTGGATCAAACAGGTCTTCACATGCATTGTCTCTAAAGGCATGTATGGATGGGATGCAATTAGAATCCAATTTAATTGTTTCAACACAATTGATTCTTGAAAACCTCCATGGTCATTTAAACAATGGTAAATACATAATTTCTAGTCCTATATATAGGTCTAAAATATATACTAAAATATAATAAAGGGTGCAAATGGGATATAATGAGCCAATCAGATTACTAGAAAAAAAAACTAGATGTCCCTTTTGCTAAAAAAACTTTTTCATATGAATGAATTTTGGAACAATTTTTTTACAACTTGTTTTAATAGATTCCTATAGTTGTCCAAGTATATGACATGTTTTTCTTCATCATTGTTGAATAAATATGAGTTTTTGAAAGTGTCTAAATTCCTTATAAATTCCATGTTTTGTCTTTAAAAATGATGATAATTTCAAATCATATCCAGTTTTTATTTTTAAAAAATTTAATGTTTTTTTATATGATAAAGTACAACTTTTCTTAACACATCATGTACACTTTACCCCATTTATGTGTGGCAAAGGACTTTTGAAATTCTAAAATTTAGGATTAATTTTTGGAAGTTTTATGAATTTTTAAAGTTTTACAATTCCACATATCTTAAGGTATGAATATTTTTTAAATGTGGTTAATAGGTTTTTATCCTCCTAATTTTTTTCCTCATCAAATGTGATTTATTATGTGAGTCCTTTTGATAATCCTTTGCAAAATCGACACATGTCTAATGCATTCATGTACACTTTTTAATGTTTTAAATTAAAACTTAAAACTTAAAATTTCATCAAATGGATTTTTGGTTTGAATTTTTTAACATTCAAATTAAAAATCAATAACTTGCCATGATTGCATTGGCTTTAAATGGCAAAACAAAAATATTTATCAAATGTTTACTATTTTTCTTTACTGTCTGATGCCTTTTTTGGTTCAATGGATTATGACTACACCCTAAAACTAATACCAAATAATTTATCTCATTCAGATGTACTCATATCTAGTTTCAAAATTGAAATATAGCAACGAAAGTATGATAAAAACGTTCAAAACATCAAATTTAATTATGGAAATAAGGCTTTTCCAAAAGTCTAAGTGTTATTATTTCATACTCCATCAAAGCTCCCATTACTAAAAAAATGTGTCTTAATTCACTTTAGATTTCACTAAATTTTTAACTAATTTGGACATTTTTACTTAGTGAAATTGTTTAAACCCCTAGTGAACGGGGAGTAATTGCTACGGACAATGACTTATTTCATTAGTACCTAATGAAACAACATTACTCTCAAGTGAAATACAAATTACCAAACCATTCACTTGCTAATTAATTAATTAACCAGCATGAAAATCAATTATATTTTAATAATTGAATATATAATATTATTGATAATTTCATGAATTTAAAGCCTACTATTTATTGACACGTGTCATTACCTACGTTAAGTTAAAAACCTAACATAAGTATATGAGCCATGTAATAAACCTAGGCACATATTCAAAAAGTTTAGTAAAATATTCTATCAACATGCCATCGTTGACCACACATATCACCACTTATGAAGTTTGATCCCTTAACCTTTGGAATGGGGGCAAGCACTTTCACCATCAAACCACCTCACTTATTACAATAATATATTACATTACATTTTATTTATCAAATACTTCATTTTAAACATTACGAAACATAAACTTTGAAAATTCATATCTTATTGAAATTTTATTCAAATGAAATGATTCGAATTTACTTTTTTTAAAATTTCAATAATGTACATAATTACATATATTTCCTTTTGAAAGTTTAAAATCATTTTAACAAAAAAAAAGTTGAATATCATTATACAGTAACATTTCAATGACCATTTTTTTGAAAAAAAAATTAATAAATGGATTTTTTTTGTTAAACTACTTTTAATTATTATATGATTTTCTCATTAATTTAAATTATTTCACCCTGCATTACTTACGGCTATTTATGGCTATTTTCAATTACTTTTGATTATTTGTGGCTATTCCACCCTAGGCTACTTTTGGTTCTTTTAAGTTATTTTTTGTTATTTTAGCTTATTTCACTTTAAGCTATTTTTAATTATTGTAAAAAAAATTTGGCTATTCTATGTTTTTTTTGCTATTGTAAAATATTTCAGTTTAGATTACTTAGAATTATTATAAGTTTTTTTTGGCTATTGAAGGTTATTTCACCTTATGTTATTATTGGCAATTTTATGTTATTATAGGCTATTTCACCTTAAGTTATTTTGGTATATTATAAATTATTTCACCTTAGATTATTTTTGGCAATCCTAAGTATTTCTAATATGTGATTATTAGTTGTTCTTTCTTAGTGTTATTGGTCGTTATAATTGGCTATTGGTACTTATTTTATTTATGGTTATTAATGTTTTTTAATGGTTATTTTATTAATGATTATGTTGGTTATTTTATTAATGGCCATTAGTAGTTATTGTATTGGTGGTTATTTGTCATTATTCTATTGGGGACTATTATATTAATGGCTATAAGCAACTATTATATTAATGACTTTTGGTGGTTATTTTATTAATGGCTATTGGCGACTACTATATTAATGACTATTGGCAACTATTATATTAATGGTTATTAACGACTATTTTATTAATGGCTATTGGGGGCTATTCTACTATTGGCTAGTGGTGGCTATTTTATTAATGGTTATTGGTGGCTATTTTATTAATGGTTATTTTATTAATCATTATTAGTGGATGTCTTATTAATGGTTATTAGTGGTTATCTTATTAATGGTTATTTTATTAATGGCTATTGGTGGCTATTTTATGAATTGCTATTGGTGATTATTTCGTTTAAACTATTAGTGGTGATTTTATTGGTGGCTATTGATGGCTATTTTATCAATAGTTATTAATGGTTATTATATGATAAATTATTATTGATTAATATATGTTATATTACAACTATTGGTGATTATTATGTTATAATTATTATTTGATATTTTATGTTATAATATCATGGGCTATTGGTAGTTATTATATTGTAGGGTATTTAAAATTATTTTTCATAGGTTATTTTTTCTATTATAAGTTATTATACTTAAGATAAAATAATTTATAATAACATAAAGTATAATGACCTTGAAAAATTAAAAATATAAATTGAAATAACATATATAAACTTTAAACTAAATAACCTAAGGTATAACCTAAATTTAGTTGAATAATTTAATTTAAAATAACTTTAAAACTTATAATAAACTAGTTAAACTACCTTAAGGCAAATAACATATAATAATTTAGGGTACAATAATTTATAATAGCCTATAATAACATCAAAAAAAAACTAGAATAACTAAAGTAGCTTAAATAATATAAGGTATATCATAAAGTAACATAGATAGAATTTTTTTTAAACATAAAAATAAACCTATTTACTATAATAAAGTATTATAGTGAATTATGTTAACTAGAATGAAACATGATGTCTACATAGTGATATTATAATGAAATAACTTTCACTAGGGTGAAATCAGTAAAATGTAATGAAGTTATTTCACTTTTAAGGTCCCATAGTGATTTAAGCTAGTAAATTGCACCCCATTTTGGTAGTAGTGTCCATGTTCTTCAATGATGCAATGGATATTCATCAACAAAAATAGTCATATGTTTTATTCAAATTCAAATAGTAATAAAAACAATGTGATATAACTAATATTTCCTTAAACGATAACTTAGGTAAGTAGAAATTGTTAACTATTACCATAAGTAACTACAAAAACTACTCCCTTAACATTACCCCACCCATACTTTAAATTACATCTTGAAATTCTAGATGGAAAATGTGTTAAGAAAGCTAATTTAATTTTGTTTCTAATCTTGTGATTCAAAAATTTGATCTATCTATATTACATTATGGTCTGCTTGTATTATAATATGCTTTATTTATGGCTATTATATTCCATATTAAAGCATTATCTAAGTCTATTGATGTTCTTTAGATGTTTTTATTAACAACTATGTAATTGTTTGATGATTTATTGTCCTCTACGCTTGTGGTGACAACTTTGGTGTCACTTGTGGTTGTTGTTACAACTTTAGATCTGATGTGATTTAAGTTTGTTCTTGTTGTTGTAGCTTTGATACAAGCTCAATCTGATCATGTTGAATCTCCTAAATTCTATGTTCCTCAGGTTGTACTTTTTAAATTATTTTTGTGGCTAAAAATGTATACTTTTGAAAATCGACTTCCTACAAAATAAATTCTACTTGTTTTAAGGTTTATTTTGATGTATTTGTCTTACCAACAACCTCCCTCTTAGGGCTATCCTTCCCTCGTTTGAGGTCTCTTGGCTCCTCCCACATTGTTTTTGTATTTAATGGTCCTACCCCATCACTATTCCCTATGTCTTTTTCCTCATTTGAAATTTATAGTTATGGAGACAAAACCAAACGTTCATATTCAAATGATGGCATGATTTTGAAGATGAAGAATTGTGAAACAAGATGAATCAGATGGTGACCTGAAGTTTACAATGATAATTGGACTTGGAGGCAAATTGGTAAGTTATTGAAAGTCAAACATAAGATAGTTTTGAAAATGGAAATGAGTATGCAAGGCTTACAGAAACCCCATATCAGAATCTGATGTTGGACAAACAAGTTTTGAGAATAAAAGAAAGGGATGCGGGGCATAAGTCGTTTTTACCACAAGAAATGGTACGACGGGACATATGGACTAGGGGTCTTTAGAGAAGGCATAATTCCAAACAATAATCTCCACAAATAGAAATGCAATCGACTACTCCTCCAAATGAATGAATGCAATATACTTCTCAGTTGCAATCTTTGGTTTAGAACCATAGAGATTAAGACGAAACAAGGACTTTTATAGTACTTGATCAATCATAGGAAATCTTAAGTCCAAAATTGATGACTAGCCAAAGGGATGTTACAAGAGGTATACAACCCATGTTTGTGTATCAGTCTACATCTCCAAATTACTATGAATCAATGGACCATTGGGAGGTGGATGAAAACACCAATGTTGATGTGTTTGAAAATATTGAGGAAAATTACCCAAGATCATCTAAATATGCAAAGGGAAAGGTGAATGAGTTGGATGAAGTACCACAATCATATTCACATCAAGGGAATCCAAAGTTGGATCAAACAAGGTACATAATTGAAACATGGGATCATGAATCTATGGAATTGGAGATGATCAGGTTACTTTGAAGGGTTTGTGCATTATGTGAGGAAGAAAAACATGCAATCATGGATTTTCCTTTTGTGCCTTTTCACATTGTATTGTTAGGCATGTGGAGTTACAAAATGTGGTAGGAGCATGGATCAACCACAGGAACATAAATCAAGAATTCTTATAGTTTGGAACAAATTTAGAAGCATGAACTTGTGAAGCCAATGGGGACCATAGATCAATAGGTTTGTCCATCTATTTAGACTAGGGGCAAAGAACCAAAAAGGTATTCACATCCACATACTGCACCATAATGGATACCAATGGGTAACTACAGATTGGAACATCGTCGATCTCGCTTCAACACAACTCCACTAATAGTGTCAGAAGTAGTAGTTTTTGAAATTTGGAAACAACATGCCAAAATAGGAGTTACTCAATCACTTGATGTAAGTATAATAACCATAGGTGTGGAAACGGTTGTTATGTGTAGCATAGAAGTCAAAAGAAAATATTAATTAGATCCATAGCAAAATTGGGTAGCGGATCAAATGGAGTTTTGACAATAAGGAATTTGAGTCAAAGTTTAGCACTATTAGTAGTAACTACTATTGGAGTTGTTCGCACACTTCAAATGGTGTTCATTAATTTAATAACATTGCTCATGTGAATAGGACTATAAATCGACCACTGATGAGCTCAATGGTTATTAGAAGGTACAAAAATGCAAATGCCACAAATCCAAGAGGAGGATATTGAAAACCATATGTTGTAACTACACCAATTTTTGATCATAAAGATGGCCATCATATTAGGCCAAACAAGGTAGTTCTTAAGTATCCTAATCTCAAAATAAATGTTGATTTAAATGCTCATGTCAAAGTGTTCAACAAACATTGCACCAATTATGGGATGATAAATCACATTGTGGAAACATGTAGAAAGAAAAAAAGAACATACCATGGTAGCAACCACAGAGGTAACACAACTAAGTCAAAAAACACAAAAGATGATGTGCTCCCAAAATCCTTAATAGACTCAAAGGTGAATTTGAAGTGAAAATAACGGAAGAGCAAGGAGTCGGGGCACGCTCCCTGGTTCGCAAAACTTTGGGGGTAGAGGGGCATGCTGGAGCTCTAGGATGGGACTAGGAAGAACGACAAGCCACTTATTCATTCACACGGATTTGTACAAACTAAACAACAAGTTGGTTAGTGCATGATTTGAGCACTTTTGGTGCTAGGCCGAACCATGGGCAAACTCAAACTCACAAG
Organism: Sphagnum tenellum; assembly: GCA_963921925.1. NCBI lineage: Eukaryota > Viridiplantae > Streptophyta > Sphagnopsida > Sphagnales > Sphagnaceae > Sphagnum > Sphagnum tenellum. The sequence continues at coordinate 6,141,906 of OY998153.1, read as the reverse complement.
ATTCACCACAGCCCAGACTTGGGGGAAGCCACCACCTTCTCCCTTACAATATACTTTGTACCTCTCCACAAGGCCCACATCTAAATGGCATTTTGTTTCGGGACTCCCAAATGGGAATCCCAAAATACCCAAAGTTGGGACTCCTACAGCTTTGGGGCCCTATAACTTTGTGTGAAAACCTCCAATTGCAATGAGGTTTGGAGTAAAGTTGTAGCCCTTGTCAATAGCTTTCCAATGGTATGTTGCACTCCACTTGCACACAAGGAAATCAGGTCGATTCTCGACTTTTAATGTTTGTCAATTTGACTCATGGTCTTTCTTTTGGCTAGAATTTGTGTTTCAAATGTCCAAATGGGTCATGCGACCTCGTTTTTAACATTTAAATTTCAATAGCTTTTCAACGATACAAAGAACTTTTCAAACAGTGGGTTTTTCCCCCTGCAATTTCCTTTTGAAGATTCAAGAGTCCATTGGAACTCCAACTCCTAAAATGGGAGTTCACTTGGGAGTGTGAGGGTTCATTCCCTCACACTCTTTTGCACTCCCGGGAGCAAGAGATGTGACTCCCAGCTTCCCTTTCGGCCTGCAACCTTGCAAGCCCTTGCCTTGGTTGCAAGCCCAAGGCTAGGGTTGCGACAAATGACATCTTCGTATGAATGTCACATCTATGGTTTAAAGACATAAAATGACAAATTGTCCAAAGTTTGTTGAGATGCAAAAATGTTTCATGGGAAATATGTGATAGTAGTAGAAGTTGAACCTATTGTTGGGACACAAATAATCATTGCGGATGTGAATGTGGTGGATGTTGATGTTACCACAATAAGTAAAGTAACTAAAGAACATGTGTTGAAGGATAAAAAGCCAAGAGAAGCAAAGAGTGTTGTTGACTGGTAAAAGAAAAATAATTGAAATAGTAAATGGTGGACACAATTCAACAGATTTAAAAAACACAAACCTAGACAACATGGCCATCCACATCCATGGAGGGATGGAACACAACCTGGCCAAGTATGCCAAATACTACTCCTATGGATGCACAAAAATCTTAAGAAGTAGTGAATTCACAAGGGAAACTTATCACAATAAAATAAAATTTTCTAGACATTGGTAAGTAAATGTTAGAAACAAGTTATATTTTGAACTTAGGACAATTGCTTAAAATAGCTCATGAACTAAAAAAAATCTTTGGCAAAAGTTGAAATTGGAGAAAATTCAAAATGTAAGTAAAACAATCATAGAAAAACAAGTTGGTCTTTCAATACCAGAAGTAAGGACAATTACTATAGCAATAGATAATCATATGCCAGTTATTGAAGTATAAATTAAGAAGAATACAATAGAGGATGTCTTGTTGGATGGAGGTTATGGAATTAATATTATCACATAACAATTGAAATTGAGGTTGGGTTTCTAAAGCCAAAACTTGCACCATATAATCTTAAGATGGTAGATCAAACAATCACAAAACTAGCGGGGTTGATAAGAGATATGAAGATATATGTTCATGGCATTCTTTACATAACTACATTATTGTACTTCATAATAGTGTGGTAGATTCTAGTTATTCCATGTTGTTGGGGAGACCATGGTTGAAGGATGTTAAAATGGCACATGTTTGGGAAAGTAACATGTTACCATACAAGGAAATGGGATAATTATAAAAATTACAATTACCAAACATTTGGGAGATGGAGTAAGCAAACTAGAAGTGTTGTTGTGTTACAATTATAAATTGGTATCATAAATGAAAAAGATATCGTATTTGCTATAGAGACAAAATTATTTTCTATAGGAACAAAAAATTTACTTGAGACAATCCAATATGTGAAAACCACAAATGTGGGGATCATAGATACATATGTGAAGACTAATATTTCAAAACAAGGATTTGAAATACATAGCACATAGAAGAACATACTTGGCAATAGATATGAGCAAAAAGTAGCTCTGGAAAATAAAGTGTATATAAAAATGTATTATAAACATCAACCAGGGAATGTTATAGTGGATGAAACTTCAACAAAAATCAAAGCACGGGGATTGCAAATAGTTAGATGGACATTAACTGAAGATTAATTATTGATGAAGTTCAATCTGGGAACTGATGCAAAACCACAATTGGTGAAGATTAATGCATAGCTGGAAACAAGCAAGGTGTTGGAAGTCGAACAACTATTGCAGGAATTCAAAAATATTTTTGCATGGACATACAAAGATCTGAAAGGGATTCCACCAGAACTAACATAACACAGAATTGAGTTGGAAATTATTATACCACTAGCACATCAGGCTAGGTACATATTAAATCCAAACTATGTTATAGTAGTCAAACAAGATATAGATAAATTATTAACATCTGGATTCATTGAATATGTAGAATAAACTACATGGTTGTCACCCATAATAGTAGTAACTAAGAAAATGGCAAGCCGAGAATGTGTATAGATTTCAAAAAACTAAATGCAACCACAAAAAAAGATCCACACCCATTACCTTTCACATATGAAGTGCTGAATACAGTAGCAAGGTATGAGGCATATTCTTTTTAAGATGGATATTCAAGATATTATCAAATATCTATAGCTTTTAAGGATAGATACAAAACTACATTTGTTACAAACTAGGGGGTTTTTATATGGAAGGTGATGCCATTTGGAGTTTAAAAAAAACCTCTAACATATTAGAGGGTTATGACCAAAACATTCATTAAATATTTAAACAATTCTATGAAGATATTTCTGAATGACTTTACAATGTATAATGACATGGAAAGTCATTTGCAAAAAGCTTAAACTATGTTTTCAAAAGTGTAAAAAATATGGCATTAGTCTGAATCTAGACAAATGTGCATTTATGGTATTCTTTAGAGATGATATTGAGTCTTATTATTTCCAAAGAAGAAAAACTACTAGATCTAAAGAAAATACAAAAAATAGTAAACATGCCACCACCTAAAAATCCCCAACAAATTTAAATTCAATGGGATGGCACAATTTTACAAATGTTTTATAAAAAAATTTATCGTTATTATGGCACCTCACACTAAATTGACTAGAAAGATTGAGACTTTTCTTTGGATAGAGGAATGTTAGAAGGCTTGGGAATTGATTAATCATAAGTCTATTGAAGCACTGATCTTCAAAATTATAGCACCACAGAAAGAAAAAGGCTTTAGCAATGGTTTTTTCTTTGCATAAGTTGAAACATTAGTTGTTGGGCAATAAGTTTGTCTTTTATGTAGATCATATGGCATTGGTTTATTTGGTCAACAAACCACACATTTTAGGGAAAATAACTAAATGGTTATTATTGTTCTTCAAATATGATTTCACAATAATGTATAAACTAGGTAGAATTATGTAGTTGTAGATGCATTATCGAGATTACTTGATATTACATAACCCACAAGTGTGCATTATCAAACCACATATGTAAGTTTGTTTTATACATGGCCTTAATGGTTAAATGATGTAAAAGAATTCCTGAAAGTAGGATAGCTTGAGGGCACATTATGGGTGCAGTAAAAACAGAGATTGGTCAAGAGAGCAGAGCTTTTTACATTGAAGAATGGTGATTTATACAAAATACGCCAAGATAATAAATTACAACAATGTTTGACAACAACATAAGCATAAATGGTGATGAAAGAACTACATGAAGGACCTTCAAGAGGCCATTTTATAACTAAAATAATGTAGAGGAAGATATTGGATGTTAAATATTAGTGGCCAAGGTTGTGCATGATTACTATAGATATTGTCATGCATGTCAAAGAACATGAGGATTAGCAACTAAAAGTCTTATAACATTGGTCACAAGTCTTCTAGAGGAACCATTCATAAAATGGGGACTTGATTCTGTGGGGCCAATTAAGCCAACAAGAAGATATACAAGGAAAAAATATATTTTTGTTGCCATATATTATATTATTAAAAGAGTGGAAGCAAAACATTGAAAACTAATACAACAACAATAACAATAAAAGTTTTGTAGGAGTGCATATTAACTAGGTTTAGATGTCCTTTGATTATAATCACAAATCAAGGAGTTCATTTCATTAATGATGCCATAAAATATTGGATAGATCATTTTTTGATAGAACATGTGAATTCTACAACTTATTATCCTTGGGGGAATGGTCAAGTTGAGACTACTAACAAGGTATTTAGGACATTATTAATTGTGAGCCATACCGACATAGTCATGTTTGGTAGTCTTAATTTTTAAGAGCTACATCAAGGTAAGATTTTTAGGGGTTTTTAACAGCTTAATGTTAGAATAGGGGGCGATGAATGCGCATGGTTGTGTGGGAGAGTTGTTTTCTTTTTTATAATACAATATTGGTGAATAAGGTGATGGGTTAGTGTTAGTCTTTGACAAAATGCTGGTGAACCATAATTTTAGAACCTCAATGGCATAATTAGGGGTGAGAAATCTCTAAATGGTTGGGGGTAGAAATAGACATGGTGTGCAACAAAACATTAGTCTTATTCTAAAATTTAGTGAATAGCAAGGGAGTTTAAGATTCATGGAACAGGTGACAAAGTGCTAATGAAAGATCCAATAGAAATAGAACAATCTACAAACCTTATAAGCGTAAGATTAATTTGAAACAACTTAACAATGAAGTAAACATGGGGATAGGGTGGCAATGGCAACATGAGTTTCATAATGAATGAAACATTTATTTAGATTATGGATAAGCTCAACAAGGAGCTATAATCACATGTGAATTCCTAGGCTATGCCACAATGATAGTTCATAACTATAGGAAATCTAGGATGCGTAGAATGGTGCGGACTAGGTAGTCAACCTTGCTATAAGGATGCAGTCGACGAATCAAACCGCACAACCAACAATAATGTCCAATGCTAAGAATTGAAGACCTTGGGAAGATGGAGGTGTCTTTAATTTCGTAACAACCTTCATAGACGGTTTCAGGTTTATCACCAGAAGCGAGGTCGACTTGTAACAAAATCATCAAGGTGCGAGAGTTTAAAGAAATGCAATAGTACCAAGCTTGAAAGGGATCGACTTCAAGATGAGCGTGCACCTTTCACAGGTTGGGGTCTTCATCATGAGGATGTTACACCAATGCCTAATTTAAAGGTGACTACGAAGCTGGTTCTTCATTCATTTATGCAACTTGAAGCCCGTAAAAAGTGGCCATATGCGACGCCATAATTTTAAGGATAGAGATGAGAGCTTCAATCAAAATCAAATCAACAATTAATGTGTGGAGGACTTGTCAAATTGAAATGCACAGTGGTAATTTATAGGTCAAGGAAAAGGGAAGAAATGCGTAAATAATGGCCTAGAACCATGGTAAAGTAAAACCTTAAGATCAAAAGAAAAAATGAAGGTTTAAGTAAAATTTGCTGAGGGGGAAATTAAAAGAAGTGGAAAGGTGCTTCTCCTTCTCCTTCCATTGGCCATTGGATCTTCCTTCACCTCCTTCCTTATTTTTAAAAAGGCAGATTCAGATCATTTGGGGCTCTATTTCTGGACATAATTTTTTATTTGAATCTTGGGAAAACTTCTTCCCATGACTTGCTTTGGTGGGAGAAAAATAATTAATTTTGGTAGATTGTAAAAAGAAAGAGAGTAGATTGAATGTTTAGAGTAGTTTCGAAAAAATGGAAATGAGTGGAGATAGTGTAGTGAACTTGAAATTTTAGAGAAATTTTACAAACCCTCTTGGGTTTAATAGCACAACTTCTTATTGGTTTTGCTACAGAGCTTAAGATTTAGGTAGGAAGGTGCACCTTGTAGTTAGCTTTCTAATGAGCTAAAACAAACTAGATTTGAATAACATATGTGTTAAGAATATTTCAAGTGACTAGTGGTCTATAACCAAGTTGAACTTCTTGCCTTCGAAAAACCCTTTCGGGTTTGATAGCATCATTTATTATTAGTTTAGCTATAGAATTCAAGACTTGGTAGGAAATTGCGCCTTATAGTTACATTTTTAACGAGTTAAAGCAAATTAAATTTGGTTAATGTACGTGGTAGGAATAATATTTTAAGTGATTGGTGGTCCGCAACCAAGTTGAACATGGTGTTGAGCCCTTAAAAGTTAGTTTAAATAAATGACAATTTGACATAAAACTATAAGATTTGATGTGTTTGAGCTTGGAGAATGTATCTTCAATTCTAAATTATAATTGATGCATAAGAGACAAGTTACTTGATTTCAATTACAAATGCAATTTAACATCTAGAAATACACTTGTATTTTTCTTTCACCAATAACATATATACTTTCAAATATAATCACCTCATAGAACCAAGAGTAGACGGACATGAAGTCGCCTCACATTGTTAAGTTAGTTAATGAAAATAAAATAGATTGGGATCAGCATTTGTCTACAATGTTATTTTCATTTAAAGTTGCATATAAAATAACAATAAGGTATACACCATATCAATTGGTATATGGATTACATCCATTGATTGGCCCACATAGTACATAGTTATAGTTATTGGTGGAAATGAAAAAGATAGTACTCCAATGAGAGTTTTAACCAACAAAATTATAAAGTTGGAGAAGTTGCAAGAAACTATAATGTAAGTTGTAGAAACTACATGAATTCAACAATGGAATAGAGCATTATGGAGTCAACAAATGAATCTTGAAAAGTAGTTTAGTTTTGGTGATTATGTTATGTGGTTTCCAAAGGGCAATAAATCACACCTAGGAAAACTTACTAGGAAATGGTTTGGATCGTACAAAGTACAATATGTGTTGCTAAATAACACTATGTTATTGGTGACAATTTAGAAGTTTGAAATTAAACCTATGCTGGTCAATGTGAAAAACAATAAATAGATGCCAATATATTGGGTATAAAATGTAGGTGGAGTTTAGGAGTGAATTTTGACATAGAGGTGGATGATGAAGGATGTGAAATACAAAAACCACATATGAAAAATGTTGAAGATAAAAAACTGATCACAAATCTAGCAATGAACACAATATTTATTTTCGATCTATAGATGAGTAATAATTGCAAAAGTGCGAGGTTTGGGATGCAAAGTGTGAGCCGTACCGACACAACCATGTGCGGTAGTCTCAATTTTTAAGAGTTACATCAGGGTTATTTGAGTGGGGTAGGGTTATTAAGGGTTTTTAGCGACTTCATAAGGAATGATGTATGTGCTTGGTGCGAAGGGGCTTTGTTTTCTTATCTGGAATGCGTTATTGGTGGGTAAGGAGGTGGATTGGTTCTTTTCTTCAACAGAGGCTAATAACCACAAATTTTGAAACTTTGTTGCGTAATTAGGGGTGACAAATTTTTAGAAGATTAGGGGTAGAAGCACGTGCCAAGTTTGAGGTGTTCAACACAACATTAGTCTTGTTATGGTATTTAGGAGTAGCAAGGATGTTAGAAATTCTTGAAGAGTTGAAGGGTTGTTAATGAATGGTTTAATAGCAATAGGACAATCTTCAAGCCATTGGACATAAGGTCAATTAGAGGTAATTCAACAATCAAATAGATAGTATGATAGGGTGCCAATGGTGATAGGAATCCGATGATAATTGAAACATTCATTTATGATAGGGATAAGCTCAGTAAGGAGCTGCGAGTACATGTGAAATCCTAAGTTATGCCATAGTGATAGTTCACAATTGCAGGATATCTAGGATGCAACAGATGGTGCGAACTAGGTAGTCTGCCTTGCTATTGGGAGGCAGTCGACGGATTGGGCCGCGTAACCAACGATAGTGACCAACGCTGGGAACTGAAGACCATGCGAAGATAGAAGTATCTTCAGCTTCGTAACAACCTTCACAAACGGTCTCGGGTTCGTCGCCAATAGCGGGGTCGACTTGCAGCAAGATCACCAGGGTGCGAGAGTTCGAAGAAATATGATAATACTAGGTTCGAAGGGGTTTGACTTCAAGACGAGCACGCACCTCTCGAGGTTCGGGTTTTTCTTCACGAAGATGCTGTGTTAGAGTAAGATCTAGAGACGACTTCGGAGGCGGTTCTTCATTCGCTTGTGCGGCTTGCGGCCCCGTAAGACGTGATTGTGCGCGATGCCATGATTACAAGGAAGAAAGAAAGAAAAATCTTCGACAAAATCAAATCGACATTGAAGGTGGGGGATATTGTGGCATCAAGATATGCGATCATAATTTATAGGCCAAGGAAAACAAAGGGAAGGCGTAAATAATGGCCTAGGACCAGGGCAAAGTAAAACCTTAATGTCAAGGATAAAAAAATGGAAGTTGAAGTAAGTTGCTTGAGGGAAAAATGGGAAGAGGTAGAAAAGAACCTTCTCCTTTTCGTTCCATTGACCACTAAGCCAAGAACCTTCTCCTTTTCGTTACATTGACCACCAAGCCAAGAACCTTCTCCTTCTCTTTCCATTAGCCACCAAGCAAAGAAGCTTCACCCTCTCTTTAAAAGACGGACTTGGATCTTGGGAGGGGGTTCTTCTTTTCCCTCGAAAAACAAATTTCAATTCAATTTTGAGAGTGTTTGTTTCTACAAGTTTCTTGAGGAGGGGAAGAAGGATCAGCTTTGGAGTTGGAGAGAGGAAGGAGAATAAAATGAGGATCTTGTAAGAGTTTTCAAGGAATGGAGGTGAATAGTGATAGGTTGGAAGGTTATGACTTAGAAAAACTTCACGAAAACGCTCTCGGGTTTGGTAGTGTAACTCCTTGCTATTTTAGCTGTAGAGCCTAAAATTTGATAAGTTGATGCGCCTTGTTGTTAGCTTTTTAGAAAGCTATAGCAAGCTGGATTTGGACAACGTATGTGGGGGAGAAACAACGTTTGAAGTGACTAGGGGTCTGCAGTCGAGTAGAAACGACTACCTTCACAAGAACCCTCTCAGGTTTGGTGGTGTAACTTCTTGCTATTTTAGTTGCAGAGCCTAAAATTTGATAGGTAGATGTGCCTTGTTGTTAGCTTTTCAGAAAGCTATAACAAGCTGGATTTGGACAACGTATGTGAGAGAAACAATATTTTAAGTGGCTAGGGGTCTGCAGGCATGTTGGACGTGGTGTTGGATCTTTAAACATTGATTTAAATGAATGACAATTTGACATGAAGCCCTAGGATGTGTAGTGTGTGAGCTTGAAAAAAGAAAATGTATCCATCAAATCTAATCATAAACGTTGCATAGAATGTGGGCTAATAAATTTCAACTACAAACGCAATCTAGCAACTAGAATTATATTTGCGTTCTTTCCTTCACTAGTAGCAATTGTGCTTCAGCATAATCACCTTGTAGGGCCGGGAGTGGAGGGACGAAAAGTCATCTCACACAAAGATCTAAAGATGATATGTCAGGCGTATTCGGTGAATCAATAGTGTATTAACTCAATCATCAAAGTATTTGCACAATTATCAGAATTATGGGCATAATCATCAAAAAAATTGGTATAATCACTAGATGTGTTTTCACTGTCATTAGATAAATGGGCATAGTTAGCAAAAGGTGTACATGGAAAACAAAGTGAAGTCAGTATAGATAATGTAAGGAGATTATGGATGTGGAATAATCGAAAGATGAAGTCTATGACATTCATTCATAATGATGATCCTAAATGCTTCCATGTGGTTATACAAAGGACACATCAACTTGTAGTGATGGGCCATATTAATTTTGAAGATCATGCATTAATTAAAATACGGTGAGATGGGAAAAAAATAGGGTAATCATCAAAAGCAATTTGTGTTTGTTATTAAGAGTTGGCACATTGTCGAAGTTTTGGAATTCACAATAACATGAGTAATGAGTGCAAAGAATGCCATTGAAAAACTACAGAGAATAGCAAGGGAAAAAAAAATTCGAAGGAATGAGCATAGACAAAGGTAGGAGTAGGAAGCGACATTGTTGAAAAGAATAGAAGTAGAAGAGGAGTTGAGAAGGGAGAAGGCGTGTTGAATATTCAACCGTTGGTATAAGGTCATTATTGCACTCATCATCATCTTTGAATGTGCAAAAGGGAAGGCATATAATGAAAAGATCCAATCTCCACAAATAATAATTCAAGACATTCATACAACTAGAACATTTGTAGTTGAGTTTTTGCACAAAAGTAGAAGATGTTGGTTTATAAAGGTGTAGGTAGGACCAGGAGTTACATTAATAGATTCAATGTTCATTAAAGAATTGGAGGAAGATGAAGTTGTGGAGTAGCATTTTATGGAAGCATAAACAATGTAAAAGGTCGTAATGGAGGAAAACATTATTGAAATGAAAGAATAGCTATCCATAAAAGTGCAAGTGGAAGTATAACAAGGCACAAAGGTGTAGGAGACGGTTGAAGCATAGTGAAGGGCGATGGAGATGGAGAAGCATAATGAAGGGTGATGAAGATGGAAAAGTGTGAATTGAAAGTTGTAGTGAAGAAAAGACGCACAATATTGGACAAGTTACATTTTTGGAAAATAATATTAAAATTCTAGACCTTGAGCAATTCACGTGGATGCAAAGGAAACAAAATTATGACAAACATGTCGAGCGAATGGAGAACTAGAAGGATATTGCTAAGAAAGAAGACTTAATTTCTAAAGCAGGGTTGGTTACTTTGTTTCTGATGGAGTGGCACACATCAATGCTTGATGTAATGTTGGAATTTTCGAGCACATTTTTTATCAAGGGTGTAAATATCTATTTTGGGAATAAAAATAAGGTGTATGTAATTAACAAACAATTGATTATAGATGTCATTGGAGTGTGTGTGGATGGGTATGTAGAAGAACCAAAAGGACACTTTAATAAGTCACTAGCAATTTAAGCATTCAATAGTTATAAACTTGCGCTTGCACTTGCAATTTTTTTTACAAATCGGTGGAATACAAAGAGTATGGGTCTGCCATATTCTATTCGATATCCTAGCATTATATCTATCATTCATCAAAAGGAAAAGATTGAATATTTTAGCAACATGAATGCCATAACATTGATGAAAGCAAAAAGGGGTAGAAGTTAGATTGGGCACAAATTATATTCAACAGTCTTTGTAGAGATTAATGGTATAAGTATATCAAGGAAAATAAAGGAGATAAGAAAAATACTTGTCAGTTTGCATTGGTATTGGTGAAGATATTTCAATATTTGTTTATGCATCAAAAAAAGAATCCACTAAAACCACCAACCAAGGTTTAAATAACTAGGGACAAGATGTAGACAAGGGTGGAAAACAAAAATAAAATTGTAAAAGATTCTCCAAGAAGTGCTTTTAAGAGGAAGAAAAAAGTTGAAGGAGGAGCGTCAAGCTTAGGAATGAAAAGGGAATAAGAAAGCACAAATTTGAAGACACATAAATGATGAGGGGTAGAATGGAACCATGTATAGCATGTAGAGGGGAAAACTAAAGTGAAATGAACCTTGCCTTCAAAAGTTTGTTGGATCTTGAATGAGTTGTATTGACCCTGAATATGAGGTTTTCTTCTGCACAAATTGACTTGGATGTAGCTATGGAGCCTTCTAGTCGTCAAAGTATTTACATGTGCTATTGTTGGGAGCGATTTTTCCTAATGGGCCTATTGATGGAGTGAAGGTAAAGCTCTACTTGAAAATGCAATGTAGGTTTTTTTCTCCCTTTCATGACACTAGCATAATTCCTAGAATCCTCATTTTGTTGGGCACTTAATGGATTAAAAAATCTGATGTGCTTGGGCATGGAAACGCTACTCATTCAATATGGCATACCTATGATAATTTCAATGAGTTTTTCTAGTGTTCGCTTGCAACCATAGGGATTGTTGTGGTGTTCACCATCTTTGCATAAAGAGATTGAATTTATTTTTATGTATAATGTGTTTCAACAAGTGTACTCTAGATTACACATATTACAATTGAAGTTGAAAGAATTTTGAGCTTTTTGCATGGAAACCACTAATTGGCCTTTGTCCTAAATTCTATTTCAACATGCAATTTGTAGCTATCATAAGTACTTTCATAGTTTGGGTAGGTGGTATTGGATAATGTGATTTTGTCATTATTCTTGTCCCATTCGCTTGATGAGAATCTCATTGCATCAACTTATAGTTATAGTCTTCCAAGTGTTACTCACAATATATTTTATTACAATGCATTGTAATAGGGTACATATTGACCTCTAGTGTAGGCTGGTTAGGTGTATTAATATTGTGGTTGTCCCACATGTACGACACCCTTTTGTTTTGAGCCCTCATGACCATGGAGGCTAAATGCGGGCTTTTTTTTAGAACCTAAAAAAGACATTGACACTAACGATGGTCCAATGTAAGGAAATATTTCCTATCATTCATAAGCTTGAATAGGAAATATGACTAGCAATATTTTTCAAGTGTCAATTAGTTGGATCTATTGAGGTTCGTATAGATATTGTTTTATCCCATGTCTTGAAGATATGTTAAGTTGCCTTAAGTTCTCTTGTTTCATGGCGTGCAAGTGCTAAAATAGTTCTTTATTGTTGACAAGCCAAGGGAGAGGAAACTGGGCAAGACGCACTTTGTTGAACATAGGAGTTTCTTACATCTCTACCACAACTTTCATTTAGGTACTATAAGTATACTAACTTTTGTAGTCTACTAAGGTAGTTTGCAAACACACCAAAGATTTAGAGGATGGGTGGTTGTAGTAAATGTCCAATGAACACAACTTCCACCTCCTTAGTTGACCCATGAATATATAGGTGAAAAAATATGTGCATTTAATTGTGGGTATTTAACAACTTTTGCTCAACTTGTGTGGTTGAAATTTTGATTTCATTCAATAAAGTTATAACTATTTTCTATTATCATTCATGTTTCTTTCAACTTATTTTTAATTATTTCATAATTAATCATTCTAACTATGCCAATAAAAAAGTTCCCTTCTCTTGGTTGTACTAAAGTGTGCCATGTGCCATTAACTTATTGGTTCAACCCACTAACTATCTTAGTTGAAACACATTGAAAGTCAAGGTGCAATAGAATGTGCCACATGCCACATGCCACTATCTTATTGGTATAAGATATTAACTAATGTAGTTGAAGCACATTTGGATTTGCAACTATAACATTTATGACATCATGACACATCATCGAATGAAGTTCATCCACCCTAGGACTACAATTGAAAATATCCTTCAACTATAATGGGTAATGAGTCTCCAACTACAATGGTTTGAAGTGGCATGCTTTGATGTGTTGACACACGGCTAACGTTTTCAATTGGAATATCATCTTAAACTTATACTTGTCAACCACTAGGGTCACTAGTTGTAAATATTCCTTTCCAAATGGGTTTTACACTCTCAATTATAAATATTGAAAATATTTTTCCAGGTTTTTGTGGCAAGCTACTTAGAAATTGCATAATAGACATTTTTGGTAAATACATAATCTTTGATCCTATATTTTGGTCTAAAATATGGACTAAAATGAAATGAAATTAATAATAACATAGTATATTCATTCAAATCTACTTATAACTAGTTTCAAATTTAAAATCCAATAATGAAAATATGATCAAAACACTAAAACAATAAATAATGAATATGGAAATTAAGCTTTTCCATAAATCAAAATATATTTATCTCATATTCCATTAAAGCTCCATTATCTACAATGAAACAATGGTTCTCATCTCTTTCTCTTCTCCAAAGATATACCTGAAAAAAAACAGTTCTATGTTTTACTCAAATTCAAATGGTGAAGGTTTTTGTGATGGTTTGTCCAATGTCAAACGCCTATTTAAGCCCAATTATGAGGAAATTAAATGTTGTAGATGTGAGTAGTGAATAGGCATTAAGTACATAATTGTTGCAAGTTAGATGTAATTTCATTACATTTTCAAACTAAAATTTTCATTTCTTTCAAGTACTTGCCTTGTAATTGCAATAACCTTTTTTTTTTGGACAATATAATCCCAAACCATAATCTTTACCTGGACTTGCCCCTTTTTTTTAAACTTAAACTTGATACCTGAAAACCCCCCATATTTAAAATAAAACATTGACCTTAATTAAAGGTTTTGAATTTCTTAAAAACGAACCTTACCCGAAGATTCTTCCAAAAAATAACAACAAAAGGAAACTAACTCCAAAGGTTTGCCCAAAAATAAAAAACCAGCCAACATTGGTTTAGACTCAAAACCAAAAGGTAGTCAACTTGCACCAAAAATAGAATGAAATGAAAGAAAAAGGGCAAAGATGCTTATAACCCTTTTCGGTAAAAGTAAAATTATATTTGTCAAAATGGATAAGTTTTAGAGGTGGATAGCCAAGAAAGATGTGTAATGGGCAAAACATGTGGGGTTTTTTGGTTTGTTCAACATCATGTTGAGTCCCATTTGTCCCTTGGTGAAGGAGTTTCTGTAGGTGATTATTTAGTTTCCACCCACACATCATCAAATTAGTAGTGCAAGGTGTTTTAGTGTTCATCACCAAAAAAATAATGGCTAAGATGATTTGCCTCCCACAATCCTATATTGTGAAGGTACTAGCCAAATCGTTTTTTTTTAAAGAGGACAAGGAGAAGGAAGTTGCCATTTACCAAAACATTACTTCATTGGATGCATTAGTGGACCACAAGGGATGGAAGGTTTCTCTTCTCAAGGGCATGTATGCTACAAGGTTACCAACATTAATTCAAGTAATCTAGCTCAAAGGTAATAGACTCACTTATGTTGGCAAAAAAAAATTTAGTTTGGTAGTCATGGAAAAACTAGGGGTTTTGATAAACTCAATTACAATTGTTTTCGACAATTTGTATAGCAAAATGCATGACCTCTATACATTGGCAAAAATAGGTGAAAGTCGATACAAGATTAAATTTGGGGCTACAAAAGTGGTGGATATCCTTTTTTGAAACTAGTTTTTGATAGATCCCACATTCATCATATCAAATTTTAAAGGAAAGGATGAGGGTGTTGGCCATTTTTTGTGGGAGACATGGATGGTAGTAGGTGCCAAAGTTCTTGGAGTGCCCTCTTAGGGTGAGCTAATTAACCTAGATGATGACATGGATATAGAACCACAAATCAATGGGACTAGTAATTGATTGGAAGGCTTTCAACAACTGTAAATGGACATGTTAAACATATTTTTGATGTTGTGACTATGAAATTTGGGGAGACCACATCCAAGAAATCCTATACCATCTTCAAGATTACAAATCCTTGCAGATCGATTACCAAAGGCATCCAACCCAGAAAAAAAAGGTAGAATGCATAGTCCAAGTTTGGTATGACTTGCACACATTTTTGGTAATGTCTTTGGAGTAAGACCTTCATGAAAGTTGAATATAATGTTAAAATGTACTCAAACTCTTATTACCTTTTCTCATCAATTACATAGTCAATTAGAAGGTGAAGAAATTCCAATTGGCAAAATATTGAAAATGGACACACCACCAAATATGTTTTTCAATGGAATTCATAGTTCGAGGGAAGCCACTAGAATTGGTTGACCTCCAAAAACAACTTTTTCAATGTGGGTGGCCTTTTTTTTGCACCCATTGGCATGGACACTTGAATGCAAGTAATGGCTCCCTTGATGATGCTCTTATTAATAATGAAATGTAAATTTTTTTTCCCATATGTTTTGGCTTTCATTCTCATTTTGAAAACTATATAAATAATGTGTTTTGTCTTACATTTTCATATTTTTAAAACGGGCATATGGGATGAGACAATAAAAAAACTTAACCCAAAATAGAATATAAATATTCATGTACTTAACACCTAACTACCTACTTCCCTAACTTATCCTACCTACTTTTCTACTCACCTACCTACCTAAGTAGGTATTTGGCCTAGGTAGGAAAATAGGTCCTATTTGAATAGGTGTTTAGTTTAGATGGGTAGGTAGGTATATAGGTAGGTAGGTACCTAGTTCAACCTACATACCTAAATATTGATTTAAGTTTAATTTGGGCAAATTCAATTAACATGCCATGTGGCAAATTTTTATTGCACCATGTGTCACAATATAAACCATTTAAACATAAAAATGAAATGTTTTAGATTATTTCAAAATATTATTAATATATTTATAATTATTAAAAGTTGGGACATGTGGCAACACATAACTTGTTCCCATTGTTTAACAAAAAGCGACATCCTAATTGCAAGTGACAATACGTATATGACCAATCAGAGAATGAAGGTGTATTTCATTGATTTTCTTTCATCTAAAATTTGTTGTCGTTTGTAATTAGTGTCAATGCAACTTGTCCAACATGACTATTAGGATTTTAATCGCAAGTGTCATTTGCAACTAAAAATTAGTCGTAAGGACCAATTACAAAATAACAATTTTCTATTAATGTTTGGGTTGCAAAGGCTAAGGTAGAAAGGATGAAAGGGCAGAACAAAGTGTTGAACAAGATGACACATAAACAACAAAGATGAAAGAAAATAATCAATCGAAAAAATCTAGTTACTAAAGTAAAACATGCAAAACCTAAGGGAAAATCCATATATGAATCTTGAATACATGGAAGCTTTAGAGGGGGGAGATGAGGATTTTAAAGCAAAGGGCTAAATTGGGTAATATGTAATATTTTTAAGGCTAGAAAGTTTTATAGGCCAGTTTTGAAAAGTTGTAGTTTTGGAATTGAAAATCAGACTTTACCAATTTTACATTACCATTAATTTTACATTAGAACTGATTTTACAATAGAACTAAAATCTATACATAATTGATTTTTATTTATTTTTTAATAAAATAAAAAAATTAACCGTTGCTTCTGACTTTAGTTTCAAATTATAGATGTAAAATAAGGTTGGATAACTTGGAGTGTAGGAAGATTTCATTTTAAAAAAATACTTCCATCATTTTCTTATAGGCTTGAAATCTTCTCTTGGGGAGGCTCAAAGGGTCTTTTTCTTGATCTTTGTTTTGTTGCAAATGCAATGTAGTTTTTTTGGCACTTTGAAACTTTTCGAATGAAATGAATTTTGTTTTTACTTTGCAAAGTGTGTTGAAGTTATATTTCCTACTTGCTATTTTGACTATTAGCTTTGGAGATGTTGTAGAGTTGTTTATTATTATTTAATTATTTTTCTTAAGAGAAAGTGGTAGACTATTTACCTAAATATTATCCCCATGCTTTAAAATGATTATTTGTTAGTAAACATTAGTAGACTTGAAGTGTTCAAGTTTGTATTAATTTTCAATCAAGTACTAAAAAACACTTGGGAATTCACTAAGTGGGCCTAACATTTGGTGACCATACCAAAGATACAAAACCAATTTTTTTGGTTTAGTAGTTTTCTTATTGAAAGATTTAGTAAAACTTATTTGTTTTCATTTAAAAAGTGAATATTATTTCTTCCAAAAAACTATTATAATTCATGGTTTTTTTTATTAGGTATTCTAGTAAAAGAATACCCAAAAGTGACATGTGTAAAAAAACCACCTTGTTAACATGGACAAGTTGTTTTGTACATGTCCAGCACAACTACGCAATCAAAATAGACCTCGTCATTTTCACTAGCAGAGTGATTTACAAGATGATTAACCATTTATCTAATGGATAGTGGACCATTTGATTGGGTCAAATTCATACCTAAATTAAAATCATTTTTTGGATTATTACTTTAAAAATTAATATGTAGGTAGGTAGGTATTAAATAGGTTTAAGTTGACCGAAAAAGGCATTTAGGTAGGTAGGTGCTAGCCTAGCCTACTTAACGTAATCTAACTACCTTAGTCTAACCTACCTACCCTAACCTTTTCACCATGCACATAGGTTGTAAATATAAGGAATTGAACCTCAAACCTTCCCAATGATAAACCAAGTCCTTACCAATGGACTACACTATCAAAGGTGTTTAATTTTTATCAAGTTTTTTTCTTTCACAAGTTCATTTCACATTACCAAACATAATGGTTAAACTTAGGTGACAATTAATGGCTAAACTTAGTGATATAAAGTAATGGCTAAACCTAATGGCTAAACTTAATGATTTAACGTAATAGCTAAACCTAATGACTAAACTTAATGGCTTAAAGTAATGGCTAAACTTAGTGACTTAAACTATTAACTAAACTTAATGGTTAAATTCAGTGACTTAAAATAATGGTTAAATTTAATGACTTAAAAGTAATGGTTAAACCTAATGATTAAATTTAATGATTTAAACTTAGGGGCCAAACTTAATGAATTAAAGTAATGTTAAACCTAATGTCGAAATTTAGTGATTTAAAGTAATGGCTAAACTTAGTGCCTAAATTTAATGAATTAAAGTAATGGTTAAACCTAGTGCCTAAACGTAGTGAATTAAAGTAATGGCTAAACCTAGTGCTTAAATTTAGTGACTTAAAGTAATGGCTAAATCTAGTGCTTAAACATAGCGACTTAAAGTAATGTCTAAACTTAGTGCCTAAATGTAGTGACTTAAAGTAATGGCTAAACCTAGTGCCTACACATAATGACTTAAAGTAATGGTTAAACTTAGTGCTTAAACATAGTGACTTATAGTAATGGCTAAACCTAGTGCTTAAACGTAACAACTTAAAGTAATGGCTAAACCTAGTGCCTAAACGTAGCAACTTAAAGTAATGGCTAAACCTAGTGCCTATACGTAGCAACTTAAAGTAATGGCTAAACTTAGTGCCTAAACTTAGTAACTTAAAATAATGGCTAAAACAAGTGCCTAAACGTAATGATTTGAAGTAATGGCTAAAACCAATGCCTAAACGTAGTGATTTAAAGTAATGGCTAAACCTAGTGCCTAAATGTAGTGACTTAAAGTAATGGCTAAACCCAGTGCTTAAATGTAATGACTTAAAGTAATGGCTAAACCTAGTGCCTAAATGTAATTTTTTTAAAGTAATGGCTAAACCTAATGCTTAAACTTACTAACTTAAAGTAATGGCTAAAACTAGTGTTTAAACGTAATGGTTAAACCTAATGTTTAAACGTAAAGTAATGGCTAAAACGAGTGCCTAAACATAGTGACTTAAATTAATGGTTAAACCCAGTGCTTAAATGTAGTGATTTAAAGTAATGGCTAAACCCAGTGCTTAAGCGTAATGACTTAAAGTAATGGCTAAACCCAGTGCCTAAACGTAATGACTTAAAGTAATAGCTAAACCTAGTGCTTAAACATAATGATTTAAAGTAATGGCTAAACCTAGTGCTTAAATTTAGTGACTTAAAATAATGGTTAAACCTAGTGCCTAAACGTAATGACTTAAAGTAATGGCTAAACCTAGTGCCTAAATTTAGTGACTTAAAATAATGGCTAAATCTAGTGGTTAAATTTAGTGACTTAAATTAGTAACTCAAAGTAATTATTAAACCTAGTGGTTCAATTTAATGATTTAAAATAATGGCTAAATTTAATGAATTAAAGTAATGACTATACTTAATGGCTAAACTTAATGATTTAAAATAATGGTTAAACATAATGACCAAACATAATGATTTAAAATAATGGCTAAATTTATTAGCTAAACTTAGTGACTTAAAATAATGACGAAACATAGTGGCCAAACTTTGATTAAACCCAATAATTAAATTTAATGGCTAAATATAGTGGTTAAACCTAGTTGATAAACCTAATGAACATGTATTTAATTCATTTTGGATTAAACTGTTATTTTTTCATTTTTCAAATTTGGTGGTTAAGATCAAGTTTTATGAACAAAACATTGGAAATATCTATTTTTGGATCATTTAACGAAGCAAAAAATATTAATATCTATTTTTACACCATATGGTAGTCCCCAAATCAAATTGTTTTTCCGAATTTGAATCTACATATGGTCATTTGTTAATTTTGGATTTTTCAATAATCCAAAATTAACTAAATACATGATAGTGGCTAAATTTCATGGTTAAACATAATGGTTAAACCAAGGTTATATTTAGTGGTTATACATAATGGCTAACCTTAAACTATATTTATTGGCGAAACTTAATAGTTCAATTTAGGTTAAACCTAGTGCCAAAATCTAATGGCTAAGCACAAAGGCTAAACTTAGTGATTAAATTTTAATTAAACCTATTGGCTAAAAAATTGTGTGAAGTTTAATGGTTAAATCTAGTGGCTAAACATAGTGGCTAAACCTCATGGTTACACTTAGTGGTTAAAATTAAATAGGTAAGTGGGTGGATAGGTAGTTAAACAATATGTAAATAGGTAGGTCATATGAAGGTGAAAAACATAGGTAGGTATGTAGGTAGGTAGGTGAGAAGGTATAGGTAAATAGGTCGATGGGTAAATAATAGGTAGGTGGGTGGGTAATAAGTAGCAAACAATTAATTAAATAAATAGGTGGATGAATAAGTAGAAGGTAAATACATAAGGTAGTAGACCATGTCATATTTGACTAAAGATCATTGGCCATCTTGATTAAATGTTCAACTTGATTAAAAACCATTGGTCATTTTTACTAAGGTGTTGGCCATTTTAACTAAGTGTTCAACTTGACTAAGGACCAGTGGTCATTTTGATTAAAGATCTTTGGCTATATTGATTAACTATTTAATTTGATTAAAAACCATTGATCATTTTGGCTAAAGTTGTACAATTTGACTATATGTAATTAGTCAAATGAAATATTATAATCAAATTGATCAGTCAACACATACATGTGTCATTCAAGCCCCTAGCTTTTAGTCAAAATGTACATGTCCATTAATCAAAATGACAAGTTGGTCAATTTGAACTTCTTAAAAAACCATGACTTGTAGTAATGAAAGTTTCATTGTTTTTACAATTCATTTTTTGTTCAAGATTGGGAAAAGCATAAAAAATATTTATTGTTTATGTTAACTACTTTGGTTTGTGACATATGATATTGTGTTGACAAGGAATATGAGGAAGTAAATGAACGAAACATTGTAGCAAAAAGGTGGCGATGTACCTTCTACTAGTTAGGGAGGACAATTTTACATGATGGATCAGGAAGGCCTTGCTACTTTTCACACGACATAATAGCATGAAGTTGGAACCAACATTGAAAGAGGAGAACCAAAAATACAAATTGACACTAGAATTCCCTTGATGGAATGATTGGTCATGATTATGGTCATAGGACCTTTGCGAGGCCATGTTTGGACCCCGATTGAAATGATGTTTTTTAGTACTAAGAAAATGTTGCACCCAATATTCGAGCCTTGGAGATTGAAAATTCTCAACTCTAAAGGATAATCAAAGATTTGGTGGAGTCTCCGAAAAAGGCTATTTTTGAAACTAACAACAGTGACCATTCTTTGATGATGAATATTTGTAAGGAGCATGATTCATGTCAGACAATTTTGATAATCCTTACTTTTAATATTGATTCCACACCATTACCAAATTTGCAATTTTTATAGAAGTCTTGGACACATAGTTGGAAATTGCCTTTACAAATCCAACCAAGTGCCAATTTTTGTGATGACATCGATTTTTGATACCACCCAACATGCCATCCCAATTAACTCCTAGATTACAATACTTGAGCATACCTTTTCCTTCACAATTACCTCATTATTCAAGTGTTGAGCAACCAATGTCCAACAATGAATCCTATTGAAAATGATATTTTACCAACATATTTTGGGAACTATGGACCATCCTATGTAAGCACCAACAATATTCCCAATCCATGGACATTGATTCCTAATCCTTATTACCCAAAAACCTTCCATGTATTTTCCTTAACACGCATGGACATGTGTTATACTCCTTTTCGAATGTGGTATCTGTCGGAATTGTTGCAACTAAAGGAAGTCAAGGTGTCCAAATGTTTGTGAAGACTCCCTAAGCAATTGTTCCAATTGGTAGGTTTTCTACCAAAACTTTGGTGCCCTATTTCCAATTGTCCACATGAAACCCACCATTCAGATTTGGGAATTATAGGAGTGGGATACTTACAGGAGGCGGTGGCAGTCCTCCTCGTGGGAATGGAGGACCATTAAGAAGGGGAAATAGACCTTTGGGAGGAGGTGGTGGACCTCCAAGTAAAGCTAGACCCCCAAATGGCGAAGGACCCCTCGAAGGAGGTGGAGGTGAATTTCTGGTTGGAGGTGTAGGTGCGCCTTTTGGTGGCCCCTAGCTAGGTTGCCCTTGAAACCCATGGTACCCACCATGGTATCCGCCATTGGCACCCACTACCCATGTGGCTCCTTCATTAAAGAAATCATTGCTATACCCAATTTACTATGCTAGCATAGATATGGATTCTCATGTTTGAATGTTCCAAAAAGCCATTTCACTAATGGTGATAAGCGGGATGCTAATATAGTGAACTATTTTGTTTCACCTTAAGGGATGTAATTTTGGAGTGGGGTGAAAGCTTTATGTAGTTTCATCCATGTTGCATTTTTTTTGAGATGGAAACTTCATTCTTTGAGCGATATTACACCATCCAAAATGATGAACATGTTTACACGGCTCTTAAGTCTTAAGTAGGCAAAGAATAAAAAGTTGAAGTTTATTAAGAACAAATTTTCAAACTTGCCAACTGCCTTTAACATAAGGCGAATGACAACTAATTGACAACATTTTTCCGAGTTGGATCGGTCCCTTACTTACAAATTGCAATAATGGGAATGAAGCGAGATATTTTATTCAAACATAAGGAATTTGTGATCACTTGTGAGGAGATTATGGTGGATGTAGAAGAATACTAAAAATTGTTAGAACTATCAAAAAAACTAGAAAACACACCAAACAACACTTTGGATTAAAAGGATGTGCAATTTTTGTCTTAATTTAAGGTATTTAAAGAAGTAGTCATTGGAACCCTGAGAATCCAAACGACAAATTGAAGCAGATAAAATAAGTTTTGATGAATGAAGTTTTTCCTGAGGCAAGGAAACGAATGGGTGGAAACCATGAAAAATAGGGGAATCCAAATTAAAGAACTTCTTTGGTCTACCATTGTTTCATTTGTAATTCACTATAACACAAGATTTATGATTATCCCCATAAATCAATGACATAAAAAATGTTTTGAAACAAAGTTTTCCATGCAAAACTGAAAAAGGATGAGGCCATTGTTAACATGGCCTTAATTGTCATAATTAGTAGTTAGAACCCAAGCTTGGTTGTCGCAACCTTAACCTTGGGCTTGCGATTAAGGCAAGGGCTTGCAAAGGTGTGTGCCAAAAATGAAGCCCGGGAATCACATTTCATACTCCCAATAATGTAGGAGAGTGTGAAGGAATGAACCCCCACACTCCCAAATGAACTCCCACTTTGGGAGTTTGAATCTCAATGGAGTCTCCAATCTTCAAAGGGTGATTGCAAGGGTCAAAATTCATTGGATTGAAAATTTTATTTATACCATTGAAAAAATATTGAAACGTAGATGTTTGGAATGGGCTTGCATGACCCATTTGGGCACTTATAACATAAGTTATGGCCAAAAGAAGGGCCGAAAGTCAAATTAGCAATTTGACTCCCGACCATTAAAAGTCAAGAATTGCTTTGATTTCCTTACGTAAGGGTGGCATGCCACATACTGTTGGAAATTTCTTCACAAGGGCTATAACTTTTTTTAAAACCTCACCTCAATCTCAAATCTGCACACAAAGTTATGGGCCTCCAAAGTCATGGTAGTCCCAATTTCAGGAATTTCGGGATTCCAACTTGGGAGTCCTGTGAAAAAATGAAATTTGGGTGCTGGCCCTGTGGCTAAGCACAAAGAATACTATAAGGGGGAAGGTAGTGGCTTTCCCCAAGTCCGGGATGTGGTGAGTCTTGTGAGTTTGTGTTTGCCCGTGGCTCATTCGTGCACCAAAAGTGCTCTAACTATGCACTAACCAACTTGTTATTTAGTTTTTGCAAATCCATGTGAGTAATTGAATTACTTATCATTGTTCCTAGTCCCTATCTTAGAGGTCTAACATGCCCCTCTACCCCTGAAGTGTTGCAATTCATGGAGTGTACCCTAATTCCTCATTCTTCCGTTGTGTTCACCTTATATTCATATTTGAAACTAAGGAGCTTGGGAGTGCGTCATTGGTGCTGCCATGGGAAAGGAACCCCAAGAAACCAAGATTGCAAAAGATTGGAAAAATGAAAAATAGTTACAAAAGACCTTTCAAACAATCATCCAAGAGGCCACATTGGAAACAACACCAAGGAACTAACCATCGATGCAAAAATCATCTAGGCCATAAAAAATTAGATTCAATTTGTTGATGATGAAGTAATTACCAATAAACAAGACATGTTTAAAGAAATTGATCAACAATTATTGAGTAGTAAATATTATTTTACGTTTAGTCAACTCGTACATTTGGCCCATGATTTAAAATAGTTAATGGTTTTTAGAGTATCTCCCAATAGCCAACCAACCCATCTTCAAGGTCCACCTTCTAATGTAGGTTCATTGCCATAAATCTTCACATAGAAATAATTTAGGTGCACATGGGGAAAAACATAATGGAGGATGTCTTGTTGGATGGGGGGTTGGGTGTTAACATTATCATCAAGTGACACACTCCTAAGCTCCTTGTTGGACCCACTTGAGGGTCCAAGTGTGTTGAGTTGCGGAAAGTTGGAACTTGGGAGCCGTTCCTGACTTCCAACACTAAAGAGGGGTAGAGGGGCATGCTAGAAGGCCCGGGATTAAACTAGGAAGAGGGACAATTACGTTCTTACACGGTCCTGCATCCAAAACCAACCCCAAGTTGGTTATAACTCATTCTGCATCCATTTGGTGTTGGGACAAGCCACGGGCGACCTTGGACTCACTTGATTCACCATGGCCCGGACTTGGGGAAGCCACCACCTTCCCCCATATAGTATTCTCTGCGTTACTCCGTGGGAGCCACATCCGAATGGCACTTTTTCCCAGGACTTCTAAGGAGGAGTCCCGAAATTGTCTCGGGTTGGACTCCTAGGACTTTGGGCACTCATATCTCCTGGCTCCAACCTTTGATTGGAGCAAGGTCTAAACCAAAGTTGTAGCTCTCCTTGAGAGCTTTCCAATGCTTTATTGCACTCCATCCGCAGACATCGGGAAGAGGTCGATTCCTGACTTTCAATGGTCGGGAGTCAAACTGCCAGTTTGACTCCTGGCCCTTCTTTTGCCCATAACTTGGGCTGCAAATGTCCAAATGGCTCATGCTAGGCCATTTTGAATATCTACACTTCAAAACCTTTCCATTGATATAAAGAACATTTCAATGCAAGGTGTTTTGACCCCTGCAATTGAGCTCTGAGTTTTTGGGAGTCCTAGAGGACTCCAAGTCCCCACTTTTGGGAGTGTGAGTTTCATCCTCACACTTTGTCCAAAGTGGGGTTGCGACATCGAGGATTTGAGGAAAAAACTAGGATTACCTATCTCAAAACTTGCACCCTACACCCTTGGGATGGCAAAACAAACCTTAACTAAACTAGTAAGGTTAATATGATATTTGAAAATCCATATCCATGGTATTCCATATGTCGTCACCTTCACAATGATGAAAAATGACATACTAGATGTCAATTACTCCATGCTATATGTGTCATCCATGGCTACAAAATGCCAAGGTTATGCATGACTAGGGGAATAACCTCATCAACATTGAGGGTAATCACATCATACGCATTATAATTGTAACAAAACATTTGGATATTAACACCAAACATCCATAAGTACCTTGTTATGCTACAATTTTGTTAATGGAGTCACATATGAAAAGGAAGACATGTTGATTGAATTGGATTTGTTTGTAATCTAGACAATGACTTTACTATAACCAAAAATATTGATAGTTGTGGTGGTTGTTATAAAAATTGATACTGAAAAAGGGATCTTTCATTTCCTTCACACACCAAGAGAAATTTTGATAGCCAACATTAAAAAAAGGTTCCACATTGCAAACTTGGAAAATGGACAAGATGTAAAAACAAAACATTTTTCATTTTTGATGGATGGAATCAAAATCCAAAAGTCACAAGTTAGAGCCAAAGTCAAAGAATTGGTAACTAGAACCGAAATCTAAGAGTTGACTACTGGGACTAAAAATCCAAGAAACACTAGATGTAACCAAAATCAAAAACTTGTTTGCATGAACCAAAATTTGCAAATCAATGGCAAATAACAAAATCTGAGACTTGAAGCAAAATATTGAAATTCTTAAGTTTATTGAAATTACAAAATTTCATGAATTAGCTAAAATCACTGAAATTCCTAAATCAATTAAAATTATTGGGATTCTTAAGTTGATTGAAGGAACCAAAATCCTGAAGTTGATGGAAAGTATCAAAATCCTAGAGGTGACACAAATCTATATTTGTGCAATGACTTATATTGAAAGGAATTATGATCTAGACGATACCCTAAAGGTCAATACCAAATCGTCAAACTTGTAAACCGAATTACACCAAGCACATGCTCAAGCTTGGTAGGATGTTCTAATGATTCAAGCATTAGAGTCTACTAAGTCCAACTTTGTGAATATGAAAATTTAGTTGGATAAAAGTATTAACGAGGAGTATCAAATTCAACTCCCTACCTTCTAAGATAGGTTGTCCACTATTTAAGCTAATCTACACCATTTGTAATTGGAGGTTGAGTATCAAAAATTGGAAACGAGCAAAAAATTGTTAAAGCTATATGTTGCCATGGATGTGTGCGAGTTAGAATTGCAACAGAATGAGCCAAACATCTTGAGAAGGAGAATGCGAACTTAAATGCAAAGTTGCGCTTCCAAGTGGATGATTTGAAAGAGTCGACCAAAAGCATTGAGCACATGCAGTTGAATATCCAAGAGTTGTCATGTTGTGTTCCCATCACTCAAGAACAACTTGAGGACTTACAACAGCAAATTTGATTACTTACCCAAAAGGTCAAGGAAACAAATTACACCTTCCATTGGATGGTCTCATTAAAGGGGATTAGAACTAAAAACAAATTCATGAAGGCATAGGTCCTCATATATTAACATAAATTTTTAAAAAAATTGGGCTGAACTGTGGGAATTTTATAAGGCACAAATTGCAAAAAAATTAAACGAAGCCTTTTCGAGTTACCAAAAAGATGAATCTTGTACAAACTTCAATTAACAGCTTATGCCCATGTTATTAAGGGGGTAGGATGAGTACATGGTTTGAATGAACAAGGCATTTTGGATAGGGACTAATCATGGAACATTATTAATTTGAATTTTGAATTATTGTTATTTTTGGAACCATAATGATGTGACTTGGGATTGCCCAAAAGGGGGAGTTCTAGGAAGAGGAAAAGGGAGGACTAGACACAAAGTTTTGGGAAGAGTAAGTAGAACTATAGAAACTATGTAATGGAAACCCACAATTTCTATTTTAAATATACCACAAATTTTATTTGTTGTTTTGAGTTTTATTCAACAAAACACAGAATTCTATTGTAATTTCAAAGTAATTTTCAATCAAATAGAAAAGTACATAATTCTATAGTGATTTTTTTGTTTAGATTATTGTGTAAATTTGATGTAGTATCAAAATATGATGAAATGAATTGTAACTCTGTCTTTAGATTTTTCGGCATTGTATCATGAAGTGCATATTCTAGTTATATGAAATAATCATGAATTTGGTGTTTTAATGAACTGCAAAGCCATGCGTGTTTAAAATTAGGGCAAAAATTGTGAATGTGTGCATATTATAGTGCAAATATATTATTATAGTAGTGTGAAATAAGTTTGTAAGGACTAAATTTCACTTTTACCACACACCTTTCCCAATTTTGTCCTACCTTCGTTTGTTGCCCCTTTTTTAGCTAGACATTGTCAAGAACTAAATATAGGACAATTAATATGGGAGGAGCAAATGAAGGAATTGGAACCACGATGGAGGTGGATTCCATTACTACAAAAGTGGCAACCAAAAGTACTCAAGTTGCACCTAACATTATCAAGGCTACCAAAGAAACTATGCATCCCTCAAAGTTGTCTACCATTGTAGAAATATACATGATGTTACTGAAAACCTTCAACATGGAGATGAAACTGGAATTGTTCCTATGGTAGAGTAGATAGTTTTCTAGTAAAAGTGTAGGATAGTACTACTTGATCCCGAGGACATGATCCAAATAAGAAGGGAGGATAATGTTTAGGCAAGAAAGTTTTCTAGGTTAGTTTTGAAGAGTTGTAGTTTTGGAACCGAAAATCAAACTTTACCCATTTTATGTTATTATTGGTTTTACATTAGAATTTACTTTATGACAAACTAAAATCTATACATAACCATTTAGAAGTTGTTTATTAATATAACTAAAAAGTTAGTTGTCACCTCTAACTTCAATTCCAGACTTTAGATGTAAGATAAGGTTTGATAACTTGGAATTTAGGAAGATTTATAAGGATTTTCATTTTTTTTAAACCTCCACCATTTTCTTACAAGCTTCAAGTCTTCTCTTAAGGAAGCTTAAAAGGTCATTTTCATGATCATTGTTTTGATGCAGTTGTAATGTAATTGTTTTGGCACTTTGAAGTTCTTCTAATGAAATGAGTTTTGTTTTTGCTCAAATTTTTGTTTTGCAAAGTGTCTTGTAGTTGTATTTCCTACTTGCTATTTTGATTGTTAGCTTTGGAGATGCTATAAAATTGTTTTTTGTTTTTTTTTTCTTGAGAGAAAATGGTAGGCTATTTGTTTAACTATTTTCCCCATGTTTTAAAATGAATATTTGTCACCAAACAGTAGCATACTTGAGGTGTTCAAGTTTGTATCGATTTTCAATGAAGTACCCAAAAACATTAAAGAATTCACTAGGTGGGCTTAACAACCACCATTGATTGGAAGAATTTGTTAACTTACAAATGGAATATGTTTTTATGAATGTGGAGCTTTTGATTTATCAATAGAGGAATGAGAGGAGCCAAGCTCAACAATGGGCTTTACACAAGGAATAGGTTAGTCAAATCATTCACAAATATTTTGAGAGTTATCAAAAGGATGAAGAGTTTTATTAGCAACAATTGGATTCTTACGAAAGGTTATGCTTCACTTGGTGATGTTTCCATTTAATTTTAGTATGGCATTGGCACCTTTTGGTTTGACCACCACATCTAACGCCATCAAAGTGAAGAGTAGAATGAAGGAGCTCAAATGGAGGTAAATTATGTAACTGCATCAATTTTGCAAGCTATTGATATGGAGGGCACTTCACATGATGCAAACAATTAGGTACTATAGCTACATTTGGGCTCATTAGTCTTCTTGTTTATGTAGAAACCCCTATACCTCCTATTAATTTAAATGCCCTGATGATTTTTGGTGCAATAGTCAAACTGGGCAATGAAGTCCCTATGGTTTAAAGTTGCCCAAAGATTTTTGGTTGGATTTTGGTAAGACTAAAAATAGCCACAACCCTTACTAAGACTTCGTTGGGTATTGTAATAGAACTAGAAACTTTAGGACTAGATGTTGTGGTATAAATGGTGGAAGCATCTATGATGGATGAATAACATAGGTTTAAAAAAACTATAGTGAAATTATAATTACGAGGATGTGATCCCAATTAGAAAAGGGGATCATGTTGAAGGTCAAAACTTACCAAAAATAGTCACTAAATTTTCCTTACCAAAAACATGTTACCAATTTTCATTACCAAAAATGTTAAAGGTTGATTTTTATTGAATTTCATTATCAATTGGATTTATTTACTAAATTCAAATGATTATTTGTGGGACCAATTTTTTTGGGATAAGGTTAATTGATTGTTCCACCATGTTCAAATAATTTTCTTAAGGTATTCAAGGTTTTGTGCCTTTGAATACTGTACTAAGGGTATTTTGAGTAAAATAATTTTTTGTCATACTTTAATAAATAAATTTTTTACTAGTTATTTTTTTCTTCGTATGCTATAAGTATTCTTTTGATGTGTAAGGTTTATTTCATTTGTATATATTTCATATTTATTTTTGTAGAAGTTTATGAATATGTCCACTAATTTTGGCAGCCAATTTGTGTTTTAGCTTTTTATTTATCTATGGATTAAAAAAAGATTATTTCTTCGACTACCCATTTTATTATTTCCAAAACCTAATAGTTCATCGAGTGGCCTTAACATTAGGACATTTAAACAAGTTGGACAAAACAAAATGACATCTTTATTCAATATGGACAATGGTGTTCTATTAAAATAAGACATCCTATGTTATCTAAATGGTCAAGATAACTACTAATTAAGCTAAGCAATAGCTTAAGCCTACCTATATACCAACTTACTTACCCACATACTTTATCCACTTACCATCTTATAAACCTACCTACCTTGTATTTCCCACCTACTAGATCTTACATATTTACCTACCTACCATGTACTTCCCACCTACTAAATATTACATATTTACCTACATGGGTGCAATTTTTTTAAGGTGTACCAAAATCTTGTCACATCATCATCCTTTTATCTTTTAAACCTAGATTTTTTTTAGCATGTTGTGAGCCATGGATTATAATACCACAAATTGTTAAGTTTTAGTTCCATAATTTTCCTTAGTATTAATGATTTGAATCTTTATAAACCTCGAAGTCGTAATTATTAAGAGTTGAATTAGCCTTTGGATATTTCCAAGTGTAGAGGACTTCTTTATTTAAATTGATGCAAAGCTTAGTTAGTTTTAGGACCTAATAACCTTTTTAAAGTGCATTATCCTTTTATGTTGTAAAGAGGTGAAAGGGGATGTAGAATTAAATATGATTTTACTGATATATTAGGAATATAAGCCCATAATTAACATTAACATTTTGCCATGATAATATTAAATTAGTTGTAGAATAATCTTCAAGCACCAATGATGATTCATAATACATCCTTATTTAGTTTTCATTTCTATCAAACTCCTAAATAAAATCAAGATCAAATTTAATTATAAACATTTTCACTTGAATAACCTTAGGTGAATTACAACTTAATAAACGACTTAAAGGGGATAAATCACAATTGTAAAAAATCTAAAATTTGAAGAATAGTGCGAGCGAGGTATTCGGTTCGATGCTCCATGGAAAGGGGGTTGATTAGGCTTCATAGCCAATGATAATGGCCATCATTGGGAACCCAAGTTTGATAATGAAAACGAATATTGTCATCTTCACATTGACATTCTTCAAACCTTTTTGGTGTGGCTCCATGAGCAAGAATAAATTTTAAATAAATTGATAAGGTGTGTGGGTTAGGAGACAATCAACGATCCCATGCTAAACGATCGACTCGAGTGCGCACCACTATCCTGGATGGTTCTTCTTTGCACAATTGTTGAGAAACATTCACGTTAAGTGGTGCTTCTTTAAGCTTTTCTTGTTCTATTGGTGTAGTCCGAGGATTCAATGGCATAGCAACATCATCCGCCATAATTAAATTTTCACTTAGATCAACAAAAATCAAAGGGTAGCTGAAACAATTTGGCACTTGCATTCGAAGGGGGTTGTCACCTTTATTCAAGAAATTAAGGTAGGTGTAAGGTGTGGTAGTGACGCCAAAATTTCATGAGAAGTCAAACATCCTTGTTCTAACAAATTCATGAAGCCCTAATATCGACAATGGATCTAGAAGTACATGGGAATCCTTGTAATTCCAAATTTAATTTTAATTTACTATGTACTACATAATTAACTAGCACACAATAAAGAATAATTAGGGAATATTAAAAGACTAAATGGTGCATGAAAAGGTTACTACTACCATTGAGTTGATTTAGTCAAATGGGAACTCAAGGATGTTTACTTATTACTACCGATAAATTATCTTAGTAATTAATTACTTAAAATAATCAGGATGAAGAAGTAGGATGTTATAGTTGAACAAACGAAATTGACAATGATGGAGCTCAAAAACCCCATCAAGATGTCTAAGATAAGGAAAAGGATGAGTCCTCCAATTCCATTGGTCATGAGGATTATCATCCTATTTGATTGAAAAATGGAACCATCCTCATGTTTCATTGGGCATAAGGATTTTCATCATAAATTCCATAGGAGAGAGAATCATTTTCGATTCTCATTGGTTCATGAAGGATGAAACCATTGATTGGAGGGAAGGATTTCCAAACTTCCAATAGACAAAGAGGACAAGCTCAAGGAGGGGTCATGGAGGTTTACCAAAGGGAGAAGGGAGTATCTTGTGTTTTGGGAAGGAAAAGGAGGAGAATGAATGTGTGAGAAAAAAATTAATTCTTATGTGTGGAAAGGTGTTGTTCATAGGAAAAATGTGTGCAAACAAGAGCATGGAAAGAAGTTATGTGTAGCAAGTGCTTGTAGTGGAGTTCATAGATGCATTTCCATGACAAAGCCTCTAGATTTTTATTTTAAATAAATTTTCCTCTCAAATCCACTGTTGGATTTGTGTCAAACTTTAAATAATTTTAGTTTAAGAGGTGTAGAAGGTCTCTCACAATTTCAACATCATCAGGTTTGCTGCAAGGGAGCTACATGTGCCGAAAGTGGAGGGGGTTGAAATTGTCTATTTTTCCTTCAAATCTAGCCAAAATAGTTTTTAGTTCCGAGGAATAATTCTTGATTTAAAAAATAAAAAACTTATAAGATTTTGTAACATTGCTCTTTATTAAATTAGCTTTTAAAAAATCCAATGCATGTTAGATTAAGAGGTTGTATGAAGATGTTCTAACGAGTGGAACGAAGGAGGTTCAACGATCAAGCATGAACATTGAATGAACATCAACATAATGCTCCTTCATATTCTTTTTGGTGAGTTATGATTCTCCCACAATGTCTTTGTATCTTGCAAGTGGACACAACACATTAGATTCTTAATGAATTTCATTACATTACATTGAACCATCTTTACTTGTTAGACTACAACTACATGGTAGTTCCACTCCCAAGTGGGTTTGTGAGTGCATATCTTCATGTGGAAGGTGTGCAAGATTCCTCACACATGTAAAAACATTTTTTATGGATGATTATGATAGAATCTAAAATTGTAATAGTTTAAATGTCGCAACCTTAGCCTTGGGCATGTGACGAAGGCAATGGTTTACAAGGTTTCGGGCCAATAAGGAAGTTTGAGAGTCACGCTGCATGCTCCCAGGAGTGTAGGAAAGTGTGAAGGGATGAACCCTCACACTTCCAAAGGAGCTTCCACTTTGGGAGTTGGAGTTTCGGTGGACTCCCAAATCTTCATAGAGTGATTGCAAGGGTCAAAAACCAATGAATTGAAGAGTTTTTTATATCATTGAAAAGCTCTTAGAACGTAGCTGTCTAAAATGAACTTGCATGACCATTTTGACATTTGAAACACAAGTTATGGCCAAAAGAAAAGTCAGGAATCACCCTGATTTCCTCACATGCAGGTGGCGCACGACATACCATTGGAAAGATATCGACAAAGGCTATAACTCTGTTTCAAACCTAATTTCAATCAAAGGTCTGCACACAAAGTTATGGGGCCCCAAAGTTGTGGGAGTTCCAACTTCGGGAATTTCGGGACTCCCAAATGGGAGTCCAGGGACAAAATGCCATTTAGATGTGGACCTCATGGAGAGGCACAAAGTATAATATAAGGGGGAAGGTGGTGGCTTCCCCCAAGTCCGAGTTGTGGTGAGTCTTGGGGGTCCAAGTTGCTCATGGTTTGTCGTAGCACTAAAAGTGCTCCAACTATGTTAACCACCTTGTGTTTGGTTTTGTGTAAGTTTGTGTGAATAATTGATGCTTGTCACTCTTCCTAGTCCCATCCCAAAACTCCAGCACGCCCCTCAACCCCCAAAATGCTACGAATTAGGGAACATGCCTTGGTTCTTTGCCTTTTTACTATTTTTAATTTAGACTCACCTTTAAGTCCATGAAGGAGCTTGGGAGCGCTTCACTAAAATATAATGCTTCTAAAATTTTTAACATCATTTGATTCATTTTTTATGGGGATCAAAATATAGGGTAAAAAAAGATTGTAGTAAGGACTAGGCCCCTTTCATCTTGTGTGGTACACCTTAAAGGATTTTCACCCACCTACTTCATACTTTGTAATTACCATCTTACATCCTAATTACCCACCAACCTACTTACCTACATACCTATTTATTTCCTATTCCCTACCTACCATCCTACATCCATCCTTACCTACCTACCTACCTACCTACCTACCTACCTATTTATTTTTTACTTCCTACCTACCATCGTACAACCTTATCTACTTACTTCATACTTCCCACTTACCATCTTACATCATTACCTACCTACCTACCTCAATAAATTTATCTTTGGGTGGTACCACTAGGAATGTCACACCCCAATCTTCTATGACCCATCCAACTTTAGGACAACATAAAACTCGCATAAATAAAAATTCAATCCAAATTATTTATTGAAAGATTACCCAAGTCATGTAAAATCATTACACTAAAATGTGTTGTAGTTCAGTATGGGTTTTATTAGATTTTGAATGAAGTTAAACATTTTTACCATGGTGAAATTGGTCAACCCCTTAAGGAATAAGGACCAGTTGTTACAAACAATGAATTGGTCCACTAGTACTTAGTGAAACAAGGTTATTTCAAGTAAAATACAAATTTACCAAGCCATTTCACTTGTTAGTTAATTAACTAAACAACATGTAAATCAATTAAATTTAAATTATTTAATATTATTAATCATTTCATGACTTTTAGTCTATGAATTATTGACATGTGTTAGTACTAGGTTAAAAACCTAGCCTAGGCACATAGGCCATGTAATCAATCTAAGTAGGCATCTACTATATGGAACTAAATAATAAAATATTTCGTCAACTTATCAATGTTGACCATAAACACACCATTTGTGAAGTTTGATCCCTTGACCTTTAGGATGGTGACAAACACCCCTACCATTAAGCCACCACACTTATTATGATAATATGCTACATTGCATTTTATTTATTAAATACTTCATTTTAAACATTGAAAATTCATATTTTATTATGATTTTGTCCAAATGAAAAGATTCCATTCACCACACTAAATTATAATAGTAAATTATGTCAACTAGTAATGAAACACAATGTTTACATAATGATATTATAATGAAATAACTTTATCAAAGGTGAAATCATTAAAATGTAGTGAATTTATTTGATTTTAAAAGTCCCATAAGGATTTAGGCTAATGAATTACACCTCACTTTTGTACTAATGAATTAAAAAATCTGATTAAATTTACCCAAAAAAAAAGTTGATGTGAAAAACGAATGCATAAAGAAGAAAATTAAAAAATGTCACATGAAGGATTTTTTTGATTAGGAACACAAAAAGAATCTATTTTTTGGGAATTTTTCGTGGATGTTAATTATTGAGAATACTTCAAATGCCAAGCTACTTGATGTCTTTTATAAATAATTAATTGAATCAATTTGGATTTAGTTATGAATTTTTGAAATCAAGATCATGAAGCCCCACAAGGCCATTGATGTCAAGAACACAAGTGATAATTATTTGCACCATTTATTGTTTTAATGACTAATTTGGACCATTCCCTTGTGCATGTACTAAATAAATAAGAAAAAATATCTAATGCGTAAGTGTAAAGACACTTTTAAAAAAAAGTTAGAAATTGGGTCAAGAATGGGTCAGGATTCAAAATGTTAATGCATATTATATACTTTTGGGTGTTCATTATTTTTCATGAATGTGTGCATAGGTGGGGAACACATAGCCCACCTAGTCCAATCAAATAAACCAATGTATAAATAAATGGAATTTTATTTTTAAAATTAAGTCCAACTTTCTTGTGATTTGGTAAGGTGGTTCCTAGTGGTACCACCCAAGGAAAAGTTGTTGACCTCATATTTCCCACCTACCACTGTACAACCTTAATAACCTAGCTTTTACTTCCCACCATAAAACCCTATCTATTTACTTTGTCACAACCTTAGCTTTGGGCTCACGACCAAGGCCACGGGGGTTGCAAGGGTGCGAGCCAAGAAAAAGCCCCGAGAGTCACATCACATATTCTTGGGAATGTAGGAAAGTGTGAGGGAGTGAACCCTCACACCCCCAAGGCAACTCCCACTTTGGGAGATGGAGTCCTGGTGGACTCTTGAAATTTTAGAGAGTGATTTCAAGGGTCAAAATTCAATGGTTTGTTGCGTTCTTTACATCATTGGAAAGCTTTTGGAACTTAGATGTTTAAAATGGGCTCGCATTGCTCATTTGGACATATGAAACATAAATTATGGCCAAAAGAAGGGTCAAGAGTCAAATTGTCAGTTTGACTCTCGACCCGATTTATGTAGCTATAGACCACATGCAACATACCATTGGAAAGCTTTCACGAGAGTTAAAACTTTGCTTTAAACCGCACCTTGATCCAAGGTCTGTTTGCAAAGTTATGGGGCTTCAAAGTCGTAGGAGTCCTTGTTGGCGTGATTTCAAGACTCCCACTCGGAAGTCTCGGGAGAGAAAAACCATTTGGATGTGGGCCCCATGGAGAGGTACAGAGTATACTATAAGGGGGAAGGTAGTGGCTTCCCCCAAGTCTGGATCGTGGTGAGTTTTGTGTGTCCGTGTTGCCTGTGGCTTGTCCTAGCACCAAAGGTATTCCAACTATGCACTAACCACCTTGTGTGGGTTGTGTGCAGGCCCTTGTGAATGAGTGAAGCTTTTCAACTCTTCTTAGTCCCATCCCGGAGCTTCTACCCCTCAAAGTGTTGTGAGCTAGAGAGTGTGCCCCAACTCCTCCCCCTTCCATTGTCTTGTACTAGGACTCACTTTTGAGTCCTTCAAGGAGTTGGGAATGCATCATACCTCCTACTTCCCACCTACCATTGTACAACCCTACCTACCTATTATTTTCCACCTACCATCATAAAACCTTGTTTACTTACTTCCTACTTTCCACCTACCATTATACAACCCTACCTACCTACCTCTTACTTCCCACCTACCATTTCACACCTTTACTTACATATTGATTCACATGTACCTCCTTACCTACCTACCTATAGGTACCTTCTAGTTTTTCCTTACCATCCTACATCATATAGTACCCATCTATCTCCCACCTACCATTCGAAATTATTACTTACCTCCTACCCACTGACCTATTTAGCTACCTACCTCCTATGGACTACCTACCTACCTACCTACCCTTCTACCTACCAAACATCATGCAACCTACCTATTAAATACCTAACTTTTTTACTTACTTACATAATTAATGATATGAAATATAACAAGTGAAGTAAAAAACTTGACAAGTTTTGTGAACTTTAAAAGGTGTAATCCATTGATAAGGATTTAGTTTATCATTGGGGAGGTAAGGGGTTCAATTCCTAATACTTGTAACCTATATACATGCTTAAAGGGTTAAGGTAGGCAAGCTATGTTAGGTTAAGTTAAGTTAGGAAGGTTAAATAGACTAGGTTAAGTTAGATTGGTTAGGTTAGGCTACCACCTACCTACTTGCCTTTTTTACAACCTATTTAAACTTATATAAAACCTACCTACCTACAAGTTCATTTTTTGTGTGGTAATAATCCCAAAAACAATTGGGTAGAAATTTGACTAATCAAATGGTCCACTATCTAATAATCAAAATGACCACTAAAATAGTCCAATAAACTATTAGTCCAAAAGACCACCCTAGTTAGCAAGACATGTCTTATTGACTTGTCCAAATTGACAAGATGGTCTTTTTGACACTTGTTTAAATGAGGCCCAAAATAACCCATTTTTGTAGTAGATTTAATGTGAGTGGTTGAAAGCATGGCTAGGTCTCTACATAACTAGTTCAACTGCATTTTGATGTTGTTCATTGGCTTCTACCTTTTATGTTACATCCATGTTTGGTGCATTCATTAATTCATCCCCCATAAGTTGCACTTGATGTTCATCTTGTATTTGTGCAAGTTTTGATGTAGGTTTATGTGTAACTTTATCGAACTATTTAAAAACTTCTAGTGACTACTATTGACATTTCTTGAAATCAACAAGTTTTAGAGAAACCCTTGCATTATTTTTGAACCTAAAATCAATTTGACTCTTCCTAGTAGTCAAAAACTTGCAATTTGTGATTTTTTTGGTAAATTGGACATTTGATTAACTTCAAAAAAATTACACTAACGTCAACCTATTAGCTAATGCTTTCAAAATCAATCAAGAAACATAAACCTTTGTCATAAAAATTGCCCAAAACAATATTTACAAAATGGTACAAACTAGAATTTCTAAATGCCAATGCTTTTGAAATCTGATCTAAATAATGAATATAACAAAAGAAATCTAAGCATGAATGCTTTTGAATTTTGATTCATAGTGTGGTCACCAAATGTTTAACAAATTTTCTTTATTTCCTTCAAAGTTTTTACCTCTTATTTACTCAATAACATGTTTTGAAAATAGCAACAAGTACATACAAAATGAAAAACTAAAAATCCTTTGTACAATTCATAATCAAACATATACACAAAATGCATGAAAACTTTAAAAAACATAATTGAGAAAATAGAATGCTTCATTCCTCTATTTCAAACCAAAACAAAAATAGAGTCCTATTTCACTCTGTTTTCTTCATTTGAGGACTAAGGATTGATAATATGTGTAGATGTGTACACCAAGGTTTCCAATTGTTGTGGAATACAAAGTTGATCATCAATGTTGGATGGGTATCAAAATCCTCATGATACCTGATTAGGGTTTCAGTCAGGTTCTCACATTGAAAACAATAGGTTATCACTTCTTGTGAGAACCGTCAGGTTGAGAGAATTGTAAGTTCTTTAACATGACAAAACCCACACTTCGCTAGGGTGATACCTGCCCTGACCCTGAACCACGTTAGGGCTGGGAGAATTCCTGCACCATAAATCTGGAAGGATTCCCTAGCCTTTCTTTGTATGGTGAAGAGTCACTTGGTCATAAATGATGCATCCACTATGTACCTAGCACTATAGGGTGTAGAGCCAATCCAATCAGTCCTGCTTCATTGATAATTTAGTAGTTGTCCATGCTTCTTTTTTTCAAGGGTACAGGGAATATGTTTAGCTTTTTTTTTTCATAGGTAGTGTCAACCTTGCTTCAACTTTCCACTTGCCCTGTTGAAATGAAAGTCCACGATGATTTAGCCAATTCGACACGTCTTACTTACCTAAGATATGGGTATTCACGTATTGACCCAGCAATCAACTAGGCAACAATTTCCAGATCCCACATATTGCAAGCCATAATTCAAGAATGTCGGTCCAACAGGACAATCACAGGGATCCATTCTTATGTTGTAAACAATCTCCAATCTCTTTCAAATCATTTGACTCACAGCTTTCTCTGTCGATTCTGAGAGCAGACATTGTAGTTCACTTTAGCCAAGAAATGATTCAAAAGAAGCTATCTGATACATGCTTTCTTGTCTGCTAACAAGTCTTCCTAATTATGTTTTCAAAGCAAATCTTCATTGATTCACATATCTGTACTCCCTGATGCAGCATAATTATTGTGGGGACCTCAAGGCCTCATCACCCTTTTCTTTCGTCTTCTAGGGTCACTCAGAAATGCACACTTCACATTTTACTTTGAACTATCTGGGCCCTGGGTGTTTTGTCGATGCCAGGCAAAAAAAGGTGTGAAAAAAGTGTTCACAAGGCTTAAACCTGCACCTCCATTAACGTCTGTGCAATCACAACCAGTCCACCATCAAGAAAGGACAAATAACAGTTTGCATATATATACTGCATTACTCAATATGCTATGAACAGGGAATTATTTTCTGAATTTTGTGAGGTTGAAAATTTTGCAAATTTTTTCCCAAAACCAGAAATTTTCCCAAAAAGAACTTGCCATGATGAAAAAATTCACCCCCAAGAAAAAAAAAACAACTAGCTATGACATCAAAAAACGCTCAAAATAAAGTCCAGCTATTCTTTCATTTCAAACTCCAAACTTTGGGAAACTTTGTCATTGGAACATTCAACAGGGTCAATCATACAATAGACAGTTTATCTTCTGGAAATAAGCAAAAGACCCCAAGCTAGCTCTGCACTGTATGCAGGCAGCAAAAGCTGCAATTGTCTTCTGATTGCAGAGTTGTTACTTGTTACACTTTTTTTATTGTGGTTTTCTTCATTCAAACAAAAATGGTGCTGGAACCCCAGTCATAGATATGAACATGTCCCAAAGCCAAATCCATTCCTGGGGCATGACATACGAACCCACGCCACTATATTCCCACTGCTTCCTGCATGAAGGGATGAGTGAATCTCTCAACTTTCAGATAAAAACACTAGCCGTTTCCTGACAGTGGGGAAGCTGTCATCACTAGAGAATTCCCAAACGAGAAAGAGTCTCGAATGGTACACTTGGTTATTTCTTACTTCCCGATTGAGAAACAGTCGCACACTTGGTTATCTGCGCAGGGGATTGAAACTGTCCTTCCAGGCAATAAAGAGGCGCTTACTCTGCAAAGGGAAAGCTTTTGAATAAAATCTCTCAGTGAATTGACCTTCTACCACTTGAAACGTGCACTGAAAGTTATATTGCCTTCCAAAGTCCTTTGTCTTCAATCTCTCAGAAGCAAACAGTAGTATCAATAAGTACTAAGAGCATGCCCGACGGCAGCAGTAAATTGGATGAAGCTTTGCAGAAAAGCACTGGAAATCTTTGGGTTGATAAAAACAACCATGTTGACAATGCCATGCACGAGCACGTGTATCATGAAAGGACTGCTTCTCAGCAGCAAATGACTGTTTCTTATTGGCCAACTACAGTGATTGGCTCAGGTGGTGAGAGTTAAATATTCTCTCACTTTATACAGTTGATATTTTCAGGATCATGCAGGGACAAACTCAATAGTGCACACCAAATGTGATAAATCTTTATAGAGGGTTGCCACTGGGCATGCTGTAGAGCATCTCCACCCACAGCCTCTATTGGGGGGCCTCTATAAGTGTTTATGTGACATCCAACATAAAGTGTTAATTATTTCCCAATATCCACAAAGAGCTTTTCTGGCTGCAAAATTCCCCCAAAATACAAGGAATAAAAGTAAGAAGGGAATATGGTGTCACAATATTAGTGTTTTTCTGGAAAAAAAATAAAAAGACATTCACCACATTTGGACTCTGATTTTGGTTTGATAGCAATTTAAAAACTATTTAAAAAACTACCTAGAGAAGTTTTAAAACCTATTGCCATTTAATGCTAAATCCCTCTTGGGATGATAGCCAATGATGTGGCCAAAGTGAACTAGCAACCACCAATGCACCAATTGGTTGTTCTATCCACTAGATGGGTTGTTTTTTTCCATTTAACATCAAATGGGTTCATCACAATCCATTTCTTTTCACTGTTGACCATTATATTTTTTTGGGGGGGTTTGTTTTTGGTTGTTTTTTCCCTGGACCTAACCTCAAACATAGCTACCCTACCCACCTTCCTACCCTCATAAGTATTGTACCAACCTTGGGACCTTATTAATTATCCCTTACTGACATAACTACCTTAATAACTAGTTATCCTACTGACCTAACTATTATACTAATTACTTGCCTTACTAACCTAGCTACCATGTTAACTACATACCTTAATAACTTAACTTCCTTATTGATCTAGTCATTATACTAACTACCTACCCTATTGATTTAGTTACAGTACTATTTACCAACCTTATATAGACAAACACCCTATTGACATAAGTATTTTACAAACTTAGTCACCTTGATAAAGTAACATGTTTCCTACGTACTAACTTGCCTATCTACCTAGCTACCTTGCTAATGTAACTTTCTTCCTACCTACATGTTTACCTACTTTAACAACCTATTTGCCTTGTTATTTGAACTTCCTTTCTACTTATTAACTTGCCTATTAACCCAACTACTAACCAATATACCTACTTATCTACCTATGCACCCACCTTCCTACCTACCATTATGTTCACCTACCTACTTATGTTTTTTACATAACCACATACCTAACTAATTACCTACTCACTTTTCCCACCCCCTATCCCCCCCTAATCCTACCTATCAATTTATCAAGGTTCGCCTTAATTCATGGATGATGAACATAGGTGCCCCATATGTAGGTGTTACAAACAATTTATAGTGGAAACAATGTCATATTTATAGCCATTTTGGTGTAATTAAGGCGTATTTTACTAAAGTTTGATTACCTAATTTATTTCTATAATGGACATTACAATACATCTCTTTTCATGTAATTATTATAAATATGTACTATTGGATTATGGTTTAGGTTTATGGTTGGGACACATAAATTGGTTTGTAAGTTTTTCACAAATATATAGTAACTAAACTAGGTTAAATTTGGGGGGGAAATTTTAGGGTTTAAACATATGTGAAGTAATACAATTTCATTCTATATTTTTTTCAAAGAGAGTGGAAAACAATAGTTTAGACAAATCACACAAAAGTAAGAGATATATCTATTCTTTTGGTTTTTTACAAAATTTATTTGATTAATTATGAAGATTAAGGTTTTTTTTCAATGAATAAATTTCTGTGATTTAAAAGCTTTAAATTTTGGTTTAAATTTTTTTTCCTATGTTTATTATTATTATTGTTTTGCATTATATAATTTGTATATTTTGTATAGTTTTAGGTTTATAAGATATATATCATTAGGAATTTTTTTGGTTAAGGTTGTAATAAAACTTATGGAAAATTATCATTTGAATTTTTAAGGTTATGCTTTATGATTTAATGTTTAGGAATTTGATTCATATATATCAAGGCTTAGGGTTTATACTTTAGACTTTGCTCATTGTATTGGTTTTTTATTTTTATAACTTATTTAAATCTATAACATAATTATGAATCTCCTTTGTTTCCATATGTTCCATAGTTGTTAAAGTTCAATATTTCCTACCCACTTTTGTTTAAATGCAATACCCATATCATATTGTGATAACCATGAAACAAAAAAGTATTTGATTCCCTACTAATACATCATGAAATTCATGTCTTCAATATTATATATTCACCTTATAATATGATTTAACATATAGAAAAATGAACATAATGCAAAATTGGTCACATTGATGATACAAGGGGTCAATGTTTAATGTAAAATTTATTACTTAATGTTAAAATTATGGTTTAGGTTTAGAGTTTAGGACATATAAATTAATTAACATTTTTTTATAGGTCTTTAATAATTAAAATAAATCTAGGGTGCATTTTGGGTAGAATTGTTAAGGCTTA
The DNA here is from genome assembly GCA_963921925.1 of Sphagnum tenellum. Classification (NCBI taxonomy): domain Eukaryota; kingdom Viridiplantae; phylum Streptophyta; class Sphagnopsida; order Sphagnales; family Sphagnaceae; genus Sphagnum; species Sphagnum tenellum. The sequence goes on along the minus strand of OY998153.1, from coordinate 6,098,913 downwards.
AACATGTGTAAAACAATGTAATGTCATTTTATATTTTTTTAAAGAAAGTGAAAGAACTTAACTTGGAAATATTACCAATTGGTAATAGATATACCTTTTATTTGTGTTTTCTTCGATGTAACACCCATATTCAAGTTCGTTTTTGATATAACCCTTAGGTGATTTAGGTAATTTGAAGTGTAAACCCAACCCTCAATGCAATACCCACATGTAGGGTCATTTCAAAATAACTAATGTGCAGTTTGGGTGGCTTTTCAATGAAAACCAAAACATATACACAATACTTGCATGCGAATTCATTTGAAATAATCCATAAGTGATTTAGACAACCTTAGGTGAAAAATCAACTCTAAATGCAATATCCACATGTAAGGTCATTTCAAAATAAGTGGTTTAGGTACCTAAAAAATGTTTATTTACATATCTATATTAATTTTATAATAATCAATTATCATGAATAATTATCTAAAATAATGATTTGAATAACTTATCAACGTTTTTTAAAAATTAAAATAATAAATTAAAAATCAAATTATTAGTTATATGAAAAATTAAAGTTCAACCAAATAATCAATTGATTAATATTAAAAAATAAATGATTTTAAAAATATGATAATCAATCATTTATATTATATAAAATATTTTTCTAATAATTCTTTAATTATGACATTATTTGTTGATACTTAAACTAAATTATTATGTTATATGAATCTTATAAATCTACAATGGAAACCTATATGTAAATATTGCAATCAATGTAAAAAAACCAACTATTTATGATACCTATTTGTGGGTATTGCATATTTGAAATTGCCTTATGCAAAAGATGTAGGTATTGCACAATGTTCATTTTGATCTTTGTAAACCCTAGACAAATTAATGTTACCTATTCATATGGGCCTATTTAAATTTTGATTCTTACATCTAAAATACTAAAAAGATCATGAAAAAAACCATATATAATTAACCATATACCCATCAAACAAATTTGATTAAAAGAAAATATTATATTGATAAAAGATGTACAAATATGGGTGGATAAAAAAATGCTAAAAAAAATAATAATAAAAGTTATCTATAGTATATCAAATGACCAAAATTCAAAATTTGGGTAGTCCAGAAACTGAAAAGGCTGAAAAAACCTAATTAACTATATAACGTGGAAACCCTAAACCATATCATTATCTACAATCTCGTGTTTAGCTTGGTAAGAAACTGTTGCATTTATAGCCCTTGTTGCATGATGAACAATGTATGAATGGCAACATTACATCTTGGCCTAAACTACATTTGCAACAAACTTTTCTTTTGTGGTGCCTAAACCCTATAAACACCCAAAAACCACCAAATTAAACCTTAACACCCACCAAAGAAGGCAATGGCAACAAACTACCATTGCCTTCTTCACTATAACACCATCATTAGAAGAAAATGACGGCACGTTGCCACATTGTCCTCTTCTTCTCTTGCTTCTTTTTACACATAGAGAAGAAGGCAATGGTAGCACGTTCTTTGTTCCAACAACACCACAAAAGAAGACGATGGCACATTGCCATTGTCTTTTCCTTATTTAACACAAAAAAGAAAGCAACGACAACAAATTTTCATTGCCTTCTTCGCTTGAACACCACCAGGGTAAAAGGCGATGGCAACAAGTTGCCATCGCATTCTTCATTGCAACAAACTACAAAAGAAAATGACGACACATTGCCATCATCTTCTTATTCTCTACAACACCACCACAAAAGAAGACGACATCACATTGTCGTCATCTTCTTCTTCTCAAACACAAAGAAGATAAAACACACAACACAAAAACCAATAGAAGGGAAGGAGCTTACCTTCAAGCTCCTGCTCTACGCTCTCACTTTTGGTTTTTGCTTCTACCCTTATGTTTCAAACGTTTTCTCTTGACATCTTTTTTTCAAACAAAAGAAAAGAAAAAAAACAAAGGAAAAAAAACATAGAAAAGAAAAGAAATGCAGAGAAGGGAGGTATATCATATTTAAAACATAATTAACCATTAAAACAATCATTAACCAATACCTAGACTAACAATCCAAAATTTCAAAAAATACACCATACTTAACTACACGTCTAACTACTAGTTTAGTTAAGTACATGTTCTACATATTACCTATTGACCAACCTATCAACCTATCTTCTTAACTTAATCATTACTTGCTAGGTTTAGAATTAGTTAGGCTAATATTCCAGGTTAGGTTAATTAATAGGTTAAGACACTTATTAGGTTTAACAATTTGCTTACATTATCAACCTATAAAGTCACATGTTACCAAATCTAGGTAACACTTTTGTTGAAAATGAAAAGGCTTAGTGGAAGGAGTAACTATGGGATTTGGGTCGGATGGAATAAACTTGAAGAATGATCCTTGTTATGTGCCCCAAATTCCAACATGAAAAGAAGTGGTAAGGACTGGTGGGGGAGTAGCCCCTTTTGTTTTATTGATATCCTTTGTTGTCTCCACACCTATAATCTGATGTAAAGGCACATCAACAAAAGCCTCATGATTTGCATCGGAAAAATAAATGTTGCAACCCTAGCGTTGAGCTCGCAACCAAGGCAAGGGTTTGCAAAGGTGCGAGCCAAGAGTGAAGCTCGAGAGTTTTATTTCATGCTCCTAGGAATGTAGGAAAATGTGAGAGAATGAACCCCCACACATTCCCAAGTGAGCTCCCACTTTGGGAGTTGAAGTCTTGATGGACTCCCAAATCTTGAGGGCGATTGTAGGAGTCAAAATTCATTGCATTGAAATGTTCCTTATATTGTTAAAATCTCCTGGAATTTAAATGTCTAAAATGGGTTTGCATAATTCATTCGGATACTTAAAACATAAGTTATGGCCAAAAGAAGCATCGGGAGTCAAAGTGCCAATTTGACTCCTGAACACTAAAAGTCAAGAATCGCCCTAAATTCCTTATGTGTAGGTGACGTGCCACATATTGTTGCAAAGATCTCAACAAGGGCTACAATGTTTTTTTTTACCTCACTTCAATTGGAGGTTTTCACAAGAAGTTATGGGCTTCCAAAGTTGCAAGAGTCTCAATTTTGATAATTTCGGGACTCCAACTTAGGAATCATGGGAAAAAATGACATTTGCGTGCAAGCCCCGTGGCCAAGCACAAAGAATACTATAAGGGGGAAGGTGGTGGCTTCTCCCAAGTCTGAGCCATGGTGAGTCTTATGAGTTCATGTTTGCCCATGGTTCATCCATGCACCAAAAGTGCTCCAACTATGCATTAACCAACTTGTTATGTGGTTTATGCAAGTTTGTGTGAATAATTGATTCGTTAGTCATTCGTCCTAGTCCACATCTTGGAACTCTAATGCCTTCTACCCCCAAAGTGTTGCGAGCTAGGGAACGTACCCGACTCCCTATCCTTTCGTTGTTTTCAACTTTGGATTCGTAGTTGAGTCTATCAAGGAGTTTGGGGCTGCATCAAAAGAACTCCTTTCCCTTTTTCCTTCATTTTACCTTTTCCCTTGGAAGCATTTTTTCATTTCCCACCTTCAACCTATGATCCTACAAAACTAACAAGATTCTCCACAAATGCCGACTCAATATTTTCCTTTAATGGAATTTCTAACGTAGGTCTATTGTCTTTTAACCAATCAAAGTACCAACCACATTAAGGAAGATAAACAATCCATTCCTTGAGTAAATCATTGTGGAACATTATGTTATCCACCTTGGGTTCATGGAAAATCTCTATGAAATTGGGGATCTAGTCAACAACATGGTATGGGAAAAGAACACATGATATAAATACATGCAGGGCCTTGAACAACACTTAAAAACATAATCTTCACATTGAATTCTATAAAAATGAATGTATCGACTTTCATATTCTCAACATTGAAAGTAAGGGAACCAATGTGGTGATCATAATTATTCTATGGATAATTACTCGCACCTAGGGTATAATGGGACGTAATTTGTGCATGGAATGATGTTTCTTGAAGGAATGAAAAAGGAGAGAAGTTCTAATACATGTACAACACTTGCTTGATAGCCTCCTTGCTTTCAAACTACTACTCTTAGGATTTGCTTCTCTAGATCCCATTCTTAAGCTTGAACTCTCGGAAGAAGCAAGTCTCCCATATTGCCAACCTCAACTATTGGATATATGAGCCAAAAATGATCATATCCACGACCTTTCTGATAATCCAACCAAAATAAAAGATTGTTACATTAAACAACTTAAGTGCTTCAATTTCAAGTTGCAAGAACAAGAGCGCATTAAGAAAGAGATTTTTGAAAAGGAAATCATAATTCAAAAACTAACAACTAGAAGTAGATTTTTGATGCTAGAAGGTTGTTTTGTGTAACCAATTGTCAATTTGGGAATTAGATAAGTTGAGCTTGGGGAATTTTTTTGCCTACTTCAAAATAACATATTCATTCCACACTTGGATCCAAGACAAATTTTGCTTGGCCGCCACACATGAGTAGGTAAACATCTAGAGCTTTTTAGTTAGCATCTCAAGCTCCAAATTCATGTCATAATGAAAATGTGTTTCCTTCAAGAAATATGGACCTAAGGTTGGATCACATACTTGCAAGTGCTTGTAAAAGGCCGAGTAATGATCTTTCCTAACTTGGTCCATGGTTCTCTCCATCTACTCTTGGAGCTTCATTGATGAGTAGTTCAGAGTATCAAAAAAAATTTCATAATAAAGTTTGATCGTGATGTCCCTAGTTGTAGAAATCTCACACTACAAAAACAATGCAAAGTAAACAAGAAATATGGTACAAAAGTTATAAATAATAGGAATTCAAGGGAATGTGGAAATCTTCAAACCTTATACATGTATTTGAAGAATGCCTTCAAAGTGAAGGAATGCCAAATCTTGCATGATTTCTACTGGAAATTCATCCCAAAATTACTTTAGCATGATAATCCCAATAGACTAAATGTGGAAAAACTCATGAACAAGGTTGGGTTCCACATGGTCTAACTCAACAAACTTGCAAAGATACATGTAGTTAAAGGAAAAAATCTAAGGTTTACTTGATGAAGAAAAGCAAAAAGAACGTCATAAACTTACTTGTGGAGGTCCGTCATGGCAATGAACAACTCGATAAGCCCATGGGAGGTATCCAAGACAATAAAAATCACAAAGATGTACTAAGAAGGTTCATCATTGTGCACATGATTGATATATGGCAATTGGTTTACAATTTGTGATTACCATCCCAAACAAAAAACATTCACCTAAACAAAGACAAGCGGGATCTTTTCATTGGTGGAAGGTACTAGCCAACTTGCCATTATTTTTAAAAAGTGAAAAATTCCCAACTATGTTTTATGGAGGAAAAGGACCTAAGTATAGGCCCTTTCGTGATTTTCAACTTGTTCCCTCGGCTTACTAGCCTTGGGCATAGATCTCAAATTCTGGAAGGGCTTGTACTCAGGCCCTTCTCCATACATTAAATCAATACACATACATACTTGCAAAATACTTGTTTAAATTGCTAAGCATTGCATACCTTGGATACCTATACCTAAAATACCATACCTATTGTGCTTTTCATTACCTAATTAAATGATGTGTTTCCCAAGTTCAATATATATTTTTTGCAACAAGCCAATTTGATTGACCCATTGGCCCATCATTTAAAAACAAAAAAAAATTATGAAGGCTTCCCAAAAAAGAAGGTTTAACTTTAAAGTATAAATTTTCTCTCCTTTTGGTTGAGCTTGTGAGCCATACTGACATAGTCATGTATGGTAGTCTTAAATTTTAAAAACTTCATCAGGAAAATTCAAATGGGGTAAGGATTTTAGGGGTTTTCAACAACTTGTGTTAAAATAGGGGGTGGTGAATGCGCATGGTTATGTGGAGGGGTTGTTTTCTTTTTTGAAATACTGTATTGGTTGGGTTAGTTTTTTTCTTCAACGGAAAGCTAATAAACCATAGTTTTAGAACTTCAATGGTGTAATCAAGGGTGAAAAAACTCTAAAGGGTTGGGGATAGGAACGGACTCCAGAATTCATGGTCTGCAACAAAACATTGGTCTTATTATAATATTTAATGAGTAGCAAGGATGTTGGAATTATCAAGCATGGAAAGGAGATCAATGAAAGGTCCAATAGAAATAGAATAATCATCAAGCCTTATAAGCATATGATAATTCAAAACAACTTAATGATTAAACAAACAAGGGGATAGGGTGATAATGACAACTTGAATTTCATGATGAATGGAACATTTATTTAGATTACGGTTAAGCTCAACAAGGAGCTGCAATTACATGTGAAGTCCTAGTGTATGCCGTAATGATAGTTCATAACTGTAGAAAATTTAGTATGCGTCAAATGGTGCAAGTTAGGTAGTATGCCTTGTTATTGGAGGTAATTGGCGAATTAACTTATGCGACCAATGATAATGTCCAACGCCAAAAATTGAAGACCATGCGAAGATGGAAGTGTCTTCAGTCTCGGAACAACCTTCATAAACGATTTCGGGTTCATCATCAGAAGTGGGTGTGAGTCATGGATTATAATACCACAAATTGTTAAGCTTTAGTTCCATAGTTTTCCTTAGTGTTAATGATTTGAATCTTGATAATCCTCTAAGTAATAATTATTAAGAGTTGAATTAGCCTTTGGATATTTCAACGTAGAAGACTCTCGTATTTAAATTGATGTAAGGCTTAGTTAATTTTATGACCTAATAAACCTTTTTAAGTACATTATCCTTTTATGTTGTAGAGAGGTGAAAGGGGATGTAAAATTAAATGGGATTTTATTGATATATTGAGAATACAAGCCCATAATTAACAATAACATTTTGTCATGACAATATTAAGTTAGTCTGTAGAATAATCTTCATGCATAAATGATGTACTTGAAAGATTTTTAGGATGCAAACCTAATACATCTTTATTTAGTCTTCATTTCTATCAGACTCTTAAATATAATCAAAATCAAACTTAAATATTAACATTTCCACTTGAGTGGCCTCTAGTGAATTATAACTTAGTAAGCAACTTTAAAGGGATAGATCACAATTGCAAAAACTCCAGAATGCGACGAATAGTGTGAGCTAGGTATTCGGCTCGATGTTCCATGGAAAGGTGGTTGATTGGGCCTCACAACCAACGATAATGGCCATCACTGAAAACCCAAGTTCAACAATGAAGATGAACATCATCGTCTTCACATTGACACTCTTCAAACCTTTTTGGTGTAGCTCCACAAGCAAGGACAAATTTTAAATAGATTGTTAAGGCAAGCGGGTTAAGAAACAATCGACGATCCCATGCCGAATGATTGACTCAAGTGCACACTACTCTTTTGGACGGTTATTCTTCGCACGACCGTTAAGAAACATTCACGTCAAGCGTTGCTTCTTCAAGCTCTTCCTTTTCTACTAGTGAAACTAAAGGATTCAAGGGTGTAGTGACATTATCCACCCTAACCACATTCTCACTTGCATCAACAAAAACCAAGAGGGTAGCAGAAACAATGTGGTACTTGCATTCAAAAGGGGTCGAGGCTTTTTTATTTAACAAATTAGGGTAGGCGTAAAATGTGGGAGTGATAGTGAAACCTCATGAAAATTCGAACATCCTAAATCTAATGGATTCATCGAACCTTAATTTTGATGGTGGATTTAGAAGTATGTGGGGGGTTTTTGTGATGCAAATTTTAATTCCAATTTATTATGTACTACATAGTTAATTAATGTATGGAAGGAAAAAAAAAAGTAGGGGATATCAAAAGAGTAATTGGTATGCAGGGATGTTACTTCAACCATTGAATTGATTTAGTCAAGTAAAGACTCAAGGTTGTTTACTTGTTACTACTAATAAATTGTATTAGTAGTTACTTACTTGAAATAATTAAGATGAAGAAGTAGGATGTGAGGGTCAACTATTGAAAAGGATAAGGATCAAACTCAATAACCTCATTAAGATATCCAAGATAAGGGAAAGGATGAGTCCTCCAACCCCATTAATCATGAGGATTGTCATCTTATTTGATTAGAGGATGGAATATTTTTTTGTGTCTCATTGGGTTCAAAAATTATCATCTTAAAATCAATTGGAAGGCAAATCATTCTCAATTGTCGTTGGCTCTTAAAGGATGAGGAGGCCATTGATTGGAGGGGAGGATTTCGAAAGGGGAACAAGCTCAAGGAAAGGTCATAGAGGCTTACCAAGGGAGAGGGAAGTCTCTTGGGTTGGAAAAATGTGTTGTTCATGAGAGAGATGTGTGCAAGAATTAAACATGGAAGGATTTCCATGACAAATCCTCTGGAATTTTATGTCAAATAGTTGTTCTTCCCAAATCCACTATTGGATTTGTGTCAAATTTAAAATAGTGCTTGTTTAGGAGGTGTAGAAGATTTTTTCCAAATCTCAACATCATCGATTTTGTTGTAAGGGAGCTACACTTGCCGGAAGCGGAGGGTGTTATAGTGGAATTCATGGAAGGATTTCCATGACAAAGCCTCTGGAGTTTTATTTCAAATAGTTGTTCCTCCCAAATCCACCATTGGATTTGTGTAAAACTTAAAATAGTACTTGTTTAGGAAGTGCAAAAGGTATTTTCCAAATCTAAACATCATCAATTTGGTTGTAAGGGAACTACACTTGCCGGAAGTAGAGGGGGTTGAATTGTTTTTTTTTCCCCCTCAATCTAAGCAAAGTGATTATTAGTCCCAAGGCTTAACTCTTGATAAATAAAAATAAAAAATAAAAACTTATAAGATTATGTAACAAGGCTCTTTTTAGATTAGCTTTTCAAAAATCCAATGCATGTTAGATTAGGAGGTTGTATGTAAATGTTATGACGAATGGAACAAGAAGGGTTCAACCATCAAGCGTGACATTGAATGAACATCAACATAATGCCCCTTCACATTCCATCATGGTGAGCTAAGATTTTCCCACAATGTATTTGTATCCTCCAAATGGACACAATGCATTAGATTCTTAATGAACTTCATTGCATTACATTGAACCACGTTATTTGTTAGACTACAAATACATAGTAGTTTCACTTCCAATTGAGTTTTGTGAATGCATATCTTCATGTTGAAGGTGTGCAAGAATGCCTCACAGTGGGGTCGAGTTGCAACAAATCCACCAAGATGTGAGAGTTCGGGGAAATGTGGTAGTACTAAGCTCGAGGGGAATTGATTTCAAGACGAACATGCACCTCTCGTAATTTGGGTTTCTCATCATGAGGATGTTGCGTCAACGTTAAATCTAAAGACGACTCCAGGGTCGACTCTTCATTTGCTTGCACAACTTGAGGCCCGTAAGACATGGCCATATGCAACGTCATAATTTCAAGGGAAAAAGAAGAGATTTCCAATTAAATCGAATCGGTAATGAATGTGTGGGGAACTTGTGACATCAAATGTGTGATCATAACTTATAGGTAAGGGAAAGCGAGGAAAAGCATAAGTAATAGCCTAGAACCATGGTAAAGTAGAAGGTTAAGATCAAAGGCAAAAAAAATGAAAGGTTTGAATAAAATTTGTTGGGGGAAAAATGAGATGGGGTAAAAGGGAACCTTTTCCTTCTCCTTCCATTGGCCACCGAGCATGGGGAGCTTTTCCTTTTCCTTCCATTGGCCTCCGAGGATGGGGAGCTTCTACTTCCCCTTCCATTGGCCTCCGAGCATGGGGAGCTTCTCCTTCTCCTTCCATTGGCCTCCGAGCAGGGGGAGCTTCTCCTTCTCCTTCCATTGGCCTCCGAACATGGGGAGCTTCTCCTTCTCCTTCCATTGGCCTCCGAACATGGGAGCTTCTCCTTTTCCTTCCATTGGCTGCCGAGCATGAGAACCTTCTCCTTTTCCTTCCATTGGCCACCAAGTGGGGTTCCTTCTTTCTTTTTTTTAAAAGGTGAAGTCGGATCATTTTGGGTCTCTATTTCCGGAACATTTCAATTCAAATTTTGAGAAGACTTGTTCCCACAACCTTTTTGGAGGAGAAGAATGAGTAGTCCTTGATAGATGGTAGAAAGAGGGAGGGTAGATTGGAGGGTTATAGTAGTTTGGAAAGAATGGAAGTAGCTAAAGACGGGTTGGGAACTTGAAATCCTAGAAAAACTTTACAAAACCCTCTCGGGTTTGGTAGCACAATTCCTAACTAGTTTTGCTGCAAAGCTTACGATTTGGTAGAAAGGTGTGCCTTGTAGCTAATTTTTTAAAGAGCTAAAGCAAGTCAGATTTGGATAACATATGTGTTAAAAATAATGTTTAAAGTGATCATTGGTCTGTAGCCAAGTTAAACTTCATACTTTTGCAAAACCCTCTCGGGTTTGGTAGCATAACTTATTACTAGCTTAGCTACAGAGCTTAAGATTTGGTAGAAAGGTGTACCTTGTAGTTAAATTTTTAAAGAGCTAAGGCTAGTTAAATTTGAATAACATATGTATTGAAAACAATATTTCAAGTGATTGGTGGTCTGCAACCAAGTTGAACGTCCTACCTTCGTAGAACCCTCTCGGGTTTAGTTGCACAATTTTTTACTAGTTTTGCTACAAAGCTTAAGATTTGGTAAGAAGTTGCGTTTTATAGTTAGTTTTTTAATGAGCTAAAAGCAAGTTGAATTTGAATAACATATGTGTTAGAAACAATAGTTCAAGTGACCGGTGGTCTATAGCCAAGTTGAACTTGGTGTTGGACTCTTAACAATCGGTTTAAATGAATGACAATTTGACACAAGATTCTAGGATTTGGCATGTGTGAGCTTGGAAAAGGTATCTATCAATTCTAAATTGTAATTGTTGTAGGGGAGGGAAACTACTTGATTTCAACTATAAACGCACTTTAACATTCAGAAATACATTTGTATTTTCCTCACTGGTAGCATATATACTTTCAAATATAGTCACCACATAGAACCAAAAGTAGAGGGACAAAAAGTTGCCTCACACAACTATGTAGCTAGAATGGAAGACAACATTTGCCACAACATATGGGATAAAAGTGAACCGCTATGGAAAAACCTTTGGAGAACATGTCAGGAACTTGGGAACTTTTTGACTTGCCCCCACCACCCATAGGGGAGAAAAAAAAGGGAGGCCCAAGGATCATGTAATAGTTAGGATACATTTCAAAGCATCATAAGATTAAACAATGAATCTTTTAGCTTTCATATTCAACTGAACATCATCTAAAAATGGGAGACATTTAAGTATTTTTCAAACCAAACATGATTTAATGGCTATAAAGACTTGCTTGTTTTGTGGTAATGTATTTTCAAATACCTTGATGGACCAAATTTGTTTTGCAAATTTTTTTTCACCTTCATGATATGATACCCACCATGGTGGTTAGCTCAATTGTTTTTTTAACTACTTACCTACTAACAACCCACAATCATGTTATTAGTAGGTAGTATTTAAAAACAACAGTTATTTATGTATAAACCATTTATTTACTTTAATAGTGATCTACTTTCCTATCAATCTACCTATATATATATAACTTATTTCTTACAAGATTAGTGACCAAGGTGAAACCAGGGTTCCAGTAATACTAACTTGAAACCCTAATTATCATGATACCCATCAAGTATATGTAATCCTTGCTACTGAAAGCATAATTGGAATTGGGCCCACTTTAGTTCCACCTCTCACAAGCCTTTATTCCATTGATGTTTCAAGCATTAGCCTACACATAGCCTCCTTTTGAAAAGTTCAAGACGCCTAGTTATTGAATCATAGGTGTCCCCTCCTTGAACCTTGGTTGGATATATACCCACTAGAAAAGGAGCAACACGATGTGTAAAAATAACAATCCGGTCCTATATAGAATTGGCAAATATGTAAAAGTCCCTTGCAATGTATTTTGTCGATGCACAATGAGTGTTTTACAAGGGCCGGTGCCTCATTGTTGCTTCCCACATTTGTTGCACATCATGTTATATAATGTCTGCTACGGTTTTAGCAATAATTACCATGTCTACTATTGTGTTCAAAATCCGTTGGCAATTTGCTTACACATTATTATGTATTCTTTGGTTTCCAATTTTTGTTTTGTTTTTGGTTATCCCAGAGGTGAGCGCAAAACAAATTCCATTACTACTGCACGTGTTTTACTCCCGAGGTCTATTGTCGCTGGAGCATAACATTTTTTTTTTATGAAGAAATTATTTTCTTTGGTCTTTTTTGTTATCTCCTTGTTTTCTTGCACTTTCCTTCCTTTTTTGCAAATGTGAGCTCTAGGTTGTTGCTTCTTCTTCTTCTAATTCTTCTTTTGGTTGCCTTTTTTGTTTTATTGCATTTGTTTTAGAACAAGTGCTAGAATTTTCTTTTGGAATGAGTGCGAAAAAATAGTGTTTGGAGGTACACAATGCAAAAAGTTTTGGCAAAGTATTGCAACGAAGGAGTGATGGTATCGCACATCTTTTCTGATTACGTCAAGACAAATAAAAACAAGAAGAGGATGAAAAAGACGACCATTGTGATTTTTGGAACATTTTGGCATTGAAGAGTTTGAAAGACATGGTTGAAGCTTTAGTTCGTTGTCAATTGGGAACTATGGGAGCGTTATGTCTATCGATGATATCATCGGTAGCAATTGTCATTTGCAACAAGGCTAACATCAGCATTCTTAGATTCACTTTTGGTGACCTTTCCCTTGCCTTCACCTTTTTTTCTTGAATTTGCATTGTTTTCCATTTTTTCCCAACATGATTTGCCAAATTAAGAAAATTTGAAACCAATGAAAAAAATGTTGGTTCTTGGGGGGGTGGGGGGGGGGGGGGGGGGGAACGAAGGGGCAATCCAACTATTTAAACTGAAATTTTCACAAATTTCAATTATTTTTACCTTTAATTTTTTTTACATCATTAAAATAATAATAATACATTGCGATTTTTTTTCTCAAAGTTAGGTAATTAATTATTTGTATTAATGGATGATTCATCTTGTTAAAAAAATATGGTTTTGATAATCAATTGGTTATATTGATTATTTAATTAAAGTTTATTCTTATGGCCAATGTTACTTAAATTTAATAACTCGTTAACATTTGGCGACCATGTAGTGGATTATAATTCATAAGTAATCATGTTTAAAAAATTTAGTTAGATTCAAAAAAATTAGTAGATTAGGTTTTAAGGCAATCATGCTTGAAATTTTGATTTGTTTTTTATTTTACTTGTTGTGTAAATTTTAGGATTCAAATCGTTGTTTATGGATTTAGTTTGAAAGCATTAGGAGACAGGGTGAGGTTAATGTAAAGTTTTTGAAGTCAATAAGGCACCCAAGATCTATAAAAAGAAGTTTTTTACAAACTTTTTATTGTTGGGAAGGGTCATTCTAATATTTTACATTAAAAAATAATGCAAGGATTTTCATAAAGCTTGTTGATTTCAAAAAATGTCAAGAGTAGTCACAGAGAATATGAAAAAATAGCTTGAACACACATCAAAATGTTCCAGATCTTTCAAAAAAGCGAAATGAACATTAACTTTAACCTATGGGAATTGAACATGTGAATGCACCAAACATGGATGTAGCACAAAGGGGAGAAAGTAATGAACATCAAAATGTAATTAAGCCAATTGTGCAAAGAAACCAGTTGCGCTTTCAACCACTCATCAAGCAACACCACAGACATTAACCCAACCATGGGCAATGAATGTTCATGAACTTGTTCAATTGTTTGATGAAACTATTTCCACACAACAACCATGGCAATTTGCAACCCTAGGTTATCATTTACCCAAAACCCGTGCACCTACACCAATTGCAACATCTACTGGTTTGAAAACCAACCACCAAACATCAATATTAATTTGGTACCCACTAATTTGGAGATGGAGTGATTCTAACTATTCAACAGGTTGGAATGGCTTTGTCACATTAACCAAAAACCCTTTAATCAATTAATTTCCATACCACACTTTGAACTTGTTGAACCCCAGGCAACACCCATAGTTGTTTGACAATAAACCACGTACCAACAAGGCACTTGGCTAGTCATATTAATATTTGGTCAATGTGAAAAATCACAAGTTCCACACCATAGACTAGTTTCGAGGAAAAACCAAGGTGTTGGAACAAATGGGACTCTTGTTCAACCATTGCCCTTTTGTTAATGATATGTTAAAGTTGTTAGTAAGGGAGGAGGTGATGAATGTTCATTAACATGTTATTCCAACCACTACAATAGTATTACCCAAAGAATCTAAATTATGGAATCAATCCTAGTATAGGCCATATGATAATACTTGTTAATTATCAGACAACCTAGTCATAATTTGTTACACCATTTGTACCAGGCAAAACCAGTGTTTTACTTACTTTGACATACCCAATGTGGTATAATGTCATTCCCTTTTTGTACCTCTAGATCCTGGTTTGTATCCAACATATTTGATTGGAATAAAAGGACTTTATCTTATAATGTTTAGGAATTATACATATTATGTACTTGGACATGTACATCCAGAGCTTGAAAACCTATTGTACCACCTTATATGCACCACATTCTATTAGAAATCAATTTCCTATAGTGGTTCAAATAAAAACTAATAGGGATAGAAGACTTGTTTAGCAACAAGTTACTACACTAGTTACAACCACTATACAAGTTAATAATAGTTTACCAACTCATGTACCCAAAGTTTTTGCTCACCAACCACTGGATGGAAGACAACTTGGAGGAAGTTCACTTAGAGGAGATTTTCCTGGAGGATCACCATTCAATCCATTTGTTGGATCATTTCGATGGCTCGCACCTAACCCATAAATTTTTATACCACCATGGTATCAACATTGTTGTGCAACATGTATTAAAACCAACTACCAAGCTACCATACAAGGAGCTACAATATCAAACCTATGTCAAAAACATTGATCCAAATGTTCACATTGGAGTGTTCAAAAAGGCCACTAAAGCTAATGGTGAAATACTAGGAGTTGACATCATCAACCCATTTGGTTTTACTTTCAAAGATAGTATTTGTGAACGGGGAGAAAATTATGTTCAAAACCATCCAAATTGCACTTTTGAAGAGTTTGAGTAAGCATTTTGCAAACAATTCAAAATTGTGAAGAACAATGAGGAGGTTTACACGTAACTGCAAAGTATTCAACAACAAATTGTCAAACATGTTGAGGTTTACTATGAACACCTATTGAAACTAACAAATTGTTTATAGGTTAGAACAACAAATGTTTTCTTCACCACTATTTTCAAAACAAGTTTATTACCTTACCTAAGATTACCGAAAGTAGGTATGAAGAGAGATACTTTAATTGAATAGAAGGAAGCTATTGTAGTATGTCAAGAAAATGAACCTATTAACTTGAGCTATAATACTTTACTAACCACACCAAAAGTTAATATAATAGCTAAACCAACAGTAATTGTTGTTACAACAAAATCAACATCAACTTGTACCAATTGCGGCAAAATAGGTCACACCTTTGAGATGTGTGATAATTGAAAAAGAATCGTACTGATAGTAATAACTGCAATAATCAAATCTATATAACCTATAGCAAAGGCTAAAACCTAGTGTGTTAAACTAAATAAAATACATGCTCAATACCCTTGTATTATATCTTCAAATGTGGAGCATAGATCTAGAGAATGTCCCAAAACTATCAAAGTGTAAAACATGTTTAAAACTAGACCTATTAGTTCTAATGCTACAAAACCTAAATTGCTTAAACCTAATAATGTACTAATTAATGTGATAATTGCTATTACCACTTGTATTGACCAATTAGAACAACATGAGTTGAAAGAAAGGGAACCAGTTAAAGCTAAAGGAATAAAATATTAGCAACAAGAAAAATGTCTAGGAGATTCATTCATTGAAATTGTAAGACATTTACAACATGGTGAAAATGATAAGCAACCCACTATAACCACTAAGGAACCATTTCAAAGTAATTGGGTTGGATTGCTTGAAAATTCTACTATAACTCAAACCAATGGGATGATTAAGCAACTTGTGGTCTCATAAGAGGTTACAACATTAAAAACTTTGGAAAAAAGGATGAAGGACATTAGTAAGCAAGTCTTGGAGACTATGTATACCTTGAACTTGGGACAATTGTTGTGGGTAATACCTAATATTAAACACTACATACTTAACCCAGTACCATCAAAACCTATTTTACCATAACCAACAGTTGCTTTAGTTGCCATTGATCATCAAATGGCAGTGATACAAGTTCAAGTAGGAAATAACTTCATAGAATATTTACTTTTAGATGGTGGTTATGAAATTAATATTATTATGAAAAATATGAAAGTATAGTTAGGTTTGTCAAAACCCAAACCAACACCCTACAACCTATGCATGGTTGATCAAACCATTGTTAAACCTTAAGGTTTCATTAAAGATCTTAAGATTCTTGTCCATGGAATCCCTCATGCAATAACTTTTCCTATAATATAGAGTAGTGTGTTAGACTTTAGCTACTTTGTGTTGTTAGGCCATCCTTGGGCTAAAAGATGCCAAAAATGTTTCATGATTGGGGAATAACATTATCACCATATAAGAAATTAGTACAAAGAGGAATATACCTATTACCAAGAAAATAGGAACACCAACCAAGTGACCAAAGGTGTTAATTTGTTATGATTTCCATTTTGGAATTTTGATGAAAAATAATCCTTACTGGTTTATTATATAACTTTTAAAAATAGGAACCATAGATGTCCCTACATTAATCATGTTAGAGCAACCTATTAGTTTGATTCCATCAACAAGTTTAAACTTTGTTGAACATGTATATGTACCCATTAAACCGGTATCTATACTACTTGTTCAAATAGCCATACCTTTTGATACTTTCAAGTAGCATTACTTAAAATTTTCTTTCAACTTGAAGTTAGAAAGATGGTGATTGATAAAACACTTACTTGAGATCAAGTTCAAAATCTTCACATCGTTGATTGGACTATTACAAAAGAAGAGTAATTAATTAAAATCATCCTAAATTTTGAAAAAAAAACTTACAATAGGTTAAAATCAACATTAATTTATAAATTGTTGTTAGTTCCCAATTGGTTGAATTATTGAATGACCCACCCCCAAGCTCCTTGATGGACTCAACTATGAATCTAAAGGTGAAGATAGCGAAAGGAGAAGGAGTTGTAGCGCGTTTTTTGGCTTATAGCACTTCAGGGGTAGAGGGGCATGCTGGAGTTCTGGGATGGATTAGGAAGATTGGTCTGCAATTCAACTATTTACACAAACTTGCATAAACTAAACATCAAGTTGATTAGTGCATAGTTAGAGCACTTTGGTACACGAACTCACCACAACCCAAACTTGAGGGAAGCCACCACCTTCCCCCTTATAGTATATTTTGTGCTTGGCCATGGGATCAACACCCAAATGTCATTTTGTCTCGAAACTCCCAAATGGGAGTCCCGAAATACCCAAAGTTGGGACTCTCGTGATTTTGGGGCCCCATAACTTTGTGCGCAAACCTCCGATTGAGATGAGGTCTGAAGCAAAGCTATATCTCTTGTCAAGAGCTTTTCAAAAATATGTAGCACGCTACCTGAACGTAAGAAAATCTAGGAAATTTTAGAATTTTAGTGGTCGAGAGTCAAATTGTCAATGTCATTCTCGGCCCTTCTTTTGGCCATAACTTATGTTTTTAAGTGTCCAAATGCGTCGTGCGAGTCTATTTTAGAAATTTAAGTTTCAAGAGCTTTTCGATGGTATAAGGAAATTACCAATCCAATGGGTTTTGACCCTTGAAATAGCTCTTTGAAGATTCAAGAGTCCATTCGGACTCCAACTCCCAAAATGGGAGCTCATTTGGGAGTGTGAGGGTTCATTCCCTTGCACTCTCCTACACTCTCAAGAACATGAGATGTGATTCCTAGGCTTCCCTCTTGGCTTGCACCCTTGTAAGCCCTTACCTTGGTCATGAGCCCAAGGCTAAAGTTGCGACTTTGAAGGAGTTCAAAAACATCTTTGCATGGACTTACAAGATTTTGAAAGGCATACCACTTGAGATAATTCAACATCGAATGGGTTAGATATGTCAATACCACCTATTCACCAAGTAAAATATTAGTTGTATACTAATTACGTAACTATTGTCAAACATGATATTGACAAGTTGTTTGTTGCATGTTTTATTAAACATGTTGAAGAGGCTATTTAATTATCACCTATAGTTGTAGTGCTTTACAAAATGGAAAATTGAAGATATGCGTGCAATTTAAGAAGATTAATGTTGCCACAAAGAAAGATCCATAGCCATTGCCTTTTACTAGTGAGATTATTAGTATTTTAGCCATACATGATGTTTACACATTTTTAATGGTTTTTTTGGATACCATCAAGTTTCCATAGCACCAAAGGACTAGAACAACATCGCCTTTGTTATCGATTAGGGGATTTTTGTATGGGTTGTAATGCCTTTTGGGGTTAGAAACGAACCACCAACCTATCAAAGGGCATTCACTATGGCTTTCCATGAATACATTGATCTATGCATGAAGATCTTTTTAGATTATTTTATTGTTTTCAATAACATGTCCACTCATCTAAAAAATCAAAAATTGTTTTCTAACATGTAGAGAATACAACATTAATTTGAATATAGAGAAAGGCACATTTGTGGTTTGTTTTGGAATTATTATAGGATTCATAGTCTGTAAAGAAGGGAATACACCTTATCCTATGAAAATAGAGGCCCTAATTAAGATGCTAATACCTAAAACACTTTAGGAGATCCAAGTGTTCAATGGAATGGCACGGTTCTACTAATGTTTCATCATAAATTTTGCCCCCATTGTAGCACCAATTACCAAGTTATTCAAAGAAACTGAAGTATTTAATTGAATGTCAAATTGCTTGACAAGACATGAAAAACCAATACATTCAAGTTCCCATATTTATCAATCCCAAATAGGAACTAAAATTTCATGTTCATATTAATGCATTTCAACCAGTAGTAAGGGCAATACTAGCCCAAAATCCAACAAGTAAAATTAATCAACCTGTTATGTATTCATGAAGACTATTAAATTCTGTTGAGAGGAATTATACTATTACAAAAAGACATGCTTTAACTATGGTCTATGCCTTACACAGGTTTAGGCATTGGATGTTAAATAACATGTTCACATTCTATGTAGACCATATAGCTTTAGTATATTTAGTTAACAAGCTAGGTTTTTGGTAGGTTAAATATATGGCTTTTACTATTCCTAGAATATGATTTCAAGATTGTATATAAATTTGATAGATCCCATTTAATGGATAAGGACTAAATAGGTTACCTAACTAGTTTAAACTTGTTCGAGTACTTTATCAAACTTGTGATGTTCACCTATTTGTATTACAACCTGAATGATTATAGAATGTTTATGAATACCTATTAGAGGGAGTCATGCCAAAGAGGTTTACTACATCACAAAGATAATACATAGCCCAAAGAGCTAAGCCATTTGTGTTCCAAGAAGGAATACTATACATATTTGGACAAGACAACAAGTTTCATCAAGTTTTACAATCAAAACCAATACCCACAATCTTGCAAGAATTACATGGAAGAGTTACAGGAGGACATTCTCTTATGACATTACTCTAACAAAAATTTTAGATGCCAATTATTGGTAGCCGATGCTAAATCGAGATGTTCACAAATATTGTCGAACCTTTGACCAATGTAATTTTTTTAAAAATAGATTAAAAATTGGTAAAAATGGGTATTATTTTTCTTGAAAAACCATTTCAAAATTGGGGATCGGATTTTATTGGACATGTTAAATGTGCAAGTAGATTGTCAGGCAACTGGTACATTTTGGTGGCTATTGACTATGCAACCAAGTGGTTGGAAGCACAAGCATTTCACACCAACATTGCAACAATAATTACCAAATTTTTATATGAACATATACTTATTAGATTTGGATGTCCATTGATAATCAAGATCGATCCAAGTACCCATTTTATCAATGATGCGATCAAATATCTTACTAACCATTTAATCCTTAAACACACTAGCTCTATTATTTGTTATTCGTAAGGAAATGGATAGGTTATGTCTACAATTAAAGTTTTTGGAACCTTACTAACCAATTTGGTTAATAAAAACACGAATGACTAAGATGAACACATGTCCACAATTTTATTTTCATATTGAACCGCCTACAAAGTTGGAATAGGTCATATGCCATTTCAACTTGTTTATGAATTGCATCCATCATTGCCTATAGAATACTTGTTACCATCTAGACCTAATGAACATGTAAATCCAACATTTGTCAAAATACTAACTAGCCGATTGTTAGAATTATAAAAATTACAAGAGAACAAATTGATTACATAGGATCTAGTTGCTTCTAACTAGTGGAACATATCATTATGGTCATAAAATCCTTACATTGAAACTAAGTTTCAATTGGAGACTACGTGTTATGGTTTCCCAGGGTTATTTTCAAACATGCTCTTAAATTTCAATGAAGATGGTTTGGGCCATACAAAATCTAGTATTGTTTTTCCAATAATATTTCTTTGCTTGTCACCATTGATAAGTTTGATCCTAGCCCAATCCTAATCAACATTAACAAGTTGAAGCCATATAGGTTTATTGAAAACAAAACTTTACAATATGTATTAGCTAAACCTAGTGACTTGGCTATTGATGAACCTATTTAGACATAGATATTTAAACCACTACTTGTTGATAATAAAGATTCTGAACCTATAAAGTTTGAATCAGTTAGTACATAATAACTTGACATATGGTAACATTAATGGAAAATACATACATGTTCATTATCATGGCAATGTACCTATTAAGTTTTAATGATGTACTTGTTCACAATGATCAAAATGACATATTTGTTGAAAAACCTAGAGGCGTGCTACGGTAGATTTTTGTTCTAAAAACTTTGTTAAATTCCACCATTAAAGTTATGCAACCAATTATTTTTGTGTTTATTTACTTTACGGTCAATGCAGGATTTTTTTGTTACATACAAAGGTTTTAACTCAACATTTTTAGGTTCATTGTATAGATTTGTTTAAGTTTTCAAATTTAAACCTATGCATTCATTAGGTTGTAATGTCTACATGATGAGGGTTTAAATTTTCAATTTGTAATAATGTACCCTATCACCCTATGTTAAACCTCAAATTGCAATACCTAGGTAAATCTATGTTATGTAACCCCCCTTGATTTCATAATGCAAAAACATGTTCCTTCATCATCTATGGATATGTAAGATCATCCTATTTACCAAATGGAATATTTGCATGATGCACCCCCAAACTCCTTGATAGACTCAATTGTAGTCCAAAAATGAAAATAACTAAAGGATAAAAAGTAAGGGTACACTCTTTGGCTCGTAGCACTTCGGGGGTAAAGGGGTTTGGTGAAGCTTTAGGATGGGGATTGGGACAAGTGACAAGGGAATCAATTATTCACATGGACATGCACAAACCAAATAACAAGTTGGTTAATGCATAGTTGAAGCACTTTTGGTGCATGGACGAATCACAGGCAAACATGGACTCACAAGACTCACCACATCCTGGACTTAAGGGAAGCCACCACCTTCCCCCTTATAATATTCTTTGTGCTTTACCATGGGGGTTGCACCAAAATGTCATTTTATCCTAGCACTCCCAAGTTGGGAGTCTGAAATTCTCGAAATTGGGACTTCCACGACTTTGGAAGCCCATAAATTCTTGTTCAGGCCTTTGATTGAGGTGAGGTCTCAAGCAAAGTTGTAGGCCTTATTAAGAGCTTTCCAACGGTATGTGGCACACCACTTGCACGTAAGTAATTCAAGGGGATTCTTGACTTTTAGTGGTTGGGAGTCAAATTGGCAATTTGATTCCCAACCTTTCTTTTTGGCTATAACTTATGTTCTAAGTATCCAAATGGGTCATGTGAACCCATTTTAGACATCTTTGTTCCAAGATATTTTCAATGGTATAATGAAATCCAATGAATTTGGACCCCTACAATCACCCTTTGAAGATTCAAAAGTCCATCAGGAGTCCAACTCTCAAAATGGGAGTTCATTTGGGAGTGTGGGGATTCATTCCTTCACACTCTCTTACACTCCTAGGAGCATGAAATGTGACCTTCATGCTTCACTCTTGGCAGGCACTTTTGTAAGCCTTTGCCTTGGTTACAAGCCCAAGGTTAAGGTTATGACATTGCATTTAATGTATAAAAACAATTGGACGTATCCAAAAGATACCTATTTTTAAATTAAAAATCCAATTATCAATACCTTCATCTTTAGGTATGGGCATGTTTTAATTTTTCCAAACCTTGATTTGCAATACTTACATTGTTTATAATGAGTGTTAAGATGATCATTAAGGCAATTTTTGCCTTTATTATTGTAATGTAACACTCCCAATCTACCATAGCAAGCTTATCATTATACTACATAAATTTATATTGTGTACCTTCACTAAAATCCCCCTTTTGGTCAATAAATATTTATTATGTAGATATTGCAAAATTTTAATCCTTCTTCATCTGGTTACTTAGGGGGATTTTGTCCACCAAATGTAATACCTATATTTAATGGACCTAATGCAATAAGAAACATCCAAATGATATTTATACCTAATGCAAATCCATTGAAGCAAATCATCATTCTAATGAAAAAGGTAGGATAATACTTGCATTAAGTGGTCAAATCCTCCTTTGGAAGGAGTAGGGAATTTACAATACCTTCATTTAACATAACTAATACACATGAAAGATATGAAATTATATGCAATATTTGTGTCAGTGTTTGTTAACCTTTAACTATGATATATCTTGAACCTTGTAATACATGTATGCAATACCAATTAAATGCTATAAGAAACAAAATGGGTAAACATTACCCATACATTGACTTGCAATGCCCACCTTTATATAACATTTGAATGAAATATTTTTGTTTGGGAGTTTTAGAAGATATGTGTTATATAGCTTTACTAATGTAACTTTAACTTTCAAACCCTACATGTTCATTGATACAAAAATCAATGCATTAACACAAATAATCTATTATTTGACACAATTGTAATATGATGCACATTTTAGTAATGGAAAATTAAAATGGGGGATAGGTACAAACAAGTTTGTGTTGTTTAAGATTCATGAGCCTTCTTTTTACATATATTTCCATGTTCTAACATTGTTTCATGCTAATCTTTCATCCGATGCACTAAATTACCAAGTCCATCATTGACACAATGAAATATCATGCCGAGATGCATGACTTCATTCACCTCAAAAAGGTGAATACATTGTACATTTGTTACAATAACACATAACAATGATGTGGTGCAGTTTATGAGTTGAACCCCACTTTTTTTGACTTCATTGATGATTTCTTGCATTATGTCACCCATTCGAGCAAACATTTTCTCTATGGGGGTGGATGAACTTGAAGGTTGATTGCAATCCTTCTCTTTTTCCACATTGGAGGAGGTATCATTTGGTTTCATAAGTTCGCACATATCAACAACCCATGGTTCTTCAGAGTGATCTTCATCGGATTATTCTTCATCAAAATCATTGTCATAAATGTGCAAATAGGTAGGGTTAACAAACATGGTGGCAAAACCTCCATGATCATATCTATACCATATCTTTCATGTTGTGGGATTTTTAGTGAAATTAGTACATGTAAAAAGAATGGCAACTTGATGTTTACACAAGTTTTCACTGTTGAGAGTCATAAAGCTCCAGTCAGCTTGAAGACTCGACCACGTGCCCAAGACTCAGCCGTTGAGCTAGACGACAGCATAGCCAGGGTGGTAGGACCTTAGCCACAATCGTGTGGTAGCAGCAGCAGGGTATATAAGCTTAGAGACTCTATCTGCTAAGGACGAAAGTGATTGTGTACTCTTCCATTTCTATGCTGCTGTGCTGTGTGTGATCACGTTGTTGTGCTTGCTCTTGCTGCGAAGTATGTGAATTCCCTCAACAGGTTATGGGCCCACACTACGCGTGAAGGGTAGACAGGGAATTTTTTGTTTGGTAGCTTGGTGTAACTGAAGTCTTGTTTGCTTGTTGCTGATGAGCAGCGTTGCAAACATGGAGTCTGCTAGCTACGAGAAGGGGCAAATCCAGAAGCTGGACGTCAACAACTACAGTACCTAGTGTGTGGAGATGAAGGCGCTGCTGATTCACAAGAAGATGTGGAAATATGTGGATCCCAGCGTGGCTCTGCCGATACCCAGTGAACGCAGTGTTTGGCTTGACAAGTCATTAGAGGCACATTCTTTGATTGTGTTGAATTGCAAGCCGCATCACTTTCCCATGCTAACAGCGTGTGAGAATGGAAGACAGGCGTGGGAGAAGCTGTCTTCAGTGTTTCAAGCCAAGAACAACGCGAGGAAGCTGACCCTCAAGAAGCAGCTGAGTGCGTTGAAGAAGGACGCCGGAGAGCCTGTCACGAAGTATGTGTCATGGGCCAGGGAGCTGTGGGCGGACCTTGCGAACGTTGGTCACAAGATGGAAGAGACTGAGTTCGTGCTGGCTATACTGGCTGGACTGCCAGGTGACTTTGAAGTTGTCACTACCCTGCTAGAGACATCATCTGCTGAGTTGTCGCTTGATGATGTGTTGCCGAAGTTGCTCACTGTGGAGCAGAGGGTTGTGAAGAAGGACAAACAGGGCGAGTCTGTTGCGTTCTACAACAAGTCACGCAAGCCTGGAGGCTACAAAGGGAAACACAAGAAGGACGGTGACAATGACAACAAGACAGGAGAGGGCGGGTACAGGAAGGTGACCTGCTACAAGTGTGGCAAGGAGGGCCACATTGCAAAGTACTGCAGAAACCAAGGAGGAGCAAGCACCAGTGGCAGCAGCAAGGAGAAGGCTGTTGCATTCGCTGCAAGTAGAAGCAAACACCAAGGATGGGTGATTGACTTAGGCAGTGATACGCATCTTACCCCTGAGGTGCAGATGCTGGAGGGCTACAGGAAGCTGGATACACCGGTGAAGGTGGAGGGCTTCAATGGCCAGGCGCTTGAGGGCGTTGGGAAGGGCGCTGTGCGTCTTCAATGCAAGGTTGGTGGCAGTACAAAGGAGGTCTTGTTGAGAGAGGTGTTACACGTTCCTAGTGCTTTTGCGAGTCTGTTCAGTGTGAGGGTTGCTGAGCGCGTGGGAGCTGAGTTCCTGTTCAAGGGTGGACGCTGCGAAGTGCGTATGAACGGGAAGGTCTGCATGGTGGGCATCTCTGTGGATGGAGGGCTTTATGTTGTGGACCAGGAGCATGGCCAGCAGGTCATGTTGGCAAAGACGCAGGAGACTGCAGAGCTCTGGCACCAGAGGTTTGGTCATCTGAGCTATGGCAATCTGGAGCGTCTGGTGGCTGAGAAGATGGTCAAAGGCATTCAGTTGCAGCGAGAGGAGCTGCGTACTGCATCAGGTGTGACCTGCGAGCCGTGTGTGTTGGCCAAGCAGCATTGTTTGCCATTTGCTACTTCATCTTCTAGCAGTAGTCATCCTTGTGAGCTGTTGCACATGGATGTGTGCGGTCCTATGCGCGTTGTGGCGAAGAGAGGGAAGAGATACTTTGCTACATTTCTTGACGATAACAGCAAACTTTCTGTTGTTTATCCTTTGGCGTTGAAGTCTAAGGTAGCAGAAGCTGCGCAGAAGGTTGTTGCCTTGCTTGAGAAGCAGTCAGGCACGAAGGTTAAGGTGGTACGCAACGACCGAGGTGGTGAGTATGTAAACGCTGAGTTGAAGAAGTTCTTCGCCAGCAACGGCATACGCCATAAGACAACAGCACCATACACTATGCAGCAGAATGGTGCTGCAGAAAGGCTGAACAGGACGCTGATGGAGCGTGTTCGAGCCATGCTGAATGACAGTCAGAGGGAGGACAGCTTGTGGAGTGAAGCTGTACTGACTGCAAACTACATACGCAACAGGTCTCCTATCAGTTCAGAGCAGAAGACGCCGTGGGAGCTCTTCACTGGAGCTGCACCTGATGTGAGTAGGATGCGTGTGTTTGGGTGCATTGCATATGCAGTGGTGCCAAAGCAGCTCAGGCACAAGCTGGAGCCGATCAGCAAGAAGGGCATTTTTGTTGGCTATGAACCAGGCTCCAAGGCTTACAGAATTCTGCTTGACGACACGTTGAAAGTCACTGTCAGCAGAGAGGTGGTGTTCCTGGAGGGTTCATCACAAGGTGAAGTTGGCTACTTTCCAAAAGATGAAGATGATGATCTAAAGGATGCTCCCAAGCTGCAGCTAGAGGAGATAGAGGATGATGCAGACATCAAGGAGGCAAAGGACAAGGCAGTTGCAGTGGAGCAGCAGCAGGTGCCAGCCCCAAGATATCCGGTGAGGGAAAGACAGCAGCCAGACTTCTACAAGGCACACGTTGCCAGTGTGCAGAATGAAAAGGAAGAACCTAACAGCTATGAAGAGGCGCTGAGGGCGCCAGACACAGATCAATGGCGCAGGGCCATGGATGAAGAGATTGCGTCACTGCATGCCAACAACACCTGGTTGTTGGAGGAGTTGCCAGAAGGTATGAAGCCTATTCCTGTGAAGTGGGTCTTCAAGGTGAAGCATGATGGCACGGGCTACATAGAACGCTACGCTAGAAGGCTGGTAGCAAAGGGATTCTTGCAGCAGGAAGGAATTGACTTCACTGAGGTCTTTGCGCCTGCAAGTAAGCATGTGACATTCCGTGCACTGCTAGCTGTGGTTGTTGCTGAGGATCTGGAGCTGCATCACCTGGATGTGAAGATTGCCTTCCTCTATGGCGAGCTGGAGGAAGAAATATATATTGAGCAACCACTTGGGTATGAAGATGGGAAGCGTGGAGTTGCCTGCAAACTGATCAAGGCGCTGTACGGACTGCGTCAGGCACCTCGCATGTGGCACATTCGGCTCACCAAGGAGTTGGAGTCGCTGGGCTTCACTGCATCAAGTGCAGATCCAGGGTTGTTTGTTCATGGAGAGAAGCAGGTGTGGCTGCTTGTTTACGTTGATGATATTATCATTGCTGCAAGGCAAAAGGACTGCCTGGAGGAGACGAAGAGTGCATTGCAACAGGCATTTTCTGTTCGTGATCTTGGGGAGGCCAAGTGGTTCCTTGGCATGGTCATTGAGCGCAGCAGGCGTGCTCAGGTTATCAAGATCAGTCAGGAGCAGATGGTCAAGAAGCTTGTTGTCAAGTTTGGTCTTTCTGAGGTGAAGACCAAGTCCACACCTCTGGCACTCGGCATCAACCTTGTGAAGGCCAAGGAAAATGAAGTCCTCGACAAGACGCAGTATCCATACGGTGAACTAGTGGGCAGCATGCTGTATCTGGCAGTGTGCACACGTCCTGACATTGCACATGCCGTGGGAGTGCTTGCTCGGTATATATCTGCACCAAGTATGGAGCATTGGAAGACTGCAAGAGCTGTACTACGCTACGTTGCTGGTAGTGCTTCTATGGGAATTAAATTTGGGAGCACAGGAAGCAGAAAAGGGAGCACAGGTCTGGTTGGTTACTGTGACTCTGATTTTGCTGGTGACCTCGACAACAGGAGGTCTACGACTAGATATGTGTTTCTGCTCAATGGAGGAGTTGTGAACTGGAACAGCAGGTTGCAGCCAACCACTGCAGCATCCACGTCAGAAGCGGAGTACATGGCAGCAGCAGCTGCGACAAAGGAAGCCCTTTGGCTTCGGAAGCTGATGGCTGATCTGGAGCATCCAGAGGAGTGTGTCCTGATCAACTGTGACAACCAAGGAGCCATCAAGCTGTTGAAGCATCCCATTGCTTCAACCAGGACGAAGCACATTGATGTCATGCATCACTTTGTGCGTGACAGGGTCACAAGGAAGGAGGTTGCCTTCCAGTACTGCAAGACGGAGGACATGCTTGTTGACTTCATGACAAAGGCTTTGTCACCTGTGAAGTTCAAGGCATGTTGTGCAGGTCTGGGCATATGTGACTGATGTGCAGAGAGAGCAGGAGTCAAGTTGCCTGCGTGGGAGTGTTGAGAGTCATAAAGCTCCAGTCAGCTTGAGGACTCGACCACGTGCCCAAGACTCAGCCGTAGAGCTAGACGATAGCATAGCTAGGCTGGTAGGACCTTAGCCACAATTGTGTGGTAGCAGCAGCAGGGTATATAAGCTTAGAGACTCTATCTGCTAAGGATGGAAGTGATTGTGTACTCTTCCATTTCTATGCTGCTGTGCTGTGTGTGATCACATTGCTGTGCTTGCTCTTGCTGCGAAGTATGTGAATTCCCTCAACATTCACAAAACTCCCATTCACATGTTCAATGAGCATACTTGGTGAAAGGAAATGAGACCTTATTTGTCATATTCAGATGTTTTTAGCTTCATACCATCTGTGCATGGCCAATTTCATTCAAATCATCTATCCCATGAGTGACATTGGTGTGACAGATAATCGAGGCCTTTTCAACACTCGTTTTCACAATGCGTTCCACAATCTTTTTTTTTATGAACCCACATTTCTTCATTTTAACCATGTGCATGTAGTGTTTTGCAATTGTTATTGTGAGTTTCCACATTAACTAATCAATTTGTTGATTTTGAAGCCCTTTTGTTTCCAAAGAAAACCAACGTTTCAATGCCCCATGGTAAGATTCAATTGATTTTTGTGTGTCCTAGTTTGAATGTGGCATTTGTTGAAGCCCCACCATTTACAAATCTATAACAAGATACAATGTGCATCCATAAATTGTCATGCAAGTATTGCATTTCCTTCTACCTTATATAATATGGATTATGGTCATAATGTGAGTATTGCATTTTGCCCCCACATATAGGTGCGCATCTTTAAATTGTCATGCATGTATTACATTTAAGGCTTCCACATATAACGTGGATTAGGGTCATAATGTGGGTATTGCACTTTGCACCAACATATAGTGTGCATATTTAATTTGTCATGCATGTATTGCATTTAGGGCTCCCACATATAATGTGGATTAAGGTCATAATGTGGGTATTGCATTTTGCCCCCACATATAATGTGCATCTTTGAATGATCATGCAAGTATTGCATTTAGGGCTCCCACATAAAATGTGGATTAAGGTCATAATGTGGGTATTGCATTTTGCCCCCACATATAATGTGCATCTTTAAATTGTCATGCATGTATTGCATTTAAGGCTCCCACATATAATGTGGATTAAGGTTTTAATGTGGGTATTACATTATGCCCCCACATGGGAGTACTAAGTCCATCATTTGTGTTTTTACCTTAATTCAAAGAGTGAATATTTTGGGATATGCATAACATGGCGAAACAACAATAATGGATTGAGAGTTAATTCACATACCATCTTGGAAATAACAGGTCCAAAAAATACCAAGTCCATGAATCACTAAGCAAATGTTGGGTGAAGTTTTCAACGATCTTCCTTTTCCCACAAGTCACAAAGGTTTCAATGTTTTTCACTTGGTTTAATGGGCATGTACATGATGGTGTGAAGGTCGTCCAATATTGCATGTCACACCCCATTATATATATTTTTTCCATCAAATGTAAGGATTGAGCCTTTAAGATGTGTCAAGAGCAAAGGTAAATGGGCACTTGATTGTCACCCCACATGATCCTAACCATGCATAAAATACCAATTTATTGTCATTTAAACTAATAACATTATTAACAACGGAGAATGTGGGATGAAATTTTGCATTGGTTGCACGTACATAAAAGCTCAAAAAAAGGTAGAATGAAAATAAAACTCACCACAATACTTGTAACTATTGTGGAGCATCATCAATGATGAAACACGAAGGTTTCCATTTAGGGTTTTTCCTTTATTTATTTTTTCCAAAGGAGTTAACCACCAAATCATCGCATGTTTAGCGACTTGTAATGATCCATGCAATTGGCACTCTAATGCAATGTGCATCAAACACCATCAATGTGAACAAGTGAAATTTCACATCATTGGTGCCAAAGGTGGTACCCATTGAAATTGCCCCATCATCACTTAATGAAACCATGGTTTGCAATTGAAATGGGGTTTGTATCCCTATTGTGAATGGGACATGAATCCCATTATCTTCACTTGCATCTTGAAAATAAAACACATCATCTGGATGATTAAATGCCCATGTGTGAAGGGAATGGCCGAAATTTTGTGTAAATGCCAACTTTGTTTTTTGTGTTTGCAATCCAAGTAAGCAATGTCTTATTGTTTAATGAAATCATCCCTTGTCATCACTTCTCCTATATTGATTTTAGCCCATCATATTGCTTTATGTTTGTCATATATTTGTTTGACGGTGAGCTTGCACATGTTTGTCATGACAAACATGTGCAAGCTCACCTTTGGTTCGAGTATGAGGTCGATGGTAGAAGATTATTTCCATCACCTCCGGTTGTGTGTATAATCATTTAAGGGATAATTGAACTAAACAACCCCATTTAATGGACTGATGGTGGTTTGGGTTTCTACAATTGTCTTCTGGTCCATACCTACATGCATATCTACATAATGTGTAATCAATTTAAGACATAAAGTTTGGTACAATATGAGATTAAAAAACAAGTTCCATATAACAAAAATGAGCACTATAAGATCATACTAAATATGGCTGAAGTGGTTTTGGATTCTTAACATTTAAATTTCTTCTTGTGAGGGTACTCACTTAAAAATGTTCCACTCCATCGGGGAGTTTTCATGGCTTTGTTCACCTTTTATAAAATTTCAAACTTGTGCATGTGGGATGTAAGCACATTGAACCTTGATTATATGTGTCCCTCCATGTCAAACATCTTTTTTCCACACCAAGTCCATGTTGTTAAAGGGTGGTTTCCTTGGGTTTTGAATTTCAATAGATTGAGATTTTGAAGCACGACCCATGTTTAAAACTATGCCTTGAGTTGATTGTACAAGAAAAAATAGTAAATTGATGTTAATGTCCAAAATTTTATACTTGCAATATGTTGAATTACATGTTAATTGTCATATTTAATACTAATGCAAATGTACATGTTCCAAATACTTGATTTGTATCCCTAATCTAAACCCTATACAATCATGCACATAATACCGTAAATGCTAAGTATGGAAAACATAGGATATGGTTTATGGCCATAATTATAAATTCTAAGTTGCAATATTCGTAATCTATTTTAAATCCATATTATTTATGGATAGTCCAAATGTAATACCCACACGATAGTTAACAAACTACATTACTTATGGAAGAAAGAAAAACAATATCTACATGACAATTTAAAAATGCACATTGTATATAGGGGAAAAATGCAATACCCAAATTATGATTTTAATCCACACAATATGTGGGAGCCCTAAATGCAACACATGCATGACAATTTTAAAATGCAATACCCACATTATGACCTTAATCCACATTATATGTGGGAGCCCTAAATGCAATACTTGCATGACAATGTAAGGATGCAAATTATATGTGGGGGCAAAGTACAATACCCACAATATGACCTTAATCCACACTATATATGGGAGAGGGAAATGTAATATTTGCATAACAATATAAAAATGCACAGTGTTTATGGGTGGTAATTTGTAATATTGGCATCATGACCTTAAATCCACACTATTTATAAGAGGCCAAAATGTTAAATCCATGTATCAAACATGGAACATTCCTAGTGGAATTTTATGATTGTATTAAAACCATCCAAGGATATTGATTTCCTTAAATTAGGAACAAAACAATTTTATTTTTTTAAATGAAAAAAAAATCACATTGTTGATGTTAAAGGATGATATGACATTCAAAGGAGTTGTATTTCGATTTCAAAACATAACTTCACTAAATCAACATGCATTTCATTGAATTTAAACTTAAAACCCCAAATAATCTTAATGGTAAATACGTCAACCTAATGATTATACAAATAAAACTACAAATGGAATACAAAAAACATTTATAACAACTATGTTTCGAATTTTAAAATTAATCAATTAAAATTTATAATGAATGGAAGCACTAACCTTAGAGTTTAAAATTAATTTACCCCAAAATATTTATATATAAACCTAAATAATAATAATGTTAAATGTCATAAGTAATAATAATTATGTAAACATATACAAATGCCATACAAAATAATCTTCTAGGAGTGAGTGATGAATTAAAATTGAAACACAATGACAAGAAAAACTTAAATGAATGAAATAAGAGTTTTTTTTTACCTTTAGCGTGGTTACTTCAACTTGAGGGCCCAACTTGAATTTTTTTCATTCACCTTCAAAAGAGATAAAATGAATCTTGTTACAAGTATAATGTGAAGGTTTGGCCAAATTTCCCCCCCAAAATCCAACCTAGGATTGATTTTTATTAGTATTAAAATTTGTGCAAATATTCACAAATGTTTGATGTTTTTTAACTCTAAATTTATCAAGCATATTCCTTAATTAAATTAAGTACATCTTGCATTAAATGGTCAAAAGTGGAGGTAGAGGACTGCGACCAAAAAAATTATCACAATTGCATACCCACATTTTACATTATAATTTTTGTAATCAGAATCCACAATTTGCAAGTGCATAGGTAGGTATGATGACGTGTGGGTAGGTAGGTTTTGCTAATAAGTAAATGTTTTGCAAATAATTAAAAGTGGCATTATTGAAAAATGTATCTATTTTCTTAGTTAGTTTATGGGGTAGGTATTAGGTAAAAATTTAACCAATAAGATATATAGATTTTGCCAAGAAATAGAAGTTTAACGGGAAAAAAAAAAGGTTTAACCAAAAGATACAAGTTTAACCAAGATTAAATATAGGTTTAGTTAAGAGAAATAAGTTTAACTAAGAAGATATATAGGTTTTGCCAAGGGATACAAGTTTAGCCAATAAATATAGGTTTTGCCAAGAGAAAAAAAAAAAAAAGATATATAAATATAGCCAGAAGATAGACATTTAGCCAGTAAAATATAAGTTCAACCAAGAAAAAATATAAGTTTAGCCAAGAGATAAAAGTTTAGCCAATAAGATATATAGGTTTGATCAAGAGATAGAAATTTAACCAAGAAGAAAAATATAGGTTTAGCCAAGAGATAAAAGTTGAACCAATAAGAAATATAGGTTTAGCCGAGAAATATAAGTTAGCTAGTAAGATATATAAGTTTAGCTAAGAGATAGAAATTTAGCCAATAAAATATATAGGTTTTGCCGAGAACTATCAATTTAGCCAAGAAGAAATATAGGTTTAGCCAAGAGGAGATAAGAGTTTTGTCAAGGTAAGTGAAGGATTAATTGTTAGTTCATAGGCAGGGCTAAGATTTAGGTCAGTAGATTAGCTAGGTGGGTGGGTAGTATGGAGGCGAGAGTTGAGAAAAAAATGGTAATGAAAAAAAAATGGTCAAAGGTCAACAGCCAAAAAAAATCGACTGTGGTAGAATGTTGGTTAACGTAAGGTAAAGAGGTGAATGAAAAAGAGACAAATCATTTAGCCCATCCTATGGACAGGGCAGAGTGAATTAACAGCCACCAATGCACCAGTTAGCCATTCTGTCCATCGGATGGGTTGCATTTTTTCATTCGACGCCGGATGGGGTTCATCACAGTCGATTTCTTTTTCTGTTGACCACTATACTTTCTTTGTCTATTTTTTTGCGGTTCTTGGCTGTTTTTCCTAGACCTGACCTCACACATACCTACCCTGCTCACTTTCCTACCGTCATAAGTATTGCACCAACCTACTGACACAGCTACCCCAATAACTAGTTATCCTACTGACCTAGCTATTGTACTAACCACCTACCCTACTAACCTAGCTACTTTATTAATTACATACCCTATTAACTTAACCATTAGGTTTAGGGTTGAGACACAAATTAATTAATAAGTTTTTCACAAATGTATAGTAATTAATCTAAAGTAGGCTAAATTTGGGGGGAAAATTTTATGGTTTACACATATGTGAATTAATAGAATTGCATTTTATATCTTCATCAAAAAGAGTGGAAAATTTAGGTTGGAAAGATCACACAAAGATAAAAGACATATATTTTCTTTTGGTTTTATATGAAATTTATTTGATTATTTTTTAAAATTAACGTATTTTCTTTCAATTAATAAATATTCATAGTTTAAGACCTTTGAATTTTGGTTTTTAAATTTTTTCCTATGTTTTTTCAAACTTTTTTATTTTGCATTATATGATTTGTATAGCTTGTATAATTTTTTAGGTTTAGGGCATATATCATTAAGGCTTTTTTTGTGAAGGTTTGGTAAAAGTAAGTACAAGTGCAAGTATTGAAATTATGCCCCAAAATTCCAGTTGGTAAAAGTAAGTACGGGTGTAAGTATTGCAACAAAACCCCAAAATTCTAATTGGTAAAAGTAAGTATAAGTTTGGGTATTTCAAGTTGAAATGAAAAAACAAACTTAAATGTAATACCCACGTTTCAAAAAAACCCATCTAAATGGTTTGGATACCCTTAAGTGAAGACCTAGCCCTAAACACAATATGCATATGCAAAGTCACTTTGAAATAACCCAACCCTAAATGCAATACTTGCACTTTGGGTCACTCCAAAAGGACGCATGTAAAGTTTAAGCTTTCTTTATATGAAGATCTTACCCTAAATGCAATACCTGCATTTAGGGTCACTCCAAAAGTACCCATGTGGGGTTTAGGGTTTTTTATATGAAGATCCCACCCTAAATGCAGTACCTGCATTTGGAGTCACTCAGAATAGCTACCTTGCTCACTTTCCTACCCTCATAAGTATTGCACCAACCTTGGTACCTTATTTATTATCCCCTACTGACACAACTACCCTAATAACTAGTTATCCTACTAACCTAGCTATTGTACTAACCACTTACCTTACTAACCTAGCTACTATATTAATTACATACCCTACTAACTTAACCATTAGGTTTAGGGTTGAGACACATAAATTAATTAATAAGTTTTTCACAAATGTATAGTAATTAATCTAAAGTAGGCTAAATTTGGGGGGGAAATTTTAAGGTTTACACATATGTGAAGAAATACAATTGCATTCTATATCTTCTTCAAAAAAGTGGAAAAAATTCAATTGGAGAGATCACACAAAGGTAAAAGACATATCTTCTCTTTTGGTTTTGTATGAAATTTATTTGATTGTTTTTAAAGATTAACGTATTTTGCATTATATAGTTTGTATAATTTGTGTAGTTTTTTGGGTTTAGGACATATATCACTAAGGTTTTTTTTGTTAAGGTTTGTATAATTAGGGTTGTAATAAGGCTTATGGCAAAATATCATTTGGATTTTTAAGGTTATGCTTTATTATTTAGTGTATAAGAATTTGGTTCATATATTTTAGAACTTAAGGTTTATACTTTAAATTTTGCTCATTGTATTGGTTTTTTATCTTTTCACTTGTTTATATCTATACCATAATTTGAATTCCCTTTGTTTCCATATGTTCCATAGTTCCTAGAGTTTAATATTTTCTAACCCATTTTTGTACAAGTTATGATTTTTTAAGGTTGCATTTTCAATTGGGACTATAAACTTTGGTGGAACGTTGTCATCTTTTATTCTTAAAGGTATGCATTTGTCTCTTGTTACTTTTCTTTTTTTTTGTTTATATTTTCACAATTCAACCTCTTTTCATTTCCTAGTTGTTGGATATAGAAAGGGCATCAAGATTCATTAAGTATACAAGCATAGATAAAGGTTTTATACTTTTACATGTGTATTTCATATTCAATATTTCTTTGTAGTTTATTTTTTCATACCCATATGCGAATAATGCATTGACTACCCACGACCAGTGTGGGTTTTATGGCTTAAGGCAGGTATTGCATTTTGCACCTTTCAAACAGTGTGCATTAACTATCATTATGTGGGTATTGCTACATGGCGTTTTGCAAAATATCATTTGGATTTTTAGGGTTATGCTTTATTATTTAGTGTATAAGAATTTGGTTCATATATTTCAGAACCTAAGGTTTATACTTTAAATTTTGCTCATTGTATTGGTTTTTGATCTTTTCACCTGTTTAGATCTATACCATAATTTGAATTCCCTTTGTTTCCATATGTTTCATAGTTCCTAGAGTTTAATATTTTCGAACCCATTTCTGTACAAGTTATGATTTTTTAGGGTTGCGTTTTCAATTGGGACTATAAATTTTGGTGGAACGTTGTCATCTTTTATTCTTAAAGGTATGCATTTGTCTCTTGTTACTTCTTTTCTTTTTTTTTTATATTTTCATAATTCAACCTCTTTTCATTTCTTAGTTATTGGATATAGAAAGGGCATCAAATTTCATTAAGTATACAAGCATAGATAAAGGTTTTATACTTTTACATGGATATTTTATATTCAATATTTCTTTGTAGTTTATTTTTTCATACCCATATGCGAATAATGCATTGACTACCCACAACTAGTGTGGGTTCTTTGGCTTAAGGTAGGTATTGCATTTTGTACCTCTCAAATAGTGTGCATTAACTATCATTATGTGGGTATTGCTACATGGGGTTTTTAAACATTATGGGTTTAAGGTACAATACAGGTATTGCATATGAGAAAATTTTCAATGATGGGAGGTTTAATAGCTCAACGTGGGTATTGCCAAAGTTTGTTTTAATATATGGGTTCATAATGCAAGTATTGTATGTTATGTACATTGGAATAGTAGGTTTTTTATGTCATGATATGGGTGTTGTATTGGGAATTCCAAGTCACAACATTGATTTTAAAGGAACCATGTATGTATTACATTTTGGGTTTTTGTTCAATGATGAATGTTTAAAAAATTATAACTTCTTTTGATGCAAGAATTTGTCCTACTTCCTTCAATCATGGGAAGGGTTCCAAAGTCCCATTCCATTCATGTACAAAAACCCCACCAAGTCCCCTTTCTCAAACAAAGACTTGGTGTGAACATCTGGGATACGCCATGGAGGGCAAAACAAAGTGACCATTCAATTTGCTTATGTTCCATATGCTCGCATCTCGGAATTCTTGGAAGGTGAATGAGGGGATACGAGCACCCATGTGGAATGGAGTGTTTACAAAATCTTTCCAAGCCAAATGGATGTCAAACAACCAACTATCAAAAACCACATCGGGCATACATGGTAAACATTTATGGCATTAACCTTTTTAATTTATTTAATTCATATACCAAAGATGTAATCATTTACGTTTTGAAAGTTTTTTGGTCTAGGTATCGATGCGGATATGGACCAGAGGACTATCGAGAAAATTCAACCCACACTCCATCTATTAAACGAGGATGCCTAGCGTCATTCTCAATCAAATGTTTATACACATGACCTGATGTGGCTGAGATCACAATTTATCATAAGGCCCATACACGAATTGATGGGTCATTCACACATGGTGAGCATGACCCAGAGTCCATTTCTCGTATGTTTTGTTATGCTCCACGCATGTCACAAGCATTGAAAGACCACATATGGGCTCGACTAAGCTTAGGTTATACGACCAAACAAATATATGACAAGCATAAAGCAATTTGGTGGGAACGAGTGAATGTGGGTCAAAGCATGACACGAGATGATTTCATTCGGCTTCAAGACATTGCATATTTGGATCGGAAACATAAGAAAGGGAGTTGGCGTTTACACACTAACCCTGCAATTTCAATTCGGTCTTGGGCTCTCCAACATCTAGAAGATGTGTTCTTTTTCCAAGATGTTGGTGAAATGAACGAAACTCAAGTCCCATTCACCAGAGGTATTCAAACACCAACTCAATGTGAATCCATGCTATCATATGGTCACAATGGTGCCATTTCTATGGATGCAACATTTGGCACAAATGACATGAAATTCCATCTATTCACCTTGATGGGATTTGATGATCATCGCACGGGTGTCCCTTTAGCTTGGATCATTACAAGTAGGCAAACAGTGCAAGATTTGATCAAATGGTTGAAACCATTAAAAGAGAAGATGTTATCACACATCCCGCATTGGAAACCATCATGTTTTCTCGTTGATGATGCACCTCAAGAGTTGAAGGCATTACGGTTAGTTCTATACCTAGTATCAACTTTGTGTTTATTTCTTTAAATGTTTTTAATATCTTTCATAAAATTCTTGATTATTTCAACTGCATTTTATGTTGTACTAACCCCATCCACTCATGGAGATTTTATTGCATATGTGTTCTTATTAGGGTCATATGGGGTATGGACAAGGTTCCCATCTACCTTTGTTGTTGATAATTCATTAATTATCATAAATATTTTATATTAAATTGAGGGAAAAAATTTAGGGTTTAGACATGTATGAAACAATCCAATTTCATTCTATATCTTCCTCAAAGAGATTGTGAAAATTAGGTTGGAGTTATCACACAAAGGTAAAAAACAAACCTTATGTGAAAACCCAACCCTAAATGCAATACAAAGTTTGTCACGATCAAAAAATAAAAAGTTCAAGCTTAAATATTTTTCAAAGATGTTCATATTTTTTTTCCCCTTTTAAATTTTTATATTCATACTAAAAACATAAATATAAAGTCTTTAATTTAACAAGATTTTAAATTATGTTTTAAAAAAATTCAAAGCACGTAATTTTCTACTTTCTTCTTTTCTATTTCACATAACAATAAAAATGATCTCTCCCATATATTAATCCTATGTTTAATTGAAATTTTAATTTATGCTTTTCTGATATATAGTAAATAATTTCTTGGTTAAAATATTCATATAGTGGGTCAAAAATATTTTATATTTTATACATATATAACACAAGTCCTTATGTAAACTTTATTTTTTATGGTGTATAATATTGGTTTAAATATTGGTCAAAATATATTGTTATTTATAACACTTAATATATAAATAATGATATAAACTGAACCCTAAATGCAATACCTGGATTTTGGGTCACTTCGAAAGTACGCATGGGGGGTTTAAGCTTCTTTAAGTGAAGATCCTACCCTACATGCAATACCTGCATTTTGGGCCACTATAAAAATACGGATGTGGGGTTTAAGCCTCTTTAAATGAAGATCCTACCCTAAATGTAATACCTACATTTTGGGTCACTCTAAAATAAATAAATAATCTCAAAATAATATGTTAATAAAGGTGTGAGGTTGGGGTTGTTGATTAGGGTTGGAATGATTCTTATTTTGTTTCATGAATTTGAAAAAAAATTGTATTGTTTGTGGAACAAATAGTATAATGGCAATTGTGATCAAACTTATTTTGGTGTATGAATTTTTCATGAAAAAGCTGAACATGCAATCTATAACATGGAATAATTATCTCAAATAGTGATTTTAATCACTTATTAAAATAAAAATATATTAATGTTAATTAATCAAATATCAAATTAATTAATTAGATTTTTAGATTCAACTTTTTATTATCCAAATAAGTAAAGTTAAGCCATGAATAGTTAATTATTCCAAATAAATAAATGATACTCTAATTTTTGATAATTAATCATTCAAATTATCTGAAATAATGGTCTATTAATTATTTAATTATATGACAAAATTTGTTGATAATTCATGTACTGTCAAAAATATTTTATATTCAATTGGGGGGAAATTTTTTGGGTTTAAACATGTGACCTAATACAATCTTATTTTATATTTTCTTCAAAGAGATTAGGAAAATTAGGTTGGAGTTATCACACAAAGGTAAGAAGCAAACCTTATGTGAAAACCCAACCCTGAATGCAATACAAAGTTTGTTGAAATCAAAAACTAAAAAGTTCAAGCTTAAAATTTCTTCAAAGATGTTCATTTTTTCTTCCCCCCTTTTAAAGTTGTATACTGATTTAAAATTATGTTAATAAATAAATCAAAGCACATAAATTTATACTTTTTCTTTCATTTTTCACATAATAATAAAAATGATCTCTCCCACATATTAATCCTATGTTTGATTGAAATTTTATTTTATATTTATATATATTATAAATAAATTCCTGGTTAAAATAATCATATAGTGTGTCAAAAACATTTTATATTTTATACATATATAACACAAGTCCTTATGTAAACTTTGTTTTCCATGATGCATAATATTGGTTTAAAAATTGGTCCAAATATATTGTTATTTTGTAACACATAATATATAAATAATCACATTATGGAATTATACTGTTGATCCATTTCAATACATATAATATTTTCATATTTATTTATAGTAATATATATATATATATATATATATATATATATATATGGTTAGGTATATTGCGATTTTTAATGAACTTTGTTTTTAATGCGAATTAAAAATTCCCCGAAATTAATAGCTAGGTATGAAAATGTTCATAAGCTCTTAGACGTCATGCTAGAGTTTGTGTGGATTTTAAAAGCTTTGTGAGGGCCAAGTTATGATGTAATGTTTTCAACACCTTCACAAGTTAAAAGATGACTTGACTATCCAAAAAACACAATAATGTTCATAAAAAAAAAACCAAGAATTTATAACCTTGACAAATTATTATTTTCAACAAAAGCTCAAACCTAAGGTTGTTAAATTGATTAAAGTGTGGACATTGATCAAACTAAACAACCTAACCTAAACATGAGTAATAGGTTAGAATGCTATTTGTTAAGTAACCTAATTAACTACTTGATCGGCCTATTATGTAATTTATTCATTAATGTAAGCCTTCTAAGTTAATATCTTAGATGGTCTATGTAGGTATTGAAGGTGATTGAGTTTATTAAGTAAACCTACTAGTCATATATGTAATATACTAGCCTAGGCCATGTAAGCCTAATAAACATTTATGATAGTTTAATGTCTAATCTTTATTATATTATAACATTTTAAATTTGAACTAAAAAAATTTAT
The DNA here is from genome assembly GCA_963921925.1 of Sphagnum tenellum. Taxonomy (NCBI): domain Eukaryota; kingdom Viridiplantae; phylum Streptophyta; class Sphagnopsida; order Sphagnales; family Sphagnaceae; genus Sphagnum; species Sphagnum tenellum. The sequence continues at coordinate 6,058,171 of OY998153.1, read as the reverse complement.
AAAAAAGAAAGCACATTTTTCCATATAATTGTTGTAAGTATATACAATAGAATATGATTCAAATTTAGAGTTTGGGAAACCTTAAATTAATTAACAATTTTTTTAACAAATTATTAGTAAATAAAATAAATCTATGGTGCATTATAGGGGGAATTTTATATGCAAAACAATCTATAGGTGATTGAGGCAAACCTTATGTGAAGACCCTAAACCCTAAATGCAATACCGACATGTAACGTCATTTCAAAATAACAAATAAGTGCTATGGATACTCAAAATATGTCTTTTTATATACCTAAATTAATTATTATTCTGAATTAATTTTATGACAAAATGTAAGTTATGCAATGAATGAAAAAAACCAGCAACTAATATGGGACCTATATGCAGGTATTGCAAGAGACACCAAAAAAAATCAGTGGTTATTATAGAAACTATATGTGGGTATTGCAAGAAATGTTAAAAAACCCAACGAAAACCATGGACCCATATGCGGGTATTGCAACGAATGACGAATGTCAACAACTATTTGTGGCCCATATGCGGGTATTGCAAGAGATGCCAAAAATACCAACGGCTATTATGGGACTTAGATGCGGGTATTGCAATGAATGCAATATGCCTGCGGCTATTTTAGGACTTATATGTGGGTAATGCATATTTGAAACTTTCTTTATGGAATTTATAATAGAAAATGATGTAGGTATTATATGTTTAAAATGTGTATATTGTTTTAAAACTCTTCAAGTGACGTGAGTTCTATTATATTAGATGTAAGTATTGCACAATGTTCATTTTGATCTTTGGTTTGATTCTTACATCTCAAATACTAAGAAAATTATGACAAAGAAGACATATGCTTAACCATATACCATAAAACAAGTGTGAGTAGAAAATACTATTATATTGATAAAAAATGTACAAAAATGGGTGCATGAAAAAATACTAAATAACTTAATGAAAAAAAACGTTGGTTCTCTATAACATATCAAAGGATCGAAATTCAAAATTGGGTAGTCCAAAAAGTAAAAGGGCTATAAAACCTAATTAATTATATAAAGTGAAACCCTAACCCATATTAATATTTATAATCCCGTGTTTAATTCGGTATGCAGCTGTTACATTTGCAACCTTTATTGCATGACCAGCAGTGTACAAATGGCGGTGTTGCATCTCAACCTGAACTGGAGTTGCCACAAACTCTTCATGTGTTTGGCCCTGAACCCTATAAACACCCAAAAACCACCAAGTTAAACCCTAACACACCTTGGATGAAATGCAATAAAATAATAATAAACATTGTTTATTATTGTTTCTTACCTTCCACGAATCATTTTAGATTCATGAAAATCCAAAACATCTGCCAATTATTTTGTCCGATTTGTTTTATTGGACTCTCGATCCCATGCCGTCTTGAGTTGTCGTGCATATACACAACGGGTGGATCAGATAATCTTTTGTAAATTTTCGTCTTTCTCCATTCGTGATGCTGCATCTCGAGGCACACTGCCCACACCCCAAGCATTAAGGCAACACTTTCAACAGTTGCTCTGAAACTAATTTGACCAAACCTGGTTTTGGGAATGGTGACCATTGTTTTGCAACAGCTACCCACTCGCGTTGTGCTTTGGTACGAGCGCGACTAGCCACCTTTTGATCGTTCCGCCTTTGCACAGCCATTGCATTTCCCAAGATGCGAGCGCTCATCTTGGCATGGTCTTGATGTCAAGGACCTCTTGTAGCATTTGAAGGCCTCCCAGGTTTGGCCTTTTTTGCCACTAAGCCATGCACCTCCTTCAAATGCTTGGTCAATAACCATTTGGCACAATATGCAATAGTGCAAATGCCAACTTTGCACCTCCATTTCGACCCAACATGCGTCCATTCTTTGTCCTTCCGAGCCAAATTAGGTGGACAAAGAAGTGCAAGTGGCTGAGCAGCCTGGTCAGATTCAACTTCCGGACTTAAGCCAAAAAATGAAAGATCAAAAAACAGAATGCGGGTATTACAAAACATAAGCTCACTTAATCACATACTATTCCTATAAACATGAACTATTTTTAGGTATTGCAATAAAAAAATTTGATAAAAAAATCCTGCACCTTCCAACAAATGATGGAAGGTGCGGATATAATTATACTTGAAGAGTCTTGTACAATTTTTTTTAATCTGTCTTTAAATAATGTCCATAAATTCTAAAGTAATCTATACCAAACTGTCATCCTTGTATTTCCATTATGATAGAGCACCATTTTGCTCACCAATTGGCTGATCTGATGTAACACTATTTTGGTCACCAATTGCTTCATTTGTTGCAGCCATGTTTTGCTCGACAGTTGCAGCAACGTGTTGCTCGGCATCTGCTTCGTCTGACACATCAACATTTGGCAGAATAATTGCCTCGTCTGACACATTAACATTTGGTAGAAGAATTGCCTCGTCTAACACAACAACATTTGGCAAAAGAATTGCCTCGTTTGACACAACAACATTTGGCTGAAGATTGGCATCATCTGACGTAGTACGATTTTCTTTATTCATTTCCAACTCCCCACCAGCGCTTTTCCTCAATCTTCTTCCCCTTGCCATTACAACCCTAAACAAAAAACCACCAGTTATTCTAATGTTAATTCTAAGGAACTACATCATAAGCAACAACAAAGAAAAAATAATATCCACCACCATAGAGGAAGGTGACGACATTGCTGCCGTCACCTTCTTCGCAGCAAAACCACAAAAGAAAGGCAAATTCACCATTTCCTTGTAGCAAAGCGAAAAAGGTGGTGGCAGTTGTCGTCTTCTTTTTCAATACAAAGTTCCAGCCTTCTTTGCAACGTAACTTTTTAGCAGGAAGATGAAGGGTAACTGCAGCTGTGCAGCTCCACAGCAGGCAAAAGAAGGTCTTCGCTGCGCTACAGCAGCATAGGAAAAAAAAACAAAACAAGAAGGTGACGGCAATGTCGCCTTCTTCGCTGCGCTACGCTGCAACGTTGTGCTCTACTATGCTGCAGCGTAGCCCTGCAAAGCTACGTTGCGCTACAATAACGCTACGCTGCCCTGCAACGCTGCGTTACACCATAGCGCTGTGCTTCCCTGCAACGTTGTGCTACACTGTAGCGTTGCATTGCCCTGCACCGCTGCGTTACACCATAGAGCTGCGTTGCCCTGCATCGCTGCGCTACATCGTAGCGCAGCAAAAAAAAAGAAAAAAAAGGCGACGACAGAGTTTTTTATAGGGTTTTTTTTTTTTTACAACACAAAAAGAAGAAGAAGAAGGCGACAGTGTTGTTGCCGTCGCCTTCTTCATGGAGCTGTGCTGCAATTGCATAGCATGAAGAAGAAGGCGACGACAACAACGCCGTTGCCTTCTTCGCTGCATTGCAGCGCAGCAAAGCAAAGCAAAAAAAAAAAGACGCCAGCAACGTTGCTGCCGTCACATTCTTTGCGGGACTACAATAGCGCAGCAAAGGAAAAAAAAACACTAGAAGAAGGCGACGGCAGCTGCCGTCGCCTTCTTCGCTGCTCTGCAGCAGCGCAACAAAACACGAAGAAGGCGATGGCGTTGCTGCCATCGCCTTCTTCGCAGCGCTACAAAGAAAAACAAAGCACAGCTAAAAAAGAAAAAAAGAAGGCGCAGTGCAGCGCAGGAAAAAAAAAGAAGGCGACGATAGCGTTGCTGCCGTCGCCTTTTTTTTTTTTTCCTGCAACACAAAAAAGAAGAAGAAGGAGTTGGAGCGCAGCTCCACAACAGGAGGAAGAAACAAGAAGAAAAAAGTTAGATGCTTACCTAGGTCACACTCTTGTTCCCGCGTGGGTCCTGTGCCAGCTTCAATGGCTCTACTGCTCGAAGCTCCCTTCCAAGCTCCCCTCCAAGCTCGCTCCCGCTCAACGTCTCTCGAGCTTTGGCGATGGAGTGACGGGGGGGGGGTTGCTAGGTGGTAGGTAGGAGGGGGGAGGTAGAAGGTAGGTAGGAGGGGGGAAATTTTTGGGGTAGAGAAGAGGTGGAAAAAAAAAAATTATGCGAGCAGGGAGGATGGGATTTTCATTCGTCTGGAAAACGGCCTCAACGGGCTCATCCGCAACTGGTGCATTGGTGGCTGCTAATTCACTCCAGCCCTATGGACAGAACAGCCAACTGGTGCAGTCACGGGGACTGGTTCACTCTGGCCATTAATTAATCCCATTTAAAGATTGATCAACTGTAAAGTATGCCCAATCAATGGTCAACATTCATGAAGGCTTAACCACCTATCACCAATCCACTTCCTCTTGTAGATTGACAGTTTAACAGGAGAAAGCTTTGAAGATCAGGATTGGCAGAGGCAGGCCAAAGAAAGAGCATTATAATCCACATCACTCGACATTCCATGGAGATATTGAGAAACCACATGTTTTGGGTCCTGGATTTTCCTCCACCTATGTCCACAATTTGTTGGACAGTTTGCTCCAACATGATACCAGCAACCAGAAAGCCACCTGCCTATAAACATTTCCAACAGTCCTATGCCAGTAGAAAGCAGGAATGCCTACATTGGCAAAAAACTACCAAAAATTCAAGAAACTGAGGGATGAGATATACTGTTCTTAGTTGCATGCTTCATGTGCAAACCAAGAAAAAGAAAAAACCTTTTTCTGCTGCTTTATCCCTCTAATTTATTCAACATGTCTCCTTCTATGCACCTCCTTCAATTATGCATGGTGTTAAAATGGCTGTGATGAAGGTTTCTTGCTGCTTCCACAAATAATTAAGCGAACTTGCAAATTGTGCTTCCTACTTCATCCAATACCACAGTCCATTCAAAGTTCAGCATTTATGTGAAATAGGCATTCAAGTTCCATCATTCTAAAATTCTCCAATCTTTCTATTAATACTGGTATTTTTCCTCCAATCCAGATCATGTGTATGTAAGTTACAGGACTTGTTTCCTATCAACCATCTAAATCATTGATCTGCCATCGACACAAAGCCATAGAATGAACCTCCCACACAGGAAACCAGTCTGAAGCTATTCTGCAAAGTTAATGCCTGAAATTAACAATCATTTGAGGAGCTCGTTTTGCAACATTTCAAGAGCTCACTTTGCAAGAGTTTGCAAAGCAAGACAGCAAGACAAGAAACAAAGATTTGTGGCAGTGGCCATTGGCTGCTGTTTCATCTCTGATTCTAAGAATATCATTTGTGTGAAAGAGTATTTTGTCACTCCTATAAATTATCCTATTCTCACAGATTGAAAACAACACCACTATTCAGGAACTCCAATTGGTCATTGGAATTCTCTGAAACCTATAAAAGCCTATTTGCATATTTGGCTGTTAGTTCACTCAAGATAACTCAGAAAAACAATCCACCTCAACCTTTCTAAGAATCTCATTGGTCAGAGTTTTTTCTTCACACCTACACTCAAGCCTACACCAAGGACCCCATGTGTTTGTGAATATTTTATACACTAATCCTATAACCCCTGTTTAACAAGACAGAATTAACAAACCAACAAGAGCAAGTGCAGTGATACTGTGGCAATCGCCAGTCACAAAGTAGCAGACCTTCCCATTCCTAATGAAATGAAAGTGGACTACTTCCACTATCTCCGCTGACTTCATCCCCTGACAGATGTGCTGATAAGAATATAATAATGTGTACAAACCTCACAGTGAAGTATTCATATAAAATTCAAGGTATTTTTAGTCATCTCATTCATACTCAAAAAGGTATCCAATCTTATGGAAATTTTGTTGTGTTAATCACCATGAACAGGAATGTGTTTAAACAGTGGTTGGAGCCGTCTCAGGGGAAGGTTCTGCAAACAAAGGTCGTGATGGTTGTTTCTCTTCACCATGGGATAAGCCTGGTAGTTTCCAACTTGCAAAACCTCGTCCTCTGACTGTTTTCTCCAATTCATCCAACCGCTGCCGCAATGAATCAAGCTCTTGTGCTACAATTTCATCTCTGTCCCGCAGATCCTGGTAATCAAAACAAATCTGATTCAAAATCCCAACTTACAAAGTAGATGGTTGTCAACAGAAACTTATGGCCTTTCTGAGTAAACCAGACAGCACAAAACTCACAGAAAGCTATAGGGGAAGCCAACATATTTACCAATAACTCTTTCTTGCGGAATTCCTCCTTCCGAGCTTCAGATAAAGCACTCCGTGAGACTTCAAATATCACAACAGCTCCTCCAACCTGCCAGAAGACTGAATGGCAACTTAGCATTTCCTCAGACTAGTTTGTAATTCTCTGGAGACTGAGGAACACAAACAAGGAGTTCAGCAGGGACTTGATGGATTAATGATTACCGAGAAAATAAATGCTTCTCCAAGAAAATCTGAAGCTGCCTGTACAGCCTTTTCTTCATTCAGAGGTCGAATCTCAACATCAGTAGCATGGCCATAGATTCGCCTTTGCAAATTCACCTGGAACCTGTGATTTGACTGCACCTCTAGAATGCCCACCTCTTAGTATCAATACAAGACTTTGCAACCTTGGATGGCTTGACCATGTCAAGAAAACCAAATAAACTGTTGTACCAATCCAGCTACATGGCAGCAAAGATATATGGGTTTCTGCACTGCATCAGACCAAGATTTGTACTTCCAAGATTGATCATCATACAGCAAAATGTCAGATTGAAGTTCAAAATGTGCTTTCTCAACTCCACCAGTTTATTGGTCTGGCAATTCCAGGCTATCTACAGACTGAGTGACACCGGAGCAGTGAAATTCTCAGAGATAGAGAATCCTTCAAAAATTCTGAAGCCCAACAATAGTTCTCTTCTGGAGCAGACAACAGCTTACAAAGCAGGAGAAACAAACAACAAGCCCATCCTAAGAGAGCTTATACCCACTACTGCAACAGTCTACAAGAGCGTCTCCAACCGCAGGAACTTCAGAATTCCACACAGAAGAATTCTGTAATGATTCACTTCCGAAGAGGCAATGTCTGGAGAGAGTATGAACAATTAAAGACATAGCCCTGGTGATTGGCAGGTGCAAGAAAGAAGCGATGCAATGCCAAATTAAAGAAAGCAAGCAGCAGCATACACCTGAGCAAAATTGATGATGATTTCACGGAACCGAGGATGGTGTGCCGCCTGCTGCTTCAACCGCGTAGCCAAGGGCTTGCTCAACGTCCTCAAGACTAGCGTACCAAGCTTTGCGAACGGCAATATCATCCCGTCTGTCCTGTGGTTCTTCTCTCGCTTCTTGTATCCTCTTTCCCTGCGGTTAATTCCTAGACCTTTCTAACCCTCAAGCTTTCCTGCTGCTGCGGCATCATCATGATGACACGACTGTTTGTTTCACCAAGGATAAAGAGAAGCCTCTTCTCAGTAAGTGCAATTCCAGCTCCAAAAGAATACGAATCTACGACGACATCAAGCGGATAACATCCAACAACAACACGGGATCGAGAACATGATGAAAAAACACTCGTCCCTGCAAACCCCGCCACTTTCTTAGTCCGCCACCACTGCTTCCACTGCATCGCAAGAAGAAGAAGAAGAAGAAGAAGAGGAAGAAGAGTAAAGCAAGCCCTCTGGAAAGTTCTGGATCTCTTGAAGGCTACATATGCGTACACCTATCCGCCAAAGAGGGGAGGTAGGGTAAGCGACAGCAACAGCGTGGTCCGTCCGCCATCTCCTCTAAGGAAACCTAACCCTTTGCTTGCGCCCTAGGTTTTCTCCTCACCGCCACCTCTCTCTCTCTCTCTCTCTCTCATCATTCGTTTCCCTTGCCTGCCGCGACGACCGTCTCTCTCCGTTCATCAGCGTCCGGATACATTCTTCGTTCTGTCATTCCCGATTGTTCTGCGAATCTTTGGGCGGACCGATTGCGTTCTTCCTTTGCGATTCCTTTTTGGTTTAGGGGATTTGGCCGTTTTGCCGTGAATTTCCCTAGCTTTTTCTGTGCACAATCAAAACTTGAATTGACATTTTTTTTTCCGCGTTCATATGGAAGGTCTTCGTCAGCACACAGATGCATACATTCTGCTAACATAATTTTAAAGAGTTTGTGAGCTTCTCTCTGTTTGTGCAGAGTTGGTGGTGCTACTGCATGCAATAGTGTTAGTGCGATTCCGATTTCTGTCGTCTTCCTCCATACTTCATGTGATGATCTATTTTCCATCCTTCATGTGATGATCTATTGTAAGTAGTGTGTATACCGGGGAATCCGCCTCCATTTACATGAGTTATATGTTTCGCGTCACAAGAGATTAGACCACGAGTGAACACATTCTCTCCTACGAAAACAAAATTGGAGAAAGCAGGGCGGAGGAGAAAGACACAACTTAGGTCTCACGAATTTTGCCTACACAAGGCAGCACACGAGTCTGTCTGCCAGTACTTCGAAACGCTAACGCAAAATTTTCGACATCCTCGACCCACCGTGTTGCTTACCTGTTTCGTGCAAACGTTTTCGACATTTGCATATCCACCCCAAAACACAAAACACCCCAAACCACCTACAACCAATACCGCCCACCACCTTGATTACAGAAACACAGACAACAGACGAGTGAAACAGATTAAAGGACGAACACAGAAAAGAGAATTTCACTTTGTCCCATTTTGAAAGGGAAGACCTGGCTAGACCTAACTTCCCAGACCTAATTTCTCCAGACCTAGCCAGTGAAAAATATTAAACAGGCCAAAGAAATTGAATGCGTCCAGTACAAAAGTACTGGCTGCCATGTTTTGCCCTCACTCGTTCCCATTACCCTTCCCCCAAAACCTGGTCCCAAGGGTGTCCTTTGCGTAACATGAGGATGTTATGCTCATTTGTAACTTGCCATACCATCCCCATCCTCATGGAATGCATGCAAACAACATGCCATGGTATGCCATTTCCACCCATTAGGGTTTACATTTCACAATATTTTTACGTAAGTGCAACACCTTTAATTTGAGTACAACCTCAATGCTACTATGAGTTCCGTGGTGGAACAACTTCTCTAACTTAGGTGGTTGTTGATTTTGTGTTTTTTCTTGAATCACAAGGTTGACATAGGAATTTCAATTTTGTTGTTAAGTTTGTTCAATGTTAGTTGTCATGAAATTGTGCCAAGGTTTATCCTATATGTGTGTTTCCACAAATGTTTGCAAATACATTATTATGAGTTTGATAATAATGTATTTGCTAACATTTGTGAAAATGTCATTACTTAGGGTCTAGCCAAATAAAAAATATTTGGTAAAACTTCAATGATCTCCATTGAAAAAGACCATTAGGTTTTCATTTCAAATTTTTTTTTCAATTTGTTATAAATGCTTGGAAAAAAATTTCCTAACATTTTTGCATTCTTCTTTGATGTTGCATACCAAGGTCACAATTTGTGAAGGGCACCGCACAAAATATAGCAATCCAAGTGTGTGCATTTAAATCCATGCAAAATCAACTCATTTGAGTGTTCACATTTGGGTATTGTCCTCTTTTAAATCTTGCAATGTAACATGGGGTGAACTACAACATGGGAAAAAGTACTATAACAACACTTGGCATGAAACACGTAGTCATGATGACATTGGTGTCAAACCCTAATTCTAGTGTTGCAAACCCATGATTTGGTGCTACAAACTGGTGAGCTTTGAATTCATTACAAAGTGTGAAACTTTGTGGGAATTTGAAACCCTCAAAACAACAAACAAAAATGTATAAGGTTTTTATTATTAGGTTTCACTAAAGTTTTTGCACAATTATGGGCACAATTAGTTGTTAAATAGTTTTTTCTAACATAGTGGTGGGTTTAAATTGCCATAAGAAGCAACACAAAGTCGAATGAGAGTTGGAAAAATTTAATGTTTTGGATATTTTGTCTAATATGGTTGTAAAAAAAAGGAAATAGGAGGGACAAATGGGTTTGAATGGTTTTTTCCATATTATGTGAAGTTAACACCTACTTAGTTATAGAGCAATGGGTCTTAAACGTTATAATGAACTCCTATTGGAAATATCTTTTATCATGGGTGATCCCATTAAATGGGAACAAGGATCATTTTGACTTCCAATGTGCGTTTCGAGGAAGGAAATGGTCAAGTAAACTACACTTTTCTGACCATAAGTTTAAAAGGTGCTCGAATGGTCCCATTGACAAAAGAACAAAGAAACCCATCTTTATCCCAATTTGGCTAATTCCCAATTATCAAAGGAATTGAATTGGCAAATTGAAAACAATGATGTTTCGTCTATTTAATTAAAGTTGGGGACCCAAGTTAAAGTAGATGCAAAAATAGCATGGAAAAAACTTTTATCAATAGCAAGCACATTCATGTTTAAAACTATAGTTTCAAATCTTTCAAAGGGCTGTTCCCAAAACCTTGTTATAATAAACAATGTTGAAAAGGTGCACTAAAATTTTTGAAACAAAAGATGGCAAAATCAAATGGGGGGCCATCACTTAAAAGGCACCATGTAAGTACATCAACGACATTAATGGGTGGGCAAGTGCTTTCATGAACATGAAAGAATCTTAAGGAATATTCCATGTCATGTCTTGGAATTTTCTAATATATTCATTTTCCACATGGAAAATTTTATGTGATGTGGCAAAATATTCCACAACATGGCATGGAATATTTTTCATTTCACGTGCATGATTTGTTGTGGAATCAACAATAATTTATTGATTATTAACATGGATTTAATCAATATAGTTATTGACATTAGCATCATGTGCAAGTTTGAAGTCAAAAAAAAATACACATATGCGTGTTATCATTTTTGGTGTGTTCCAAATATCTAAGGCTCTTATTCAATAACTTCAATATTTTCAAAATTGTTGAAGTGATGGGAAACTACATGCTTGAAAATAATTTGATAATTCAAATTAATATATGTATATTAGTTCTTCGACAAGTTACATGTGCTACAATGGCAAAGTACTATGATATAGTACATAAAAAGACAACCATACAAGGAAGCACCTTATGATGTTCAAAGGTTTTATTGTTAATCAGATGTATAAAGTTTTATCAAGCCACATACTTTGATGCCACACTACTAATGTATATTCACCGAATCAAAATAACATATGCATCTCATAAGAATCATTGAAATAATACACAATGGAAAAAAAATTGTTAAATTGCAATTGGAAACTAAACTTCTCACATAATTGAAGTAACTATAACAAGCTTGATGAATGAGAAAAACACAATTGATTTGAAACAAATATAATTGTAATGTAATATCATTAAACTGCAAACATTTTAAAGTGCATTAACAAATGTTGAACTTCATCCCAACTCCATGTACAGTAATGAATGAATTTTTCCATGAGCCCATAAAACATAATCATTTATAAGACATGATACACATGTTTACATTATACATATGCCTCACGACCACCCAAAGAAGTTGCCAACATTGCCACAAAATAGACACATGAACATTCAAGGAAAATTTCCGATAATGACATCATATTGTTTATCATTAGAAAGATTATTGTAAGTTTGTCCATACATAGGTGGGACATCAATAACAGGGAAAATTGTGCATTGGAGAAGTGTGATGCTAGCCTCCCAATTGTTGGTGTGTTGTTGTGTTAATTTGAAAATGGAAGGCCATTTCACCTTCTTGCTGCCATGAATTATAGGCCAACAACTTGCATTGAACGGCTTCATAAGGTTGTGGCAACTCATAGCATGCACATAAAATTGCTTGAAATAGCATATTGGAAGCCAAATAGACTTCAAGCATTGTTTTTATGTAGGAAATAAAGAAAAACCCTACGTTTTTTAGAATTGTCACTTCCTTTTGAATCAAGCTTGTACTTTCTTGGATGTGCCATATAGTTGGAACTGTAGGCCTAACAATTGAAAATTTTTGGGCTATCCCACTAACACAATGGCTCAAGTCATTAGGACAAACCAATGTTTATGGTGCTCAAGTGATCCACTTTGATATCAAACCCAAAAACCTAAGTAACATGGAACATGAGTTCCACTTATAGATTTGTAAAGCTTGATCCTTGCTTTGCATTTGAGCACCATGGTTTTCTAGAGTGCAAAACATTGAATTACATAATTGGGTGGGTAGCATTCAATACGCCACTAGCCATCAACACAAATATTTTCCTTCAATTATAGGCCACCTCAAAATACCAAAGGTAACAAATAAATGGAACCAAATGGCAGTTGTTGAACACATACATCTTCCACAATATCAGGTTCAATAACAAGAATGGTTATATGGACAAGAAAAATTCACACAATTAGGATGATGGGAGTCTTTGTATTTATTAAGAGGATAATCAATAGGTCGTTTGGCAAACCTAAACACCTTTTATCCCTCAAGGTGTGGGAAGGTAATTTGTGAAAGATGACTCAATCGTGTAATTGTTATAGTTTTTGCAAGTATAGCATGAACACTCAATCATTCCAAGCCTTCTTCAACAACAATTCATTCTTATCGAATCCATGATTAGGTGGACTACCTTACAAGTATTGTTTATATAACATAGATTGTTTGAAAACACGAATGTAATCATTATACATTGATATGTACATAGACAATGTCGTGTTTTCTTAATTGCTACAACTAGATGTTATGCACAATTTCTATCAGATTACAAGTGGGCATGTCTGCCCACTCTTCATCATTGAACTTCTATAGGTTAATGGAAAGAAGATTTGAACAAAATTTGAACTATCGCAACCCTAGTTTTGGGCTCGTGACCAAGGCAAAAGGGTTGCAAAAGTGCGGGCCAAGAGGAAGCCCGGGAGTCACATAACATACTTCCGGGAGTGTAGGAAAGTGTGAAGGAATGAACCCTCACACTCCCAAGGCAACTCCCACTTTGGGAGATGGAGTTTCGATGGACTCCCAAAATTTTAGAGAGCAATTTGAGATGTTAAAACTCAATGGCTTGTGGTGTTCTTTATATCATTGAAAATCTCTTGGAACATAGATGTCTAAAATGGGCTCGCATTGCTCATTTGGACATCTAAAACACAAGTTATGGCCAAAAGAAGGGTCGGGAGTCAAACTGTCAGTTTGACTCTCGGTCAAAAAAAGTCAAGAATCAACCCAATTTACTTAGTTGCAAACAATGTGCCACATACCATTGAAAAGCTCTTGACAAGAGCTACAACTTTGCTTTAGACCGCACTTCGATCCAAGGTCTGCTCGCAAAGTTATGGGGCTCCAAAGTCACGGGAATCCCGGTTGGCACGATTTTGGGACTCCCACTCGAAAGTCCTAGGAGAGAAAAGTCATTTGGATGTGGGCCCGGTGGAAAGCTCCAGAGTATACTATAAGGGGGAAGGTGGTGGCTTCCCCCAAGCCTAGGCCGTGGTGAGTCTTTTGTGTTCGTGTTGCTCGTGGCTCGTCCTAGCACCAAAAGTGCTCCAACTATGCACTAACCACTTTGTGTGGGTTGTGTGTAGGCCCGTGTGAGTGAGTAAGCTTGTCAATTTTTCTTAGTCCCATCTCGGAGCTCCAACACGCCCCTCTACCCCTCAAAGTGTTGTGAGTTAGGGAGCGTGTCCCAACTCCTCCCTCTTTTGTTGTCTTTCACTTGGACTCACACTTGAGTCCTTCAAGGAGTTGGGAGTGCATCATGAAATGACACAACGAAGTTAGAAAGAAAGTGCAAATGGAATTAGAAAGTAAATGGAATTCATGTTTTGATTACAAACAAGAGAGAGAGTCATAAATGTTTGAAAACAAAATACCCACATGGACCATGAATCCAATGTTTGACACAAAAATGCTAGAAACTGAACCAATTACCGAGCTCATGGACACTTGCCTCAAAAGTAGCCACTAATGAGAGCCCCAATAATAAATTAAAACATAAAGATTATCAACCTCCCAAACGGATTTTGCACCTTTGTATTAGTGGCAAAAAATGATGTGTTGATATTGCAATTTAGGTTTGATCAGTATTTTGGTGTGTTTATTAAGCAATTGAGTCTAATGGAATACACATGTGCACTCCTTATCAACCATCTTCATATAGGGGCTCCCCAATCCATAAACAATTCTAACCACGTTCTAATTAGAATATGCACTATCAGCCATGAATCCTTTGAAATTTGATTTTGGAAAGTTGTGCTTCAACATCGTGTCATTGAATTTTTTCCACATTACTTGTTGAGCCTCCATGTTTTCAAACTACATGTCACAAATTACAATGAAAAATGAACATTTTTCCAAGGTATTTCATACTTGTAGGGCATTCTTTTAGACATTCTCTCAAGGTTACTCAAATTCATTGATTTGTTTATTTCACATTTTCAAGTTAAACCATCTCCAACTTAAACCAACACAACCCAAAAGGTAACTTACTCTTTCCCATTTTCATTTTGATTTCAAGTTTTGTTTTGACATTAAAAAAATGAGATTATTTTCTAGACTTTGGAAGAGATTTTAGAGGAATGCTCATGTTTTGGTCGCTTTACAACAACACATGAATTCAAAATGCGTTGAAGTTAAATTATTCTTCAAAGCTTTTGATCACTTACTAAAGGTCTTGGGTGCTACACAAAGCACCCAAAAGCTCAATGAAATTAATTGGAACAATACTAAATAGTCGATTTCTCCAATAAATTGGGTTTTAAAAGTTTGTTTATAGAACGTTATTTTGGAACACCTCATATTTCAAGCTACCTTTGGGTGCTCAACAAAAGTCCAAGACCAACAAACTTCTAGGGGTGTTTAATCAACATCGATTGAGAGCTCCCGAGATGAACCATGAGATTTAAGTTCACAAAAAAAATGTGTTCATACAAACTTCCTGAGCTTTTGGGGTTGTATATAATGCACCTTATAATTCATAGACCTTCCTTTTCGCAACCCTAGCCTTGGGTTCATGACCAAGGCAAGGGCTTGTAAAGGTGCGGGCCAAGAATGAAGCTCGGGAGTCACGTTTCATGTTCTTGGGAGTGTCAAAGAGTGTGGAAGAATGAACCCCCACACTCCCAAGTGAACTTCCACATTGGGAGTTGGAGTCCTAATGGACTCTTGTGACGCACCCCCAAACTCCTTAAAGGACTCAACTACAAGTCCAAAGGTGAAAACATCGGAAGGAGAAAGAATTGGGGCGCATTCCCTGGCTCGTAGCACTTCGGGGGTTGAGGGGTGTGTTGGAGTTCCAGGATGGGACTAGGATGAGTGACAAGCAATTCAATTATTCACATGGACTTGCACAAACTAAACAACAAGTTGGTTAGTGTAAAGCCAAAACATTTTTGGTGCACGGATGAGCCACAAGCAAACACGAACTCACAAGACTTAACACGACTCAAACTTGGGAGAAGCCATCACCTTCCCCCTTATAGTATATTCTGTGCATGGCCACAGGGCCAACACCCAAATGTCATTTTTTCCCAAAACTCCCAAATGGGAGTCTCGAAATTCTCAAATTTGGGACTCCTGTGACTTTGGAAGCGCATAATTTTGTGTGTAGACCTCTGATTTGAGCTGACATTTAAAAAAAAGTTGTAGGCCTCGTCAAGAGTTTTCCAATGGTATGTGATTTGCCACCTACACACAAGAAAATCATGGCGATTTTTTATTTTTAATGGTCGCGAATCAAATTGGCAATTTGATTCCTAACCCTTCTTTTGGCCATAACTTAAGTCTTAGGTACCCAAATGGGTCATGCAAGCCCATTTTAAACATATAAATTCCAAGAAATTAACATTGATATAAAAAAACTCTTCAATTTAATGAGTTTAGACCTCTGAAGTTGCTCTATGAAGATTCAAGAGTCCATCAGGACTCCAACTAACGCACTCCCAAACTCCTTAATAGACTCAAATGTGAGTTTGAGGTGAAAACAGTGGAAGAGCAAGGAGTTGGAGACACGTTCCCTGGCTTGTAACACTTTGGGGGGGGTAGAGGGGCATGTTGGAGTTCCGAGATGGGACTAAGAATAATGACAAGCACTTAATCACTCACACGGACCTGCACAAAACCAAACAATAAGTTGGTTAGTGCATAGTTGGAGCACTTTTGGTGCTAGGACAAGCCACGGGCAAACTTGGACTCACAAGATTCACTACAATTCAAACTTGGGGAAAGCCATCACTTCCCCCTTATAGTATGTTTTGTGCTTCTCCACGAGGCCCACATCCAAATGGCATTTTGTCCCGGGATTCCCAAGTGGGAGTCCCGAAATTCTCACAACTCAAACTCCCACCATTTTGCGGGCCCATAATTTTACGTGAAGACCTCTGATTAAGATGAGATCTAAGCAAAGTTGTAGCCTTCATTGAGAGCTTTTCAATGGTATGTTGCACGTCACCTTCACAAGAGGAAATCAGGGTGATTCTTGACTTTTAATGGTCGGGAATCAAATTGCCAATTTGATTCTTGGCCCTTCTTTTGGCCATAACTTGTGTTTCAGATGTCTGAATGGGTCATGCAAGCCCATTTTCAACATTTACATTCCAAGAAATTTTCAATGATATAAAGAACTCTCCAATTTATTGAGTTTTAACCCTTGAAATTGCTCTTTGAAGATTCGGAAATCCACCGAAAACCCAACTCCCAAAGTGGAAGCTACCTTGGAGGGGTGAAGGTTCATTCCTTCACACTTTCCTACAGTCTTGGGAGCATGTGGCGTGACTCCCGAGCTTCCCTCTTGGCCCACAACCTTACACGCCTTTGCCTTGGTTGCAAACCCAATGTAAGGTTACAACACCAACTCCCAAAATGGGAACTCACTTAGGAATGTGGAGGTTCAATCCCTCACATTCTCTTACACTCTCGGGAACATGAAATGTGACACCCGAGCTTCCCTCTTGGCTCGCACCTTTACAAGCCCTTGCCTTGATTGTGAACCCAAGGCTAGGGTTGCGACAATCTTCCTCTGATTTTTCAATGAACACCAGGTTTACTAATGTAACTCCTAACCTTGTCTGCTATTTTTCATGCAAGCTTTTTTTGCTTATGTGAAAAAATTCAACTATAGATGTTTTAATTCTATATATATCGTGAATTATTATTTGCACAAATTACATCTCCTCGTTGTACATTTTTCCCTCTACACATTTCGAAGATGATGATGAATGCAATGACAACCTTATACCTAATTACTAAATATTCAACACTCCTTTATGTTCTACTCTTTGCAACTCCTTTTCTGTTTCTTTTTTGTTCAATAATTCCGCTTCCTTTTCTAGCCTTTGTTTATGCTCACTTTTTGTGCTTCCTTTTCTTTTACTATTATTTATAGTTTTCAATCGCACTCTCTACGCTCATGCTTTTATGAATTATATAACTTTGAAAATGGTCATGACTTTTAGCAACAAACAAAATTAGCTTTTGACAGTTACCTCCTTTTTTTCATCCTTTACCATCATGCCTATCCCATTTTTTACATGCCCAATGTCTTTTAATCAAAACATGATCTTTGAAATTAATATAGCCCATCACCACCACTTTTTATGTCCCTTACATAACCACATGAAAGCACTTTGTGTCATCATTATGAATGAACATCGAATATTTCATCTTCCAATTAATCCACATCCTTAATTTCCTTACCTTAATTCTACTGATTCCGCCTTGTTTGCCTTGTATGCCTTTTGTTGACTCTGCCCATTTATCTATTGATTATGGCAATACATTTATTAATTATACTGATTTTTTTATTATGCCAACAAATTTGATGATTGTGCGAATACCCCTAATGATTGGGCGAATGTTTATGTTGATTCAACTTATGCTTTTAACATATCATTTTCAGATCTTTGCATCCCAAATTCCCCGGTTTTGTAATTATTACCCATAGATTTGTTAGTGTCATGGTGTTCCAAAATCAATATTGTGTTGACCACAAGATCTTTCATCTATTCCTCATTTTCAATAGTTTCCATCTATGGTTTCTATATTTCACAGTTTCATATTCCTCTTCCATGTTAGAATCCTCTACCTAAGCTCCACCTACATTTTGTTCCCAATATACTGGCATGTGTTTTTCTTGTTTCTAAACTTCGGATTCCATGATTATAATTTTTGAGTTTATTCACATTAACCAACACATGGTTAGTCTCAAACTTCCCAATTGTCACAAATAACATACTGCTATTTGGCAACATATTATATTTTATACGGTTCGAACCATTTCCTAATAAACTTCCCTAGGTGTGATTTATTACCCTTTGGAAACCACATGACATAATCACCAAAATTGAACTACTTTTCTAAATTCTTTTGTTGAATCCATAATGCTCTATTCCATTGTTAAATACCTATAGTTCCTGCAACTTGCATTCTATCCTCCTACAACTTTTCCAACATTGTAATTTTGCTAGTTAAAATTTTCACTAAAATATTATCTCTTTCATTTCCACCAACAATTATCATTATGTACTCTATGGGCATCAATGGATGTAATCCATACATTTATTGATATGGTGTATATCCTATAGTTACTTTGTATGCAATGTATAAAAATAACATTATGGTTAGATGCTCATCCTAATCTATTTTATTTTCACTAACTAACTTGGTCAATAGTGTCCCAAATACCTTGTTAGTAGATTCAACCTACCCATTCCCATGAGGATAATAGGTTGTAGAACTCACATGTTTCAACATAAAATGATTTGTCAAATACTTGATGGTATCATTAATGAAATGAACTCTTTGATTTGTGACTTTAGTAAAAGGACATCCAACCTTAGTTAATATGCACTCATACAAAATTTTGTTATGACTATTGCAATATTAGTTATCAATGTTCTTATTTCCATCCACTTGGTAGCATAATATGTGGCTACAAGAATACATTTGTTTCACACATATTTTCATGATGGCTTAATTGGCCCCACAAAATCAAGTCCCGCTTCATAAATGGTTACTTTGAAAGACTTGTGACCAACTTTGCAAGACTTTGAGTTACCAATCCTCCTATTCTTTGACATGCATCAAAAGATCTATAGTAATCATGCACATCTCTATACATAGTTGGCCACCAATATTTTCCTCTACATTATTTTAGTTGCAAAATGCCTTTTTGATGGTCCTTCATGTAGTTTTCTCATCACCATCTAAACTTATGGTTTGTTGACCAAATAAACCAGTGCCATATGATCACATAAAAGAAAAACTTATTGCCTAACAAATAATGTTTGAACTTGTGCAAAATAAAAAACATTACTAAAACCTCTCTTTATATTGTGCTAGAATTTTACTTTACTATGTTCAAAAGCCTAGAAGCCTACACTACTAGTTGATCATTCTTCCCTATTACATTATAAGACAACATAACCTTTGTAGCTAACAAGAATGCATGTGTATGAACATGAAACTCCAACTACTAGCTTGGTGATATTAATATCAGTGTTTCAATCTACTTCTATTTGATCAATTCCCATGCCTTTAAACATTCCTTTATCCAAATAATGTTTTTTGTCTTTTTGGTCAGTTTAGTAATAAGTGCCATGATAGTAGCAAAGTTTTTTATAAAACATTTGTAAAACTATGCCATCCCACTGAATACTTGAATTTGATGTAGATTCTTAGGTGGTGGCATGTTTATTATTGCTTGTATTTTCTTTGGATCTAATATTTTTATTTCTTTAAAAATAATAAAGTCCAAGATTATCCTTGAGAATACCATAAATGCACATTTGTTTGGATTCAGATTAATGTCGTATTCTTTGCACTTTTGAAAACATAATCTGAGCTTTTGCAAATGATTATCAATGTCATTCTTTATAAATTTGGACAAGACAACATGTTCCATCATGTTTTGTAACCAGAACATGTGCCAATTATATTGTTAGAGTTGCATAGTGGAGTTAAAGGAAGATATTTTTCCTCAAACATTACTGTAAAGAAATTTCTTGATGCCAATTATTAATGGCCAACCATGAACAAAAATGTTCACAAATTTTGTTAAACATGTGACCTATGCCAATGAATAGGTAACCTATTAGCACAAAACATGGTGAAGCTAATCACTATTATACTTTAATAACCTTTCTAGAAATGGGGATTAGATTTTATGAAACCTATTGAATCGATGTGTCGTTATTTTGGCAACCAATACATTTCAATTGCCATTGATTATGTTACCAAGTGGGTGGAGGCTCTGCTTGACACACCAACATAGTTGTTATTACTACAAAAAAATTATATGACCACATTCTTACCCAATTTGGTTGTTCCATTGACAATTATTACTGATCAAGGTACACATTTCATTAACAATTATATTTTTTACTTAATTGATCATTTTATGCTAAAACATACTAGCTCTACTATTTATTATCCACAAGGGAATGGACAAGTTGAGTCTACTAACAAAGTTTTTGGTACATTGCTCACAAAATTGGTGAATGAAATCTAGAATGACTAGATGAACACCTATCCACAATTTTTTTATATTTATAATAAAATTACTTTTAAGGTTAGAACCAATCACGCCCCATTCCAACTTGTTTATGGATTACACCCATTGCTACCTACATAATACTTATTACCATCCAAACTCGAATATAATCATGACCCAACATCTATTAAAATTCTAACTATCAACTATTAGAACTAGAGAAACTCCAAGAAAACTAATTAGTAGCACAAGACCTGGTAGCTTCTAACTTGTGGAACCGGTTGTTATGGTCCCAAAACCAGTACATTGAGACAAAATACTAGTTTAAAGATTTTGTTTTATGGTTTCTAGGGGTTATCAAAGCACATAATCCTAAGTTTTAGAAATGATGGTTTGGACCATACAAGATCCAATTTTTTTACTAAACAATATAATACTACTAGTGACTATTGACAAATTTAATCCCAATTTAGTATTGTTTAACATTAACAAGTTAAAACCTTATAGCTTGATATCACACACTTCAACCTATTTTAACTAAGCCTAATGATTTTTTATTAAAAAAACTAATGGAGGCAACCCATTTTGATAACTTCTTCAATGAAAAATTGGTTACGATGAACCATTATAGTAACCTCTTCATTGAAAAACCAATTCAGGGCATGAGCACATTAAGCCCCCCAAACATTATAATCACAAGTATAATCTTTTTGTAATTTGTTTTTTTAGTAATGTATGGACATCACATCTTGGATTACTTTTGTTTGTTTTAAGTGTATTTGATTAATTTGAAATTTAATATAATCAATTAATTATTTAAATCCAACAAACAATGAAAAAGCTAAACGTATTGAATATATTTGTGACAAAATAGTACCTTTCACAAAGTTTGAAAATTGCATATATACTTCAAAACTAAGGTTGTGAATGAAATTTTTGGGTGATATTGGTATACATGGATTAAATTTATGACCATTTAAAGATTTAAAATTTTGGGATGAAATTTCATTAATTTTTTTTTGTTTTTTGCATTTTTAACAATGAATGCATAGTAATTTTTTTAAAAAAAAAACAAAAACCATTGCCATATCAAAGAGGAGGAGATTTATAGATGGGCATTACATTATTTTTTCAATTTTCTTTTGTTTGGTAATGTTTCATGAACTATAAACATGAGGCCTTATGGCCGTTGAAAAACTGTAAGTTATAGATACTATATGTACATTGATTTTATCCAATTTGTTTCATCTAACAGTTGGATCAAGATTAATTTTGACTCCAAGTGAACTTTGAGTTCCAAAATGTTTTCATGCAAATTTTTAAGTTGTTTGCTTGTGTTTATGATTGCCAAAAAATGCCATCAACATTTTAACTTTCTACGTACTATAATATTCATTATACATCACCTTTATTGGTGAAAAATGATTCACCCTCAATTTGTTTTCACTTTTCAACCTAATTGTCACAACCCTAACTTTGGGCTTATGACCAAGGCAAGGGCTTGCAAGGTTGCAGGCCAAGAGAAGAAGCCTAGGATTAAAAGAAAGTGTGAGGGAATGACATGCTCCCAAGTCACGGGGGTGAAACCCACTTGAGGGTCTCACAAAGTCAAGTTGCGAAATTCGGGACTTGGTAGCACGCTCTCGGCTTCCAACTCTAGAATGGGGTAGAGGGTCAAGTTGGGAGCCCAGGGATTAGATTAGGAAGAGGACTTAGTTGATCAAGCTAGAATTTGCATCAAAACAAACCACCCACGTGGTTAGTTCACATTCCGGGACCCCTTTGGGTGTTGGGACAAGCCACGGGCACTTCGGACCACAAGACTCACCACGGCCTGGACTCGGGGGATGGCACCACCATCCTCCATATAGTATACTCTGCGATGCCCCGTGGGGGTTACATCCAAATGGCACAAATTCCCGGGACTCCCAAGTTGGAATCCCGAAATCCACCCAAGTGTCCCGGTTCTGGACTCCTGGGACTTTGAGAGGCCGTAGCTCCTCGCTATGAACTTGGATCGCAACGAGGTCTAAAAAGAAGTTGTAGCTCTTGTTAAGAGCTTTTCAACAACGTATTGCACTCCCAAATCGGACATTGGGAGCTGGTCGACTCCTGACTTTTAGTGGTCAGGAGTCAAACTGCTAGTTTGACTCCCGGCTCTTCTTTTGCGCATAACTTAGGCTATAGATGTCCAAATTGAGAATGCGAGGGCATTTTCGATATCTACGTTTCAAGACCTTTTCAACGACACTAAGAACACCTCAATTCAAGGTGTTTTGCCTCTTGCTATTAAGCTTTGAACATTCAAGAGTCCCAGAGGACTCCAAATCCTGCCTTTTTTCCAAGTGTTGGGCTTCACCCCCACACTTGGCCAAAGTAGGGTTGCGACAAGGAATGAACCTTCACACTCCCAAGGGAGCTTCCACCTTGGGAGTTGGAGTCCTGGTGGACTCCCAAATGTTTAGAGAGCAATTGTAAAGGCCAAAACTTAATGGATTGAAGATTTTTTTATACCATTGGAAAGCTATTGAAATGAAGATGTCTAAAATGGGCATTTATGACCCATTTGGACATCTAAAACACAAGTTAAGGTGAAAAGAAAGGTCGAAAGTGAAATTGTCAATTTGACTTCTGACCACTAAAAGTAAAAAATTAACCCAATTTCCTTGCATGCAAGTGGCATGCTACATACCGTTGGAAAGCTCTTAACGAGAGTTACAACTTTACTTAAATCTCATTTTAATTAAAGGTTTGCATGCAAAGTTATGGGGCCCCAATATCGTCGGAATCCTTATTTTGGGAATTTCGGGACTCCCATTTGGGAGTCGCGAGACAAAATGCCATTTGGATGTGGGCCTCGTGGAGATGCACATAGTATACTATAAGGGGGAAGGTGGTGGCTTCCCTCAAGTCCAGGCTGTGGTGAGTCTTGTGAATTCGAGTTTGCGCGTGGCTCATCCTAACACCAAAAGTGCTCTAATTATGCACTAACCAACTTGTTGTTTGGTTTTGTGCAGGTTTGTGTGAATGAATAAATGGTCGTCATTATTCTTAGTCCCATCCCGAAGCTCCAACACGCCCCTCTACACCCAAAGTGCTGCGAGCCATGGAGTGTGCCCCAACTCTTTGCTTTTTCGTTGTTTTCATTTCAGACTCACACTTGAGTTTATCAAGGAGCTTGGGAGTGCATCACTAACATTAAAACAAAAAACTTAGTTGAGAGAATAACATACAATGATTTGTCTAATCCAGAATTAGGTGAGACCAGTATCGATGAACTGTTGAAGAATAATGATGTTTTAATAAATCGAATTACAGATGTCAACTTTTTAAGGAAAGTATGCCCTAAAAGTTTCATCATTTTTCGAGCATTGCCACTTTTTGTTCCATGGCTATAATATAAATAATTGGCGTACCCTTTAGAGTGTTTTTCCATTTTTCCATTTCGAATTCCTTGATATCTTTTGCTACACCAAAATGAAGCATGAGTGCCTTGGATTAGTTGAAAGAGAGTAAGCAAGAGGTAGGCAAAGTTGAAAAGAAAAAGATAAAAGAAAAAGGGAGGGAAAAGAGAATTCTAAATAATTAAAAACAAATGAACAAATGGCCCAATTTGCATTGAACCACTTGCATCAAAGTCACCTCTTGTATTTTGAGACAATAATGAAAATTCTAGGGAAGAGAGAGATGTATAACGATTTATTTTTTAAGCATTCAAATGTGCTACTACTATGGGAGGACTTGAAACACTGCAATGCCCTCGAAGACATTTTTCACCTCCTACATCTACAGTTGTCTTAATTAGTGATTATAAGGAGGAAGAACATGTGGAAAAAAAAACTACAAAGGTAGAAGAATTTGAGCAACATATTGAAATTGAACAATCGGCAAATTTTTCATCAACATTGGTTGAAGGAGGATTCTTTAACATAGAAGTTGAGTCTCCTAAAATACTTGTTGATAGGCCTAGTCCAAATATACGATGAAGCACAAGGGAAAGAAACATGTGGAGGAGGGCAATTCACTTGCTAAAGTGGCCCAAAAGTGAGCATTAGATAAAATAAATGAGATTTAGAAAATATTAGAGTGGATCTGGATAGGATCCAAAAAGCAATAATGGGTAGAATGAGCCGATTTGGGTGGCTTATTTACTATTTATTTCCATGACTAAACTTGTTGGAGGAGTTCTTGCATACCTACAAGCTCTTTGATACACTAGGGTTGTTGTTTGTGGTGAGAAGATCACCATCAACCAAATGTTATTTGTTCAACAAATTGGCATCAATGTTAAAGGAGTGGTTGATGTAGTGAATGCATTGGTCAAGAAGGCCCAAGTTGTTATCAAGAACACAACTGGACCAAATGTGTTTCTTAATAAAGAATAGTGGAACATTATTTGGATGAAGGAATAGTACCATGCCAAGTTTGCAACAATTATGCAAATCATTTACTAACAAAAAAAATTAGTTTATTTCAGTAACTACATTGCCATTATTCTTAATTTAACAAACAAGGGCAAGAAGATCAATTGGTGTTTTATTATGTTAACAAAAATGTCAATAAAATTGACCCAGTGGATTAAGCATTTGAAGCAAATCACAATAGGGTTAACGACGCTTAATAGGAAGGTAACAACCTATTATTCTAGACCAGTGATAAAAGTTTGTTTATGACATCGGTTTCCATTGTCAGTGGAATATACATTTGTTGACTCTCCAAAACCACGACCACTTTAGGAGAGAAAAAAAAAGGTTGTTACAAAACAATCTAGAAATCTCCTAAGGTTATGACCAAAGAACAATTTATTAGTGAGCGTCAATTAATGCATTCAACTAACATATCATCATGACCAGTTTGATAGTCACATTAGGTGAAAATACAAATTGAACTATCAACACCCACAGATTAATTGAGTCTAGAACCAACCAATTCACCATTGGAAAATAAACCTTGCACCCGTTAGCAAATCATGATTATGGAGGGAGGTGATGAGGACATGGAAGTTGATGTTAATATGCAACCAGATGACAAATTAATAAGGATATAAAGTGACCAATTCATGGAGGATCAAAGTGAACTTGACTTTGAACATGTACTAATTCAAGAGCCTTTACTTGTTCAAGAAACTTTTGCTCCTACAAAACAAGTTAGCAACCTATTGCCAATAGGTATAAAAGCAGTTAAACCAATTTAGTTTAAGTTTGTTGAACCAGTTTAATCTAAACTTGTTAATAGTTTTCTTGAGACATCAGTAGCATATGCTCAACATGAAAACTTAAAATAAGTTACAATTTTTTTTGAGCAAGCAACCTTAGTTGCTTAGACTTGGCCTTAGACAATAGAGAGCTTAACTGATTTGAAAACCAAATACAATGTTCATGTGAACCTATTACAATACACTAACAATTAATTAAAGCCTCGTTGTGTGGAACTAATTAACCATAAACAAGCCTTATAGAACAAAGACAAGGACATGGCTATTATGAAAACCCAACTCCTTAAACTATAGATAGAGAATAAACACATGGTTGCCAAAAGTGTTGAAGCTAAAAATGCAATTAAGAAGGTTGAAGTTATGTAGTAAAATAATCTCATTTCAAAACTTGTAACAACTTGAAGACCCTACAAACCAACCTTGATTAGTTAATAAAAGATTATGGTAAGATGGAGGCCATTAATGTACAATGGGAGAAAAATCTGTTGGAATTGGAGAACACTTGTTTGCAATAGAGGGAATAGTTGACAAAAGTCAACATTGACACAGAAAATTGTACCCATGAACTTTGAGTACAGATCCAATAATTAAAAGGTGAATTGGAAACACTTTGTTAAGCATTGAATAAATTTTCTCAAACTATATACATGGATAACTAGTTGAAGGAATTTGAAGAATTGTTTTTAGATGATGCCTTGCTTAAGGTACAGAACCAAACATTGGTTGATGAAAATTCAAAATGGAAGGAATGGTGGCAAATTATATAAGAGATTACAGAAGAATAGATCCAAGAAAATTTGGAGATATCTTATGTAGATGAAGAAGCCATATTAATGAATTAGTTGCATACTAGTTACAATTTGATGGTTATACATTTGATTAGCTTGTTTGTAAATTGGTTGAGGTACTTGTTACTATTTTCGAAAAGTTTTCACATGTGTGGGTAGTGATTATAACTATAAGTTCTTGGAATGAATTTGTGGTTACTATTAGTAAGGAACTAAAACCAATTCAAAGAGGAGCAAAATTGGCCATTGTTTCTTACATTTTGTTTTATCCACAAAACTTGTGCAAGTACTTGTTATAGTTGTTAATAATCAGGTGCAAGGATTGGAAGAACCTATTACTCCCAAACCTATACCATTGGTTATACTAGAGATTAGGGTAGGTGTAAAAGTTATTTTGATTCACACAATTACACATGCCTCTAAAGTGTTCAAGACTCTAGATATAAAATTAAAGGACACACATGTTGTTAAGATATTAGGATCTTAACATGTTCCTTTAGCTGAACATGTTGACGATTTGATCGTAGGAGTTAAACATGTAGTTCTAAGTGACTGATTTTGAAGATGAAATTTGGTTTTCAAGGGGGTAAATGTTAACCCAATTTTTCAAGTGTGTACATATTAACCGAATGTTACCAATTAATAACCAGTGAGGCAATATAACTTTAAGACTTAGTACAATTATTATTGGGTGACAAGATCTTAAGTGAATTAATTTATTAAAATAACTAATAACAAGTGTTAGAGTATCTAGGGGGTTTAGTAAACTGATAACCAAATTGTATAGTAATCAATTGTTAACAATAAAAAATTTGTTTAAACATGTGACCAATAAGTTGTTATAGTTTAAATTCAAGTTTCACCTAATAGTAATTGTTTAACTTAAAACATTGTTATGTTTGGTACAAATAGAAGGATGTGAAGATTGATAAGGGGATCTTTTTGGAACTTCTTGTAAACTTTTGATCTTTAGGAACTTTTTTTCTTCTTTCAACTTTTTTGGAGACTACTTCTAATTTGTATTTATGGTTTATGAACAAGTTCATTTAGACCTCAGATATATTCATTTTTTTCAATTTGTTATAAAAGATTAAATTTGCTTTTGCTTTTGCATTTGGAAGGAAATAACTATATTTGATTTTTTCTAACTACTAATTTGAAGCAACCTTTTGATAATACTTAAACCATAATTTAAAAGCTTTAAGATGAAAAAACTCCTAAATTTATAAATAAATAGATAAATACCCTTTAACATTTGTCCACATGTTAGAAACTACATTAAGTCATGAAAATTGAAATTATGCCCATTTTTTTGGAAAAATTTCAGTGAATTTGGGTTTAATTGTATGGCATCATGTGAAGAGATGGATTTCCTTCACAAATTCCATTTGCATTGTAGACATTCATGACCATTGTTGTGTCTATCAAATGTAAATATAAATATCATTCCCCTAATTATAAATGTAAATATAAATCCCGACTTGACAGCCAATATCACAACTAACTCACAAATATGTCAACTAACTTTAACAATTGCCTATTTGTAGGTTACAATTATTGTCACATATTTGACCTTCCTTTTTATAGCCTTTGAAATAAACAATCTTACATTTCAACCAAATTATTAAATTAAACCAATTGATCTAACGTGTGTGGACAACAAATTATAAGGGTCATTTAACCAACATGGACATTTTTAAATTTATGACGAAGAGAAGTGTTCATGACACACCCCCAAACTCCTTGAAAGACTCAAATGTTAGTCCCAAAGTGAAATCAATGAAAGAAGGAATTGGGGTATGTTCTTTCACTTGCAACATTTTGGGGGTAAGAGGAGCATGCTAAAGCTCTGGGATGGGGACTAGGATGAGTGACAAGCAAGTCAATTATTCATATCAATTTGTACAAACCAAACAACAAGTTAGTTAATGCATAGTTGGAACACCTTGGTGCATGGACAAGCCGAGCATACACAGATTCACAAAACTTGTCATGGCCCGAACTTGGGGGAAGCCACCACTTTCCCCCCTATAGTATTTAATGTGATTCACCATGGGGGCTACACCCAAATGGTGTTTTTCCCATGACTCCAAGTTGGGAGTCCTAAAATTCCCAAAATCGAGACTCGCACCATTTTGGACGCCCATAATTTCTTGTGCAAACCTTCCATCGAAGCAAACTCTATAGCAAAGTTGTAACCCTTTTCAAGAACTTTTCAAAGATATGTGGCATGTCTCTTACACACACGTAAATCAGGGCAATTCCCAACTTTTAACGGTTAAGAATCAAATTGACACTTTTGACTCGTGACTTCATTCATGCATAACTTGTGTTGTTATTACTCAAATGGATAATGCAACCCCATTCTAAACATCTACATCTTAATAGATTTCCAATGGTATAAAAAAGTCTTCAATCCAATGAGTCTTGACCCCTCTAATTATTCTCTGAATATTTGGGAGTCCATCGGGAATCCAATTCCAAAATGGGAGTCCACTTGGGAGTGTGTGGGCTCATTCCTTCACACTTTCCCACAACCTGGGAGTGAATGTGACTCCCAAGTTGCACCCTCGGCTTGCACTTTTCCATGCCCTTGCCTTGGTAACGAGCTCAAGGTTAGGGTCATGACATTCCAACTCCAAGATTATTGCATACAACAATAAATAAACATTTTCAAGCAAAATCGCTTACCCCATTACATAGCTATGGCCACATCTCACCACCTACTTTAACATTTTACATAAGAAGAATTCATTGATTTATTACAATAAAGGTAGATCTATCTATGAGCAAAACAAATTTCCATTATCAACATGAATATAATGGAAGCACGTTAGGTTTGTGTTTACCTAAAAGTTCGACAATCCAAATCTCACCTCAAATGAACCAATCATTTATTGGACATTCAATGTGAAAGAATTCAAACCTGTATGTTTTACCATATGTTGGGAATGTTTATAGTCTCCATAAGACTAATGGAAGATATGAAGATATACATACATGTGAAAAATAGTGGTACAAATACTTGCCATACATCTAGATGGCGATAGGAAGCACAAATTCAAGTTTTACACTTGTAAGTCCAACTATAGGATAATCATGCAAAGTGTTATCTTAGAGATAAAATAAATAGGTAAGATTTGCCTTGCTATCATGACCTCACAATTTGACTTGCTTCATACCATAAAACATTATTATAAAAGAATCAACTAAATTAAACATAACTTTTCTAAGTAGCAACATAAGGAGCTAACCAAGTTTCATGGATCATGACCAAAATATGGAGAACTAATAAGCATCCACATGAAATTGCATCGTGAATTCAATGTCCCCCCTTTGCATCACATGAAAAATAGGTTAATACAAGACCTAATCTTAATAAATAAAAACATAATTTCAAATCACATAACCTGATTGGTTTACAAAGTATGTGACAAACACATAACAATTTAGATGGTGGGAACAATATCTAGTAAAGGCTATAAACACTTGAAATTGAAAGTGTATTTCCAATCAAAAAGCTAATATATGCCTAGTGTTTATGGTATTGGTGTTTTGCAACATCACCATTGTTTCCACTCGAAATCTTTTTTGTAAAACAGAAAGGGTAGTTATCATAAATTATATTTTAAACATTTTTAGCAAATTCACCAAAGAAAATCAAGCCTTGAAGCTAATCCAAAGATTTGAAGTTTGTGAGGCGACTTTATGTCCTTTTACTCTCGGTTCTATGAGGTGATTATTCTTGAAAGTACATATGCTACCAGTGAAGGAAAAATGCAAAATGTGTTTCTAGATGTTAAGTTACGTTTATAGTTGAAACCAAATAACTTGCCTCCTATGCATCATTTATGATTTTAGAATTGATAGATATATTTTCCAAGCTCAAACCTTCGAAATCCTAGAATTTTATGTTAAATTGTCATTCATTTGAACCAACTTTTAAGGATTTAACACTATGTTCAATTTAACAACAGACCTCCAGTCACTTAAAATATCATTTCTACTACATACATTATCTAAATATAGTTTTTTTTAGCCCATTAAAAAGCTAGCTACAAGGTGAATTTGCCTATAAAATTCCAACTTCTGCACCCAAACTAGTAATAAGTTGTGCTACCAAACCTGAGAGGGTTTTACAAAGGTAGAAAGTTCAACTTAGTTCCAGACCGCCAGTCACTTAAAATATTATTCCTATCACATATGTTATTCAAATCTAGCTTGCTTTAGTTCATTATAAAACTAATTACAAGGCGCATCTACTTACTAAATTTTTAAGTTCTGCACCCAAACTAATAAGAAGTTGTGCTATTAAACTTGAAAGGGTTTGTGAAATTTTTCTAAGATTTTAAGCTCTCAACACTATCCCTATTCATTTCTATTCTTTTAAAATTGTTACAACCATCCAATATATTCTCCTTCTTTCTACCATCTACCAAGACTAATCATTTTTTTCCTTCAAAAGAAGGTTATGAGAACAAATATTCTAAAGATTTGAACTGAAAATTATCTCGAAAAAAAAGCCCTAAATTATTTTAATTTCCCGTTTAAAAAGAAGAGAAGAAAGGAAATGAAAGAAAATCTCAATTCGGTGGCCAATGGAAGGTTTCAATGCTTGGTGGCCTTTGAAAGTATCCAATGTTTAGTGGCCCTTGAAAGGTTCTAATGTTTGGTGGCCAATGGATAGTTCCAATATTTGGTGCCCCTTGGAAAGTTCCAATGCTTGGTGGCCATTGGAAGGAAAAGTAGAAACACCTTTTCACCTCTTCCCACTTTCCTCCCCAACAAATTTTATTTAATTTTTTTTTTCCTTTGATTTTAAGGTTTTACTTTACCATGGTTTTAGGCCGTTACTTACGCATTTCCTTCCTTTTCTTTGACCTATAAATTATAACCATGCATATTGATGTAACAAATCATCCACACATTCGTTATTGATTTGATTTTGATTGAAGATCTCTTTTCCTTTCCTTTAAATTATGGTGTCGCATATGGCCACATTTTACATGCCTCAAGCTCCACAAGTCAATGAAGGATTGACTTCGAAATCAACTCTAGATTTGACATTGACGTAACATCCTTGTGATGAAGATCCTGAACTATGAGAGGTGTGCGCTCATTTTGAAGTTGATCCCCCTTAAACTTGGTATTATCACATTTCTTTAAATTTTCATACCTTAGTGATTTTGTTGCAAGTCGACCCTGTTTTTGGTGATAAATCTGAAACGTTTTATGAAGGTTGTTACAAGACTAAAAACATTTTTATCTTCACATGTTTTCAATTTTCGATGTTGGACACTATCGTTGGTTGCGCGGTTTGATTTGCCAATTACCTCCTAATAGCAAGGCAAATTACTTAATTCGCACCATTCAATGCATCCTAGATTTCTTAAAGTTGTGAATTGTCGTTGTGGATAGCCCAAGACTCAACATGTAATTGCAGCTCTTCGTTAAGCTTATTGATAATGTTAATAAATGTTTCATTCATTATGAAATTCATATTGCCATTGCCACCATATCACATTATTTATTTAATCATTAAGTTGTCTCAAAATAATCTTATGCTTATAAGGTTTGAAAATTATTCTCTTTATTGGACCTTTCATTGACACCCCTCAACTATTTCATGAATCTCAAACATCTTTCTAGTCACTAAATATTAGAATAAGAACATTGTTTTGTTAAACAACACAAATTTTGGTGTCTGTTTTTACCCCTAACCTTTTAGAAATTTCTCACCCCTAATTATGCGATTGAGGTTTTAAAACTATGGTTATCATCTTTTTGTTGAATAAAAGAATCAACCCAACACATTATTCACCCCCCCATGCAACCATGTGCATTCATCATTCCTTGTTTTAACATGAAGTTGTTAAAAACCCCTAATAACCTTACCCCACTTGATATCCCATATGTAATTCTTAAAAATTGAGACTACTGCACATAGCTATGTTGGTATGGTTCACAAAATTATAGACACTATGAAATTTGTAAGCACACGAATAAATTGACGAGGATATGGGAAATGTGTCCTAGATGGATTGCCTACAACCACTTTCATAAAAAACACCTTCTATCTAGTTATGGTACATAACATAAACAATTAGCATCACTAGTAGTAATCAACCAAAATGCAACCACTTCATTTGCAATTACATGCGACTTGTAGTCATTTGCGACTAAGTTTGAAAGTATTTATAACTATAAAATCAAATTTCGACTATTTTGGTCACTTTTATAACTATGATGTAACTATTACATACTTCATCTTATTGATTGGACAGCTTTTAGGTTTATTTTCATCCATGAACATATTGATATGTCCCATTTGTCACAATAGTCACCAAATTAGTCACATCCTAAAAGTATTCAATAGTGACATAGGGGTGTATTTTTATGTATGCATTAAAATTATATTTACGATATATTACATATATCATAAATATATATTTGTGTGTATATTCATTATGTGCATGTATGTATATTGTTCATATAATGAATTTAAAAATTAATATTTTAACTATGAAAGATATATATATATATATATATATATATATATATATGAATTAAAAATTGGTACTTTAACTTATAAAATGTTTATGTGAATTTGATTTTTTCATTTGCAGTCTGATTTCTTTGCTTAACTAAAAATCATTATTTGAGTCTAAACATTATTGTTCCAATTTTAAAACATTTTATTTGAATCTAAAAATCAATATTTAAAATATTAATATTGTTATTTTATTCAAAAATATATATGTTTGAGTTTCAAATTAGGAAAATTATATTTAAACATTAAAATTGATGTTTCAATTCCGAAAATTGCTATTGGAACTCATCATATATATATATATATATATAGTTAAAAAAACATTTGAATTTAAACATTGTTATTTTAATTCAAAAAAAATTTATTGGAATTATTTGTTTAATTATTTGAATTTGAAAACTAATATTTCAATTCTTTAAAGAATTAGTTGAATTTGAAATTTGATATTAGAACCTAAAATTGCTATTTTAATTCCTTAAAAATCTATTTGAATTTAAAATTTTAAAAAATAAATTCAAAAAGCGTACTTGATCTAAAAATTGATATTTGAGTTTTAAATTGTTTTTTTTAATTCTATAAATTAATATTTCATTTTTTATTTTTTAAATTTAATTTAAAAAATTAATTGATTTGAAACTTGAAATTGGAATTCCAAATTATTATTTTGGATTCTCAGAATTAATATTTCAATTCAGAAAAGTATTAATTGAGTCTAAAATGGACATTTCAGTTTTTAATCTGAAAATTGACATTTCAATTCAGTAAATTTTAATTTAAATTCAAAGTCTTATTTCATCTGAAAAATGATATTTAAATTCTGATTTTATTTTTTCGAATCTAAAATTAATATTTCAATTTCTTAAAATAATTGATTGAATTTTAAGGGTTTTTTCTTAATCATGTAAGAATTTTTTTAATAACAATTTTTTTCAATATTTATAATTTGAAAAATATGTAAAATAATTTGAAAAATAAAGTAAATAAATTATTTGTACATTAATTATATTATCTATAATTCGACTAGATATTAAAAATAATAAAATATTTTAATTATTTATTTATTTATAATTGTGTATTAACAATTTGTGAGAAACTACATAAGTAATTAGTTATTATTTATTTTTAGGTAGTTGATAATGAATACCTAATATTTGTAGTTTATAGTTTATATTAAAGTAAATTTTAGATTTAATCATTATCAATTAAATGGTTATTTAATTATTTAATGAATCATGTATTTGAATTGTTTATAAATCTAAAAACTAAAAACAAAAGGCATGAGGAAATTTTTGGAGTTGCAATTTTGTTTATGAAAAAGTTACAACTTGAAAACATATCCCATATTGTTTGTTCTCCATCTCTATTTTGAATATTATATAAACAAGGAGTGGGGTCATCAAATTTCACATTAAAAAATTTGTGCACATGGGATGAGCTAATCAAATGGTTTAACTCAAAACAAAAAGAAAAGTTATGCACAATTTTAAACTATCAACCTCCCCAACCTATTTATCTACCTAGCGAGGTAGGTACATAGTATGACCTACCCACCTAGGTCAACCTATGTACCTACCTACTTAAGTACTTTCTTATATGAATAACTATTTAACCTTTTTACCTAAGTATGTAGGTTAGGTTTGTAGGCACCTATTTATGTACCTACCTATGCACCTATTAATTTAATATTAATATTTTGTATTAAATTCATCTTAAGGTGCCACGTGGCATATTTACATTGGGCCACATGTCAAAATATAAAATCATCCAAACATTTGAATTAAACGTCGTAGATTATCTCATAATAATAATAATAATAATTCAATATTAGAACATATGGCAACACATCATTGGCTTCAATTGTGACCAAAATAGTTGCATCATAGTCTCATGTGACAATACATATATAATGGAATCAAAGTATGTATTTGTATTTGTTAACTTTTTCTTTCATGTAATACTCGTTATCATTTACAATTAATGTCTCATGTGATTTATCCAAGGCGACCAATGAAATTTTAGTCACAAATGTGGTTTACAACTAAATTTTAATCACAGAGACTAGTCAAAAAAATATTTTTTTCTTCTAGTGCATGTAACTAAACAAGCATAATATTTATTACCAGGTAGTGTAAACTATTAGACAACTATTTGATTTGACAAATACAATTCTCAATGTAGAGTCTCATAACCTAATTAATACAACTTTAAAACCACCATTTTCACACACCTTATTACTATAACAAAAAAAATTGACAAAAAAATACTGATTCTTGGGATCTCTTGCAAGCCACTAGCTACGATTAACTAGGTTTTTCAAGATTAACAAATAAATTAAAGAAAGAGTAACCTTGTCTTTTTTAAAAAATTTTTAAAAAAACTCGTGTTGTGATTTAAGTCACAATAAATTTCAAATGAGCAAAAAGAAAAGCTTGTCATAAATGAAAGCAAATAACAATCCAACGAATCCAAAAGTTGTTGAAGAAAAGAAAGGGAATCTTTGACAAGGAAAAGAGCACCAAAGTCTATACACCCGTGAGTTTTTGATCCCGAAGAAAATACAAGATGGACAGGTCTCTAAATTTTTTGTATTATTTGCTACAAATATTATTTGTTTCCAATTCCCAATGTTGACTTAAATTTTGAGCAAATATAAGAGACATATATTTTATGTGTTTCTCAAAATCTCAAGGAGTTTGGAGTTGTTGAGAGTGAGTTATAAGTCAATTTTTGTTCAAGTCCCAATTTGAGGTGATTTCAAGGTAGCAAAAT
Organism: Sphagnum tenellum; assembly: GCA_963921925.1. Classification (NCBI taxonomy): domain Eukaryota; kingdom Viridiplantae; phylum Streptophyta; class Sphagnopsida; order Sphagnales; family Sphagnaceae; genus Sphagnum; species Sphagnum tenellum. The sequence goes on along the minus strand of OY998153.1, from coordinate 6,022,565 downwards.
CTTTCATTTTATGAAGTTAAATGAGTTGAAAATTTGAAAAATGGTAGTAAATGTAGTTTTTCACGTTTCACCAAAATTTAAGATTGATCCAAGGTCATATGGGAATGGTGTAGCTTTGCAAAGTTGTTGTGACAAAAGTTTACATTGCGAAGACATTAAAACAAAATTTGAAGTGGAGCAAATACAATTTGGGAGAACTTGAAGGAAGGAGTTTAAAAATTATGAAGCGCAAATACATTATCAAAACCTTCATACAAAAATTTGGTATGTAACCATGTACTTAATACCATAGAAAATATTATATGAAATATATACATATACGTCAAACCTATGTATAGTATAGAATTTCATGTAATACTCGAAACATACAACATATGCAAGGTCCATCTTGTTCAACCTTGACCCTAACCCTAACCTTAATCCTAGAAACCTAAGGAAGGCAATCCCTGATCTTAACACTAGAAACCCAAGGAAGGAAATAAAATCATTTTTTTAAACAAATCATTTTTGAAACTCCAATAAGACATTGAGTGTTGCCTTGAGGGATGGCAAATGGTCTTTCTCAAATTGCAATTGCGAAATTATTAGACAAAAACAATTTCTAAGTGTGAAAATTTAGGGTTATGATTTTTTTGATGGGGAAAGGCTATTGGGAGTCCATAATTAGTGATGATATAAAATCTCCTTTCCCATAAAACCCCACATAACAATAAATTCAAGCTAATAAAACTTAGCATGAAAAAATTAAGAAAGTCATATATTAAATTTCTATGAGTGTGTTCGATTCCATGATTGTGCATTATCAAGATATGAAATCACCCAAGTAAACTCGGGATACATTAATGAAGATATATAACATCAATACACAAGTTCGCAAAATGCAACTCAAGCAAAAGTTGCATAATTTACAAAAAAACTAGATGAATATCAATGACTATTTTACAAAGATGAAAAACCTTGTAAATGTTTCTGCATTTACAAGAGCCCTTGTAGATGATGAAAACCTAGTGGCTGTGACCTTGAATGGACTTGGAAAAGACTATGGCTAGTTTCATAATTCAATTGTAGTTCGAAAAACATTTCCCAATTTCCAAGACTTAATGACCCTACTTATAAGTGAAGAGATGAGAATTGTTGGTACTTTGTCCAATGGTGGATCATAAGAAAATGTTTTCTACTCAAATATTAATAGAGGTGAGGTAAAGGTGGTAAAACCTCATTTTAAGGTCAACACGAAAGCTCACATGGTGGACATCATCAACATGAAGGTCATCCTCATGGAGGTAGATGAGGAAACTTTAGAAGAAGAGGAAGTCGTGGAGGTTATGGTGGAAGTCATTGAGGTCAACAACCAAATAGCGACTCAAACTGTTACTATTACGAGAAATTTAGGCACATGGCAAAAAATTGTTATAAAAGGGACCATGATGCATGAAATGGAAAGTTGTAACAATGGAATTGTGCATCAATTAACAATCAAGGTGATGAACAACTGTTTGTGATGAAGCACATGGCAAATTCAATGATAGGAGGTATATCATATAACAATGTTTGGTATGTGGATTCTGGAGTTTTAAACCACATGCAACCTCGTGGAGAATGGTTTAAAGACACAAGGGATTTGAAAACACCAAGGTTTGTGGAAATTGGTGATGACATTACACATCCCATCACACAAATTGGCAAGGTGCCATTGTCCATGCAAAATGGGCAAACAAAATATTTGAAAGATGTACTTTATATTCTAACCATAATAAAAAAATTAGTCTCAGTAGGCCAGTTGGTGCAACAAGGTTTACATGTCCCATTTAACCTTAATAGATGTTTTGTGGAAGACATGAAGGATCAAGGCAAATTGATTGCAAAAGAGAAAAGGAATGGATGAATGTTCACCTTGGGTGAACATGCCTAGGGTGAATTCCATGTTATTCACCCATGGAAAAGGAGTTAGAGACATTGGAATTTGGCACAAGCGGGTTGGGCATGTTAATCTCCAATGTCTTAAGTTGTTGGAAAGACAAAATCTTATTGGAAGTCTTCGCCAATTTGGAATAAAAGAGGTGAAGTCAAAAGTTTGTGAAGCATGCCAATTGGGGAAGCAAGTCAGGCATTCATTCCCAACTCAAACAACTCATGTAAGTTCCAAACCTTTGGAAATGATCCACTCATATGTGTGGACCATGAAGACAAAATCCATTGGAGGATGTAGGTACTAGTGAGTTTCATTGATGACATACAAGGAAGGTGTGGGTCTACTTCATGAAACACAAAGGTGAAGTGTTTCAACATTTTTAAAATTTCAAAACAATGGTGGAAAAGGATGTGTGAGCATCAAATGCCTAAGGTCCAATGGAGGGGGAAAACATTTTTTAAATGGATTCAATGAATAGTTGAAGGAACATGGAATTCAAAGGAAATACTCATGAAGTTATTCCCCACAACATAATGGAGTTGCTGAAAGGAAGAACGAGCACATTGTAAAAATAATACGTGCCATGTTCAATGAGAAGAATTTGCCAAATTACCTTTGGGCTAAAGCTATAGTAACTAGTCTATATCATGAATCAAACACCCATAGTGGTAATTCATGGCATGACACCCAAAAAAAATTTAACATGCAAAAAACCAAATGTCTCACACCTCATAATGTTTGGTTGCATTGCATACATGTATGTTCATGATGAAAAGAAATCAAAATTAGACCCAAAAGCTGAGAAATGTATTTTCATTGGATATTCCTTAGAACAAAAAGGATATAAATGTTTCAACCCTTCCACTCGCAAGTTGGAAGTGAATAGAATTGTTGTGTTTGATGAGATGGTTAGTTAGTATTCACCACTAAAGATAGCAAAAGATGAAGAGGTTAAAAATGGTGATGTTTCATCAAATGTGGAACAAGAATCACAATTAATTAATGGACCACAAAAGTCTTTAATTAGTGGGTCTAGTAACATTCAACGGAAAGGAAGATTAATATCTTCAAACATTGTACATGGTAGTTTCAAATCATTTAAAGATTCTCATGTAGATGGTGAGTCAAATGATTCAAAAAAAAGTGTGGATGAAGAATTAAAAGTCCCTTCAGTTCCTACTCCTAGAGCTCAAATGGCCAAGAAAGTTTTGAAAACACCTAACAACAACAATTGAGTTAAAGAATCACACAAGTCAAATACCATGTACAAAGACTCACATATGATGGCTTTGTAACTCATCATTACACATACACAGTGAAAGTTATATAAAAAATTGAACCCACTTGTTTCAAGAAAGCAGTTGAAAACCTTAAATGGGACAATGCCATGGATGAAGAGATGGTGGCGTTGGATGTTAATGCTACTTGGGAATTGGTAGCTTTACCAAAAAACAAGAAAGTGATTGGGTGCAAATGGGTGTACAAAGTCAAGTACAGTGTAGATGGATTTGTGAGTAGATACAAAACAATATTGGTTGCCAAAGGTTATGCCCAAACTTATGGCACAGACTATGAAAAGACCTACAGTCAAGTTGCAAAAATAACAACTATAAGAGTGATCATTGCTCTGGTAGCAACAAAAAGATGGCTTTTACGTCAAATGGATGTAAAGAATGGTTTTCTTCATGGAGATTTACAAGAAGAAGTGTACATACAACCACCATGTTATGTGGACCAAACACATCCTAATTTGGTTTGTAGGTTGAAGAAAGCTTTGTATGGCTTGAAGCAAGCACCTAAAGCTTGGTTAGATAAGATAGGTCAATAGCTTGTCATAAGTGGATTTTGAACATCTAATGCAAATTTTTCACTATATGTGAAAAAAACAGTTCGCGGGATTGTAGTCATAGTCATTTATGTTGATGATTTGATTATCACATGAGATAGTGATGTAAACATCTATGATTTGAAAAAGCTTTTGAAGCAAAGTTTGAGATGGAGGATTTGGAAGAATTGCGTTACTTCCTTAGCATTGAGGTAATCTAGTCCCCTAGAAGGATATGGTTATTACAAAGACAATATGTTTTGAACAAATTGTCTAAATATGGGATGACATGTTGCAAACCCATTTCAATTCCATTGGAGTAGAATGTGGAGTTAAGTGCAGATGATGGTGACCTTGTGGAAAATACCACTAATGTATAGATGCATAGTGAGGAATTTACATGACCATCACAAGGCTAGATTTGAGTTATGCAATTAGAGTGGTGAGTCAATTCATGCAAACACCACAAAAGCTACATTTGGATGCAGTGAAGCACATATTGAAGTACATAAAACATACTTCATGAAGCCAAGAGCTAGTTACAAATACATGGATACATGGATGTTGATTGGGTTGGCAATGTTTCAAATAAAATATCAACTAGTGGTTTCATGTTTTCTTTATAAGTGGTGTTGTTAATTGGAGCAGTAACTAACAACCAATAGTTACATTATCAAGCACAAAAGCAGAATACAAAGGCGTAGTAATTGTTGCATGTGAAATAGTTTGGTTACAAAAATTACTTTCAAATTTGGGATAGTCAGTGGATGCTTGTGTTGTCATTTTTTGTGATAACATCAGTAGCATACTACTTGTTAACAACTTGGTCTATCATGTTGGGACAAAACACATTGAGGTGCATTACCATTTTATTAGAGAAAAAATTATAGTAAAAGAAATTAACCTTATTCATGTCAATTTTGAAGATCAAGTTGTTGGCATTTTTTGCAAAGGCTTTAGGTACAAACAAGCTAAGGAAGATTTTTAAAAATGTTTGGTATATTAGAATTGGATTTGAACTTGAGGGGGAATGTTGAAAATTCAAACTCAACTAATTAGGTTTCATTAGTTATTGGAGTAGGAAAGTAATTAAGCTACTTTCACAAGGTTGAATTACTTTCTTTACTTATATTAGTTTGGTTATTTGTGGTTTGCTCTTTTAGTTAAATACCACAACGTGGAAACATGTACAATCAAGAAGAAAGAGGAGCCCACTATAATAACAATGTAGGCTACCAATCAACCTTAGAAGGGTCAGAAAAATAATTCGTATGCTTGCCACATTTATGGTTTAAATGGGCATGACTAATGGATTGTTTCAAGTTTATAGAGATGCAAAAAATATTCCAAGGGAAAAATGCATCCAAGCTTAGAAGGGAAAGTGGTAGCTTAGGTCAAGACAATCATTGTAGATGTGAATGTAGTAGAGGTCAATTTTGTTACAACAAATAAAATCATAGAAGACCAAGTGTTCCAAGAGAGAAAATGAAGGAAGAATAAAAGTACGATAGATTAACATGAGGTGGAGAAATTGAAGAAACAATGGAGGGACAATTTAGTGATCATACAAAGCACAAATTACCAATGAAGGATCTTCTACATCAATAAAAGAATGGAACACAATGTGGCCGAGTATGCTCAATATTACACCATCTATTGACCTCAAAAACAGTAAGAATTTGTAATTTCACAAAATCAATAGAACAAATATTTCAAGATATTAGTAAATAGATGTTGCAAACAAGTTATACTTTGAAATTGGGACAATTATTAAAAAAAGCTCATGAGTTGAAAAAATATCTCTAACAGATGAAATCAAATAAACCATATATTGTATCTAAAATAATATTTTTAAAAAACCCATTTATATACCAAAAGTAGCAATAATGACAATCACTATTGATAACCATATGGTGGTTATTTAGGTATAGATTGGAAAAAACATTATAGGAAATCATAAGTGAATTTTCAATTTGATCAACTATGGCATGTTATTACAATGGCTATAACTTTGTGTTTACCTATTTTTAAGTGGATGAGTGAATGAGTGTTGTTTCAATGGATCGTTGAGACAAGATTTGTGTCCATGTCAAACTTCTTTTCCCTTGTTCGTGCATTTTGAATGGGTGTGTCAAGTTTCATTGTTAGACAAGGTAATTTATAATCAAGAACCCATCCAATTTTTTTCTTTTTTTGCATTTGATATTCACTTGCATTGTACAGTATTTTGTTAATGAACCCTTTCAAGAAAACCTTAGTTATGATGAAAAACAAAGTGAACAAATGGTGTGTAGTATAATAAATAAAAATTGGTTAAAATATGAACTCATAATTGCTCCAAAATTCTATATATTGCATATAGTAGAGGACGTTGGGATGAAATGATCCTTTCCATCCATTTGTCCCGTCATCGATCTGTCCATCTGTCCAGTCCATCCATCCGTCAAGAAGATGAAGAAGAAAATAAGGTCACAACTGTGGTTGCTGTGACACAATGATGAGGCGGTTATAGAGAATCAGAGAAGAGGAGTGGTGGGCGGAGGGGAGGAGGCCATCCAGCTGGGTTTTGGGGTTTGCAGGCAGGCTGAAGCTAAAAACTAATTTTAAAAAACTAAAAATTGTTGAAAAAAAAAGAGAAACAAGAGAATAAATCTTTTTAAAACAACACAAGAAATTTCAAATTAAAAAAGAAGAAGACAAGTTATTAATAAATAAATCAAATGAATCAATGTTGTAACAAAAAAGAAAAAAATAGAACAAATATATTTTTTTAAAAGGGGGAAAAACTAGGAAAATTTTGAAAAAACATTTTGACAATTAGATTAAAATTTAAACACTTAAAAGTATAAACAAAATGAAAACATATAACATAAATATGTTTAAACATGAAATAAAAAAAAGAAATATAGTAAAATAATCTTAAAATAAAATTAAAAAATAGATGACAAAATATAAGAAACAAAACAGAGAGCAAAAGAAAGAGAAAAAAAACCATACTTTTGTCTTCTTTTTCCAAACTTCAAACCTACATCTAATCAAAGAAAAATACAAAAAAATAAATTTAATTATTTTATTATAAAACATATTAGAAAAATTAGATTTTTTGAAAAATAAAATATAGATAAAATAAATAAATAAATGCATGAAAATAAAATAAAAATGAAAATAGACAAAATATGAATTAAAAAAATTTAAACATGAAACAAACATAAGCAAAAAGAAAGTAAAACCACAAAAACTATAAAAAAGGATTAAAACAAAATGAAACAAGGAAAGGGAAATATAGTAAAATAATTTTAAAAGAAAAAAAAATTACAAAAAAGAATAAACCAATTAAAGAGTAGAAAATAAGAAAAAATAAAATTTATAATAATGAAGAAGAACCCTACTTGAAAAAGAATGAGGCGTGTCTTCTTTCTCCAAACTTCAAACTTGCATCCAAATAAACAAAATTACAAAAGAGAAAAAGAAACACTTTATTTTCATTATACAAAACAATAATAAAAACAAAAAACACATAAAAATAAAAAAACAAAAAGATAAAAGTTTTAAAAAATAATAAAAACATGAACCAAACATTGTTGAAATAACACACTTGTGCATTAGGCACATGGTCCATCCGTCTATCCTTCATCCATCCATTTACGTTAAATGGCGACTATCCTAGGTGGACAATAAAGTTTTTTTTTGCAATCCTGCTTAAATATAGGCGAGCTACACGGACTCACTATCTAAATCTGGCAAATTCTTCTTCTTTTTTCTTGTTTTTTCTAAGAAATATGGCGAATGTTCTGGAAGTTCTTTTTAAAAATTCCTTCCTAGAGGTCGCACTGGGTTTTTTTTTGTCGCCAATTGGCAAAATTTTGCCAAAAATAAAATAAAATGCTGATGTATTAAAGTTGGGAATCCTCACCATTGCTTAAGGAATTTGAAAAAAAAAAACCCCATAATACATGGTTTGTTTTCTTTCAATTTTTGTGTTTAATTATCCCACAAAGATGATTTAGCCAAATTAGGTTGTAGACCATATAAATGATAGTGAATAAAACACTTAAGAATATTTATGCTTTATATGTATTTGACGAATTTAAATTATTTTTTCTAAATTTGGCGATTAGGGCCATTCCTTTTCACAAAAAATGTTAGAATGTGTAGAAAAAATAAATTTCAGGTTGAAAAAATGAAAATAAATTCCCCCAAAAAGAACCTAGCAATGTGATATATAAAGAGGTTTTGGAAATGTAGTTTCTAGTTGTAATTTTGTAATATGTACCATCAAATACACACATAGCTGTGCATTAGGCATGGGGTTCAAACTAGTATATATATATAATTCATGACACCATCAAATTGAAGTTTACCAACTGAAAAAAACAACCAAAGACTATGGTTTGGAAAATGAAAAGAACCAAACCAAAAATGAATCCTTTACAACAATATGTTCTCCTTATGAATGCTTAAATTGAAACAAAATATTCTTTTAATAACATGAATTAGCAAACATCAATGTTATTTGCATTTTGTCCATCAAGATTGAATTATAATATTGCTTTGATTTGAAAGAAACCTATTTTATGATGCTCAAACTTTGGAATTACTTATTTGAAAACTTATTAAAGATGGCATTGATGTTTAAAGAATGACATGAAAGGCGTTCTATTGAAAGGATAATTCATCCAAATCAAATGTCAAATTACAAATGTTGATTAGAAATAATTGTTGAGTCAAAATCTTATGGGAACCATATTCATCTGGTTTTGGGAACATTTAAAATGCAAGAAGGAAAATTGGGTAATAATTGAAGCCCGTGGAATCTTGTGTTTAACTACCATGAACTACAGGGGGAAAGGAAAAAAACAAAAAAACAAGAAACAAGGGCATGTCATCATTTAATATGCACAACCCAATGATCATTTTAATAAGTAACAACACAGATAATAAGAATACAAAAAATAAAAAATAAAAAATTCCAACTTGGAAATGACACACATATTACAACTTAATCTTTGAAATTCATTGAAAAAATTGACATGAAATAAGTTGGAATTTGAAGCAAGTTGAGGGTGGAAAATGTGTTGTTTAAAAAAAATCAAGTGTAAAAAAGGAGGGAGAAAAAAATGTGAAAAAGCAAAAAAGACCTTGAAAAACCATGTAGAAAGCAACATTCAATTATAACAAGAGTGTTGCACAAAATCATGCATGTTAATCCTATGTATGACAAGATCAGCAATGGCAACGCCACCTTCATCAAGTCCTTTATTATTCACATCCAATGAATCAGGGCCTAATCCTCCAAGTATTGAAGAAGTGAATGATGCATTTAGAAGACTTGGGGAGACACAACGAGAGTTTAATGGGATAAAAGTCGATCAATACATTGTTACAAACAAGATGATACAATCCCCGTTGTCACATTCCTCATTTTCACACACCCCTCCTTCAAATTGGACCATGCAACAAAATTCACCTCATGTACTTCATAGTTCAATTCATGGTCATCATGATCATCATGTAGATGTTCGACATGTACATTTTTACGAAGATGAACACCGTTGTTGTTGTTGTGTATGTTCAAAAACTTCTCTTGGTTGTTTTTGCAATTGTTTTAAAGGTCCATGGAAGTCATGATTTGGGCTCAAATTCATGAACATTCCCAACATTTCATTTTGAAAACACTTGCAAGCATAAACACATGCATAAGTGATTCCTACATTGTTTTTTTGCATTATTTGGGCTCCATATATTTAAAGCCATTTGAATTTATGACAACAACAATTTGCCTCTTACCTTAATTTTGGTGGATATTTATATATTGTTTGAATTGGTATGATATGAATTTAGCACTAACATGTTGTGGAATTTAATTGCTTGTTAGTGACACAATTTAATCAGTCACATGATCATAGATTTTCTTTCAAAATGTGATGATTTTTGAGGTATTAGTTACTTATATTCAAGTAATGGTCTTGTGTTTTCCTAACTAGTGTACTAGTAGCCTATCACAAAGTGGTTTCTTGTAAAGGAATGATATAATATCATGATTTCATTTATGTATCATGGTTATTTGAATAATTTATCATTTTTTTTCATGATTTGTTTTTGCCAATATTGAACATTGGATAATTGTTTTGTATGGTGACAGTGACAATGAAAATTGAAAATCTAAAAATAAAAATAAAAATTTGCACAACCCTAAATGTTTGATTTTCAAATATACCTTATGATTTTGTGCATAATATGAAGCAATTCAATACTAGACTTAATGTAGTTAAAGTTACATCACATGAAACATTAACATAGAAATTTAACCTTTTAGGATTTTCAATGAACAAGGAAACAATGTTATGTATTGTTTTATTACAATTGATATTTCTCATACATATATAATACAAATTTTTGGTCATGAATTGCATAAAATGTCGTTATTAATGGTCTTTTATCTTTTATCTTTTATGTGATCATGAGCCCAAGTCATGTGGAAAAATCTCCATGGAATTTATCATTGTAGAATAATTTGATGACATATTATTGGATAGATGTTTGAATCTCAAGGTTCCACAATATCCAAAATTGATCCAAGTGTATCCCAACATGTGCAGGGAAAAAAGTGGTGGAAAATATTTTGCAAACAATGATTATGCATAAAAACGTAAAATTTTGTGATGGCCATAACCATGTTGTGGCAAATGTTATATTACAAAAACTGAAATAGATTATTAAACATGAAAATAATTATAACACAACATGAAACAAAACTAATACAAATACAAAGTCACATCAAGATAGGACATTAAGATCTCATTGATAACAATCAAAAGAATGTAACCATGAAGTTGTAGGTCTCACTTGTGCAAAGTCCAAAATTTGAGGTGCATGGTATTAAGTTATTTCACTTTACATGGAAATGTGTTTTCTATCCATATGACTAAAGATTACACGTGAAACACATTCTTTTTGCATGATATTGCAATTGTTTATAATAACATCCAATTTTTGTTTAAAGAATACAATAACACTCAATCAATCTATTGTGTTACAACCATCATGGTTGGATTCAAAAGAATGTACAAATTTATCTTTTTTCTCCCCCTAAAAGATAACCATGCATCCTAAAACATAATTTATGTCTTGTACAACAATTAACTCTTGTTAAAGTAGTAAGCAAAAATGGTGTTTTTAAAATGTGGACCAATACACACAACACCATTGCCAAATGAATAATAAAATTTTACACAAGTTTTCTTTTCAAGAAATTATTACAACATGAACATAATTGATTCCACAACTGTTTTCAAAACAAAGTTAAACGAAATTATGAAAATTTTATGTTGTACACATGTTTAATTGTATTATAATTTGATATATTAATTATTTTTCATTCAAAATTGAATCATTATTTTTAAAAGATTAATTAATTAATTAATAATAGTAATGATCAAGATTTTTCTAAAAGATTTATGGAATAGCCTCATTGGTGAAGATCCCTACAAAGATATAATAGTAAATGATGAGGCATTTGAATGGGTTTTAGACATTTTCAGGGATTTTTGTTATAGTTGGCAACCTTGGTAAAAGTTTGTGATTTTTTCTCTTCAAAAAATGGTTTAAAAAGCATTTAAAACACCATTCTTTCACTTTTTTTTTCTATTATTTTGAAAAAAAAATCACTAAGATGACCTTTATGCATAACAAGTAGGTAACACAAAAAGAAAACCCATGTTAATTGGTATTGGGGGATATTAAATTGATAATAAATTAATAATAGGTGGGTTTTTAAATATTGAATTCTTAAATTCTTATTTCTGGTGACTAAAAGAGAAAAACTCACCTCACTAAATTTTCCCCTCCTTTTATAGCTTGTAAAATATGATGAGATTTAGAAGTGAAAACCATGTTGAAGGCTTGATGTGTGTGTAAAAGTTAATGTTGCACGTGTTTTTATATAAACTCACAAGTGGTGCAAAGTCAAAATTACCTTGAACTTTTGACTTGAAGTCCTTTAGAAATTGATCAAGATATGACACAAGTAGGTCAATAATAAATTTTTTTTGAAAATACTTCTTATGAAGGAAGTATGTTAAGAACTATTCAAATTGAATACTTTGGATGTAATTTGCATTTCCAACTCAATGGTGTTTAGTTATTTTGTCAATATTTAGTTATAATAAAATTGAAAATAAAATATCTGGGAATGATGGGTTTTTACTCAATAGATGAATAACCTAATCCATACTTTTATTATGATCATGAGATGGGAAAAATGAAAGAAAAATAAGGAGTCAAGAATACATGGGCCAAGCCAATATAAATTTATTTTTAGAAATTCCATTTCAAAGATGAAACTAATTTAGATTTTTCAGTTGGTGTTCAATATATAATGGTGAAACTTCACATCTTGGTGACCAAAAAAAAAAAAAAAGTGATTCCTACAATTGATTTTTTAAAAGGCCCAAAATTATTTGATTTACATTTTTTATATTAAAAATCATAGATTTAGACAATAGGTTCCAAGTTCCAAAATGTTGTCAAAATTTAATAAGATTCAAAAAAATTACATTGTCCTATTTGATTTGTAGCCAAATTTGGTTAAATATTTTTTGTGGATGATTGTCATACCACCTACAACACACAAAAAATTAGAAAAATACCCTTGGTTTCTAAGTTGCATGATGTTATTTAGGACTTGGAAAAGACATGGAAACTTGATCAACTGGTTGGGGATGTCATAAGCAAACATCTTCTTTTTTTTTGGAAATATGTTATGAACATTTTGGGGACCATATGGAAACATAAATCATTATTCTTTTTGTTGGAGATATTTTTCATGCAAGGTAATGTTTAGTGTCGTGTGGTTATTTTATTATTTTAAGAACCATGGTTTTGGTTATTTGAAAACCCATATGCTCTAAAAGTTTTTGGTTGCATTTTTTTGGTTGTTTTTACTAGAAAAATTCACACGTTCAATTACCTTTTTTGTCTATAAATTTTGTCTATTCTTGAGGTCCATTATCTCGTAACCAAAGAACATGTAGTTTATACACATGGGCAATGTTTCAAGATGGGTGAGCAAATTGAAAGCCCAAATTTCCTTTTACCACCTCGTATAAGGTTTTTTAAAGTATGAACATGTTTAAAATCTTTATAACATATTATGAAAAGCTTTCTCAAAAGACATAACACACAACTAAACTTGCATGAACACAAAAATATGGATTCAAACATTGGAGCTTGGTACCTATTAGATGCATTTGATTTTTTCCTTTGAAAACACATATGGGAATAAAAACACTAGGCTGATTATTGGTGATTTGTACTCATTTTTTGACCCATAACTTAAAGAAAATGATCATGGGAGCAATTTCTAAGTTCATTGTTCATCATTGCACTTTGTTTTGTCCAATTGTTGTAGTAGAAGAATGTTTGAAACTTTATAAACAATGTTTCTTCCTCTTTCATGACCTCAAACAACTTATTAATATCAAAAAGAACCAAGAGAAAACTAATCCCCTTTTCAAAACATGAGTGGTGATTCAATGGTATAGCATTTGTTTAGGACCCTAACACCGCAAAAAAAGATTATGAGTTCAAACCCACTAGTGTGTGCAAGTGAAAGCTTTGTGCCACTTAACTTGATTTAGGGTGCCAAATAACTTATAGCTTAAGTTAGTGACTCAAGTTGTAAACTTGATGTTTGAACACTTCAAGGTAAAAAAAATGCACAATGGTGGTGTTAGTAGTAAAGTATTTAAAGAAAAATGCAATGTAATACTTGGATTTGGGACATTATGGAGAACTAAACTATTGTAAAAGCATACAAATTATTCAAATTGAAATGGTGGGAATTTCACTACTAAAAAACTTGTTCCTAAACCACTCAAGATTTCACCCATTTCCCACTTGATCTGAACATGTCTATCAATTTATTATGTCATTCTTTTGGTAATGCCTTTGTTAACACGTCCACCACCATGTCCTCTGTTGAACAATATTCAAAGGCAACTTTGCCATTTTCAACTCATTCTTGAACAAAATGATGTTGCAAATCAATGTGCTTTGTTCGAGCATGTTGCGTGGGATTTTCCATCAATGATATTTCACCGTGGTTGTCACATTGAATCACTATTGTCTTTTTCTATTTCACGTACCCTAATTCCTTCATGAACTTTGTCATCCATATGGCTTCCTTCATAGCTTGCGTACTTGCCATGTATTCAGCCTCTGTCGTTGATAGAACGATTGTGGGTTGTCGTTTGCTATTCCAAAAAATGGCTTCCACCTCCCATCATGAATACAAACCTTGTGGTGGATCTCCTATCTTCAAGGTCACCGGCCCAATCCACATCATAATATCCGACCAAACCTTGGGGTGCTAATCCTCCAAAGTGTAATTTGAATTGCAAAGTACCTTGCAAGTATCGAAAAATGCGCTTGACCACAATCTAATGTAGGATTGGCCATATGTTGATGACTCACCACGCTTATTGGGTATGCTAAATCTAGCCAAATACATAACATGGCATACATCAAGGATCCCACAACTTGTTGATAAGGAACCTTCACCATTTCAACATCCTTATTCTCATTTTTCTTCAACTTTGACTTGGGATCAAGCGACACTTTGATGGCTTTGTAATCTTCCATACAAAAGTGTTTGAGAATCTCCTTGAGATATCCAATTTAGTTGATGTAAAGTAAACATTGTGCATGATCCCTTTTCACTTCCATGCCAAGGAAGAAATGCAAGTCGCCAAGATCTTTCATTTCGAACTTTCGAGAAAGTTATTTCTTTACTTACAAAAACTTGTCCTTATTATTGCACACCAAGATGAAATCGTTGACGTAGATGGCAATGCAAAATTTGACCTTTCCCACTTACACAATGTACACGCAAAATCTGCATCACTCCTCACAAACTTGATGATGCGCTCCCAAGTTCCTTGATAGACCCACTTGAAGGTCTAACTATGTGGAAATGCGAAAGGAGTTGGAATTTGGAGCTACTCCCAATTTCTAGCACTAAAGGGGGGGGGGTGAAAAGGGCGTGCTAGAAGTCCCAGGAATAGACTAGGAAGAGGGACAAACTACTTAGTTACTATGTCCTGCATCCAAAACCAACCACAAGTTGGTTAGAACCCATTCTGCATCCTTTTGGTGTTGGGACTAACCATGGGCGACCTTCGACTCACTTGATTCACCACGGCCCGAACTCGAGGGAAACTACCACCTTCCCCCATATAGTATTCTCTGTAGCTCCCCGCGGGGGCTACATCCGAATGGCACTTTTTCTCGGGACTCCCAAGGAGGAGTCCCGAAAATGTTCTGGGTTAGACTCGCGGGACTTTGGGCCTCCATAACTTCTTGCTTAGACCTCTGATTGGGATGAGGTCTGAGGCAATCTTATAGCTCTCTTTGAGAGCTTTTCAACGCCATGTCGTGCTCTTTTTGCAAATGTCGAAATTGGGTTGATTCGCAACTTTTAGTGGTTGGGAGTCAAATTGCCAGTTTGACTCCCGGCCCTTCTTTTGCCCATAACTTGGGCTGCAGATGTCCAAATGGCTCATGCAAGGCCATTTTGGACATCTAGACTTCAAGACCTTTCAAATAGTATAAAAAACACCTTGATGCAAGGTGTTTTTACCCATGTAATCAAGCTCTAAATTTTTGGGAGTCCCGGAGGACTCCAAGTTCCCACCTTTGGGAGTGTGAGTTTCATCCTCACACTTAGCCCAAAGTGGGGTTGCGACACTTGATGCTTTTCAAGAAAGCATTTAATTTTTGGTTCCAAGCCCTTGGAGATTGTTTCAACCCATACAATGATTTTTGAAGCTTGCACACAAGGTGCTCACCTTCTTGTGTGAATCCTTCAGGTTGTTCCATGTAGATCTCCTCTTCAAGGTCACCATTGAGAAATGTGGTTTTGATGTCCATTTGATGAATCTTCATGTTTTCGATGGTCATTAATGTAAGGATATAACGAATTGACACAAACTTTGCAATTGGCGCAAAAGTTTCATTGTAATCAACTCCAAATGTTTAAATGAAACTTCTTGCCACAAATTTAGCGTTATAACGTTCGACTTCATTATGGACCCCATGTTTGATTTTCAACATCCATTTGCAAGAAATGGGCTTCGTATCTTTGGGGAGTGGCACCAAGGACCAAGTGTTGTTGACAACAAGAGAGCCATATTCCTCTTGCATGGCCATCTCCCACTTTTTGGCATCTTCGCCATTCAACACCTCTTCCACGATTTGAGGTTTTTGCGAAAAGGCTATGGTGGCTCGTTTCACCTCTTTGGTGGCCACCCACCAATCACGAGGCCACTCTTTACGTTGTCTTTGGGGCGTTTCTCTTCGTCCATCTTGTTGTGGTTCATTCAAACCTTCCTTTCGTGGTGTAGCAAATTCTTCTTCCAAAAAAGAGTTTGATGTAGATTCATCACCCTTTATGTCTTCCGCTGGTCTCTCCATAAAAAATGTAGGATTAACATCCTTGACAAGTTCATCATCATTCATGATTTCATCCACAACATGTTCTATTTACTTTGAAAGGGGTCTATTATGATGAACACCTTCTACTTTTTCTGTCCCTTTGTCCCTTCTAAGAACACAACATTTCGACCAAGTTATCAAAAGACGGGGGAAGGCCCATGAAAAGTACCATGTACACATCTTCATCTTCAATTTTCACCTCAATGGAACGTAATTGATTTGCAAGCACTTTCACCATGTTGATGTGCACAAGCAAGTCTTCCCCTTCTTGCATTTTGATGGTGAAAAACCTCCTTTGAAGAAACAACTTCTTTTTTATAGTCTTGGCTTCGTGCACATCGCAAAATGTCTCCCAAGTGCTTTTGACATTTTCACAGTATTTTGAATGTGTGCAAGTTGTGCATCCATGAAATGTTCACAAAGTAATACAAATATTTTGGTTGCCTTTTCATTATAATCCGTGATTTGACCTTCATCATCGGGATGTTGCACTCCCATCAACAAACTTATAAAGCATCATGTGCATCTTGAACTTCCAAAGGTGAAAGTTGCCACCATCAAACTTTTCCATGACTTCAAAGACTCCATTTATATTGGAAAAAACTTGAAAACAAGCAAGAAATGAAACACTCAAGGTTCATGAAATGAAACAATTGTATTACCTAACAAAAATATTACAAAGGTTGTATGCTTCAAATACTACAATCACAAAACTATGACTTGCAATATTTAACAAGGCTTGAAGGTTCTATGTGCACTCAAAACCATGAAAGGAGAGAATGAAAGACCATTCAAGAACACTCCACTATATACTATCTCCAAACCCTAAAGTAGCCGCCATTTGACCCTAATATAGTTGCCGCCTAACCTTAACCCTAGCTGTTGTCAAGCCTTAACCTTAGCCACCACCAAACCCTAGCCGCCGCCAAGCCCTAATCTTAGCCGCCGCCAAACCCTAACCCTAGCCATTGCCAAGCCCTAAGTAATTTTCACTTCTAAACCCTAGCCACCACTATTCAACCTAACCTAACTACTACAAGGATGAGAATACCATTCATCCTTTTGATGAATGTTTAACACATTCATCTCCTTTGGGAATTAGAAACAAATAATATTTCTAACACTCCCAATCTATGAAGTTTCGAATCCGAACATGCTTATCAATTTGTTATGTCGTTTTTTTGGTAATGCCTTTGTTAACACATTCACCACCATGTCCTCTATTGAACAATATTTGAACATAATTCTGCCATTTTCAACCCATTTTCGTACAAAATGATGTTGCACGTCAATGTGTTTTGTTCGAACATGTTGCGTGGGATTCTTCGTCAATGATATTACACCTTGGTTGTCACATCAAATCACCATTGCCTTCTTCTCTTTCATGTACCCTAATTCCTTCATGAGCTTTGTCATCCATATGGCCTCCTTGGTAGCTTGTGTACTTGCCATGTATTCGGCATCCGTCGTTGATAGAGCGATTGTGGGTTGTCGTTTGCTACTTCAAGAAATGTGACGCACTCCCAAGTCCCAGGTTGAACCCACTTGAGGGTTCAACTATGTGTAGTTGCGGAAAGTTGGGACTCGAAAGGCGCTCCCGACTTCCAACACTAGAGAGGGGTAGAGGGGCGTGCTAAAAGTCTCGGGATGAGACTAGGAAGAGGGACTAGTAGATCAAGCTTGAATCTGCATCCAAAAACCAACCACACGGGGGTTAGTTCACATTCGGGACACCCTTGGGTGTTGGAACAAGCCACGGGCACTTTGGACCACAAGACTCACCACGGTTGGATTCGGGGGAAGCCACCACCTTCCCCCATGTAGTATTCTCTGCAATGCTCCATGGCGGCTACATCCAAATGGCTCTTTTTCCCGGGACTCCCAAGTTGGAGTCCCGAAATTGTCTCGAAATTGTCTCGGTTGGAGTCTTAGGACTTTGGGAGCTCATAACTCCCGACTTTGGAGTTTGATTGCAATAAGGTCTCAATCAAAGTTGTAGCCCTTGTTGAGATCTTTTCAACGATGTGTTGCACTTCTAATTCGGAGGTTGGTAAGAGGTTGATTCCTGACTTTTAGTGGTCAAGAGTCAAACTGTCAGTTTGACTCCCGGCCCTTCTTTTGCCCATAACTTGGACTGCAAATGTCCAAATGACCAATGCGAGGGCATTTTAGACATTTACACTTCAAGACCTTTCCAATGACATCAAAAACATGCCAATGCAAGGTGTTTTACCTTTTGCTATTGAACTCTAAACATTCAGGAGTCCCGGAGGACTCCAAATCTCCAACTTTGGGAGTGGGAGTTTCATCCTCCCACTTCACCCAAAGTGGGGTTGCGACAAAATGGCTCCACCTCCCATTATGAATACAAACCTTGTGGTGGATCTCCTATCATCAAGGTCACCGGCCCAATCCGCATCACAATATCTGACCAAACCTTGGGGTGCTAATCCTTCGAAGCGTAATTTGAATTGCAAAGTGCCTTGCAAATATCTAAAAATGTGCTTGACTGCAATCCAATGTTCTATGCTTGGATTAGCCATGTGTTGACTCACCACGCTTATTGGGTATACCAACTCCGGCTGAATACACAACATGGCATACATCAAGGATTCCACAACTTGTTGATAAGGAACCTTCACCATCTCAACATCCTTATTCTCATTTTTCTTCAACTTTGTATTGGGATCAAGTGGCACCTCGATGGCTTTGCAATCCTACGTACGAAAGCATTTGAAAATCTCTTTGAGATATCCAATTTGGTTGATGTCAAGCAAATGTTGTGCACGATCCCTTTCCACTTCCATGCCAAGGAAGAAATGCAAATCGCCAAGATCTTTCATTTCAAACTTTCGAGAAAGTTCTTCCCTGACTTATAAAAGCTTGTCCTTATTATCGCACACCAAGATGAGATCATCGACATAGACGATAATGAAAAATTTGACATCTCCACTTGTGCAATGTACACGCTAAAATCCGCATCATTCCTCACAAACTTGATGTTTTTCAAGAAAGCATCTAATTCTTGGTTCCAAGCCTTTGGAGATTGTTTCAACCCGTACAATGACTTGTGAAGCCTACACACAAGATGTTCACCTTCTTGTGTGAATCCTTCAGGTTGTTCCATGTAGATCTCCTCTTCAAGGTCACCATTGAGAAATGTGGTTTTGACGTCCATTTGATGAATCTCCATGTCTTTGATGGCCGCTAATGCAAGGATACAACGAATTGACACAAACTTTGCAAAGGGTGCAAAAGTTTTGTTGTAATCAACTCCAAATGTTTGGGTGAAACCTCTTGCCACAAGTCTAGCCTTGTAATGTTCGACTTCACTATGGACCCCATGTTTGATTTTGAACACCCATCTTGTTGTGGTACATTCAAACCTTCATCTTGTGGTGTTGCAAATTCTTCTTTCGAAGAAGAGTTTGATGTAGATTCATCACCTTCCACGCCTTTTGCTGATCCCTCATTCAAAGATATAGGATTGGCATCCTTGACAAGTTCATCATCACTCACAACTTCATCTATAACATGTTTTACTTGTTTTGAAGGGGATCTATTATGATGAACACTTTCTACCTTTTTTGTCCCTTCTAGGAACACAACATCTCGACTCTTGATGATCCTTTTGGTTTCTACACACATCAAGCGATATGCTTTGGTCCCTTCATAATACCCTAAAAACACACAAGGCATGGATTTGGACTCTAATTTCCTTTTCTTTTCATTAGGAATATGAGCAAATTCTTTTCAACTAAAAACTTTCAAGTGAGATACATCAGGCTTTCTACCGGTCCATGCTTCTTGCGGGGTCTTTGACTGAAGGGCCTTAATTGGGCATCGATTCTTGATGTAAACCGTCGTGTTCACCGTTTCGGCCCAAAACTCCAAGTCAAGACCTTGTGCACGAATCATGCTTCTAGCGCACTCCATGATGGTCCCATTGGCTTGTTCCGCAACTCCATTTTGTTGGGGTGTGTAAAGTGCACTTGTTTTGTCGTTGGATTCCACATTCATGCAAAAAGTTGTCAAACACTTTGGACACAAATTCTCCTTCGTTGTTCGATCGAAAAACTTTGATCTTCATGCCAGTTTGAATCTCCACCAAGGCCTTGTATTCCTTGAATTTGTCAAACACCTCTCCTTTTGCTCTCAAAAGGTAAACATGAATTTTTCTCGGAAAATCGTCGATGAAGGTGACAAAATATTGTGCTCCACTAGGAGATGTGGTCTTCATTGGTTCACACACATTGCTATGCACAAGTTCTAAAAGTTTGGAAGCCCTTGTTGTTTCATCTTTAGGAAAATATGTCCTTTGATGTTTGCCTTCAATACAAGTTTCACGCACATGATGCAATGGCACTTCTTTCAAATTCATGCCATTCACCATGGCATCCAAATCCTTAAGCCTTGCCATGTTGAGATGGCCAAGTCTTTCATGCCAAAGCATTGCACCTTCATCCAAAGAATTTGCAATGTGCGCAGTGTCCTTGCACACCTTCACATTAAGAAGGTACAAATTTTTGTCCTTGCCACAACAACTTCTTAAGCATCGTTAACCTTATAACCATCTTTGTCAAACTCCACTTTGAAACCTTCAAAAATGAGTTTACTCACGGAAATGAAACTATTTTTCATTTTTGGAACATGAAGAATTTGGGTGATGATTGTGTGTGACATTTTACCTCCCGCTCGCATTATGGCTTTGATGTTCCCCTTGCCAATGGCCTCCAAAACGGTGTCATCGCCCATGAACACCTTCTTTGGGGACATGCGCTCGTATGTGGTAAACCATTTTTGTTGGAATTCATGTGTTGCATTGCACCGAAATCGACAATCCAATCATACGTGGTATGATCAATAGCACTCAATGCGGCAACAAACACTTGCTCATGGTCTTCACAAGCTTGATTGACTTTTTCTTTTTCATCACTTTTCTTCTTCAAACAGTTTTTCACAAAATGTCCAAGTTTCTTATAATAGAAACAAAACTTCTCATTTGACTTGTGAGTTTTGTTTATCAATGCGATAGTTTCGAAATTCTCACATTCTTTTCTTTTGGACACTTCGTGAAGCAACTTTGCTACAATGAATTGAAGGTCTACATCTTTTGTGGACATGGACTCCAAGCTTGTGACTAAGTTATCAAAGGATGGAGGAAGGCTCATCAGGAGTACCATGTAAACATTTTCATATGTAATGTTCACTTCGATAGAACGTAGTTGGTCCGCAAGGGCTTTCACCGTGTTGATGTGCACAAGCATGTCATTTCTTTCTTACATTTTGATGGTGAAGAATCTCCTTCGAAGGAACAGCTTCTTACCAATTGTCTTAGTTTCATGCACACCGCAAAGAGCCTCCCACGCACTTTTCACATTGTCACAATATTGAATATGTGTAAGTTTAGCATCTGTGAGATGTTCACAAAGCAATGCAAAAGCCTTCATCTCCTTCTCGTTATAATCGGCCCTTACAACTTCTTCACTTGGCAAGGTGGCACTCCCATCAACAAATTTCCAAAGCCCATGTTTAGAAACCATCATGCGCATTTTGAACTTCCAAAGGTGAAAGTTGCCACCTCCATGACTTTCAAGGACTCCATTTGAAAAGAAGACATTTTGAACACAAAAGCTATAACAAACACTCTCAAACTTGAAAGTTGAAATTTTCAACAACTGAAGAACTCTCTTCCAAACACTTTCACCTTGAAACTTGATACTTTCATAAACAAGTTTTCCACACTTGAAAAACTTACAACACTATGAAGAAATCTCTTCCTCACCTCCCACTCACTTGGAAAGACTATTACTCTCTTTGCAACCTTGCAAACTAAAAGCCTTCCTTCAAAAGGATTCTCCTTTTCTATGTTGTACAAGCAAATACTTTCAAAAATTAAAAAACAAGTTTTCCACACTTGAAAAACTTACAACACTTTGAAGAAATCTCTTCCACACCTCCCACTCACTTGGAAAGACTATTACTTTCTTTGCAACCTTGCAAACTAAAAGCCTTCCCTCAAAAGGATTCTCCCTTTCTATGTTGTACAAGCAAAACCCTTTACCATTTCTTGTTTTAACACAATTTCCTTTCTCTTACTTGGTGTGGGCCCATAACCTATTGGAAAGAACTTGAAAACAAGCAAGAAATAAAACATTCAAGGTTCATGAAATGGAACAATTGTATTAACTAACAAAAGATTACAAAGCTTGTATGCTTCAAAAACTATAATCACAAAACTATGACTTGCAATATCTAACAACACTTCAAGGTTCTATGTGCACTCAAAACCATGTAAGGAGAGAATGAAAGACTACTCAAAAACCATTCCATTATATACTATCTCATAACCCTAAAGTAGCCGCCACTTAACCCTAACCTAGCCGCCGCCAAGCCCTAACCCTAGCTGCCATCAAGCCTTAAGTAGTTGTTTCTTTTAAACCCTAAACTATTGAACCTAACCTAACTACTACAAGGATGAGAATATTATTCATCCTTTTGATGAATGTAAATCACATTCACCAACCTTGGGGATTAGAATCGAATAATATTTCTAACACGATAGGCGTTCATATTAAACCTTAACATGTTTAGTAGTTTGTTGTTGGATGTTTTGCAATTACATGTAGACATTCACATTGTTTTATATAATTATAAATCGTTTACAAAATGCTTGTTCCAACTCTTCAAAAATGTAGGTTGGATGGTTTCAAACATAGTTTTTTCCCCATTTGAAGATATTATCCCTAAGGGTAAAACCAAATAGGTTGATGCTGTGAGCTTCCATTGTTTCACCATTAGCTTTAATGGCCTTCTTAAACACTTTGATGTGAACATCTGAATTAATGTTGTGAGGTGACTTTCTGTCGCTTCACTTTCGGTTCTACAAGGTGATTATGCTTGAAAGCACAAATGCTACTAGTGAAAGAAAGAATGCAAGTGTAATTCTAGATGTTAAATTGCGTTTGTAGTTGAAATTAAGTAGCCCACCTTCTATGCAACATTTATGATTAGAACTAATATATACATTTTTTCAAGTTCACACACTACCCATCCTAGGGCTTCACGTCAAATTGACATTCATTTAGACTAATGTTTTAAGACTCACACCATGTCCAACATAGCTGCAGACCACTAGTCATTTAAAATGTTGGTTCTCACACATATGTTATTTAAAGCTAGCTTGCCATAGCTCTCTAAAAAGCATCTTGCTACCAAATCCTAGGCTCTGCAGCTAAACCATCAATAAATTATGCTACAAAACCTGAGAGAGTTCTACAAAAGTGATAATTCAACCTTGCTACAGACCATCAGTCACTTAAAACATTGTTTCTAACACATACATTATCCAAATCATGCTTGCCTTAGCTTCTTAGAATGCTCTACAAGGTGCACTAGCCTACCAAATCTTAGGATCTGCAACTACACCAGTAAGGAGTTACACTACCAAACTCGAAAGGGTTTTCGTGAAGGTAGTCGGTTCAACTTGACTATAGACCCTTAGTCACTAAAAACCTCATTTCTAACACATACCTTGTTTAAATTTGGCTTGCCTTAGCTCGTTAAAAAGCTAACAACAAGCCGCATTTACGTATCAAATTTTAGGCTCTGCAGCTAAATCGGCAAGAAGTTATGCTATGCAACCCGAGAGGGTTTGTGGGGTTTCTCTAAGTTCCGACCTTCCAACACTATCACTTCTCAACCCCATTCCTTAAAATTTATTACAAGATCTTTCCTCTACTTTAATTCCTTCCTCCCTCTCCTAAGACTCATCATTATTTGCCTCCTCGAGAAGCTTGTGGAACAAGTATTCAAGATTGCATGAAAATTATCTCCGAGACAAGAGAGAGAGAGCCCCCCCCCAATCATCTGAGCCCGCCTTTTAAAGAGAAGGAGAAGGGAGGTGAAGGTGGATCCAAAGTTTGGTGGTGAATGGAAGATCCCATGCTTGGTGGTCAATGGAAAATCCCATGCTTGGTGGTCAATGGAAAATTCCATGCTTGGTGGTCAATGGAAGATCCCATGCTTGGTGGTCAATGGAAGATCCCATGCTTGGTGGTCAATGGAATGTGAAAGAAAAACACCTTTTCAACTCTTCCAATTCCCCCTAACAACTTTACTTTAAACCTTCAATTTTTTCTTTTGACCTTACCGTTTTACTTTACTAGGGTCCTAAGCCGTTATTCACGCCTTTCTTCCTTTTTTTTCGATCTATAAATTATGATTGTGCACCTCCATGTAACAAGTCTTTCACACCTTCATTGTCAATTTGATTTTGATTGAAGATCTGACCTTTTTCCTTTCCTTGAATTTATGGCGTCGCGCACGACCACATCTTACGGGCCGTAAGCCGCACAAGCGAATGAAGAACCGCCTCCGGAGTCGTCTTTAGATCTTACCCTAACACAACATCCTCATGATGAAGAACCCGAACCTCGAGAGGTGCATGCTCGTCTTCAAGTTGAACCCCTTCGAGCCTGGTACTATCGTATTTCTCCAAACTCCCGCACCCTAGTGATCTTACTGCAAGTCGACCACGCTTCTAGTGACGAACCCGAGACCATTTGCGAAGGTTGTTATGAAACTAAAGATACTTTTATCTTCGCATGGTCTTCAGTTCCCAGCGTTGGTCATTATCGTGGGTTGCGCGACCCGATTCGACGATTGCCTCCCAATAGCAAGGCGGACTACCTAGTTCGCACCATCCGATGCATCCTAGATTTCATGCAGTTGTGAACTATCACTATGGCATAACTCATGATTTTTCATGTACTCGCAACTCCTTGCTGAGTTTATCCATATTATAAATAAATGTTTCAATTATCATCAGACTACTATCGCCATTGGCACCCTATCATACCATCTATTTAATCGTTGAATTGCCACTAATTAACCTTATGTTCGGCTTGAAGATTGTTCTATCTCTATTAAACCTTTCATTAACATCCCTTCAACTGTTTCAAGAATTTCTAACATCCTTGCTACTCCTAAATACTATAACAAGACTGTTGTTGTGTTGAACACCGCAAATTTGGTGCCTACTGCCCCCAACCTTCTAGAGAATTCTCACCCCTAATCATGCAACAGAGTTCCTAAAACTATGGTTATTAGCCTTTGCTGAAGAAAAGGACTAATCCAACTCCTTATTCACCAATAACACCTTTGAGAAAAGAAAACAACCCCCCTTCGCACCAAGCACATTCATGATTCCTTATGAAGTTGCTAAAAGCCCATAATAACCTCACCCCACTCAATTAACCCTGATGTAACTCTTAAAACTGAGACTACCGCACATGGTTGTGTCGGTATGGCTCACAAGTGTCTTTTACATAGGTTGGATATTGTAGCTTCTTCTTTGACAACTTGGTTGTTGGTTCGGTTGCACAATAGGTGGTTGATACCATGGTGGTATAAACATGCGTGGGTTAGGTGTTGGCCATCCAAAAAATCCAACATGTGGTCCTCCAAGCAGATCTTTTTTGGGTGAATTTCCTCCATGTGAGTTTCCAAATTATCTTCGATATGGTGGTTGGTGAACATAACATATGGGTACATAAGTTGGTAGATTAGTAGTAACATGTATAGTGATTGGAATTGGTGTAATAACATGTTGAAAATGTGGTCTATCCTTGTTAATCATTGGTTGAACCACTTGAGGAAACTAATTTCAAATAGAATGTGGTGTATATGTTGGTGGTACAACATGTTGTTTATGTATTGGGTACACATACCCAAGTACATAACTTCTATAATTCTTAAAGATCAAAGAATGAAGTCCTTTTGTTCTAGTTCGGTATACTAAATACAAACTAGGATCTAGAGGCACAAAAGGGGGTATGACATTATACCACATTGGGTATGTTGAAGTAGGTAACATACTTGTTTTGCTTGGTACAATTGGGGTAATAGGTCGTGACCAAGTTGTCTAATAGTTAATAGGTACTACCATATTACCTATACATGTGGCAATGTAGGTCCATTGAATTCGACCATGTTAGGCCATCTTTGGTCCATGAATTTTTTAAGATCTAAAATAATAGAATGATACCTTTGCAGCAATGTCAAAAGGTCATTCCAGACGATCAGTTCAAGAAGTGCGAGGTCAAGACATGAAAGACTTGGTACAACCTCACACATAAAGTTTATGATTATTATATGTACAAGGTGAAACAATTTCTTGTTGGTATTCCAGATGCCATACCATTTTTGAGATGTTGAATTTAGTTGTATGCCACTAACCTTATTTCAATTTTGCAAAGGGAATTGGTCGTGACAATTGACATTGCACACCTATTAGGATTAGAGGAGATATTGCGTAGTATTAGAGCAATCACAAGCACATAGAACACACAAGTATGTGAACAATGCTTGGAGTGAAATATTTCAAGTCCCTCCAACCTTGCTCTTTATTCCCTTCCATGTACCACGACATTGACAAACCATATGGGATAACTATTTCCTCCCTCCTTATTCTAACATGTTAGTGGTACTAACATATATCAAATCTACCTATGTCTATGATTGCTTGCAACACTTATCTACCACATTGTTTCTAATATCTACCACACGATTATCTATGTTTCTAACATCTACATCATAATCTTCAACAACACCAACTTTATAAAGTGGATGTTGTTGACCCAACTTTGAGAAACCTTGACCAACTTGAAACCTTAAACAAGAAAGTAATGAACGTGGTCCGTAAGGTGCATATGACCACTTTTCACTAGTGGCTTCTTATATGCAATCCTTCATTGGGCCAAAAGTTCTTATAGAGGTTCAAATTATTATGATATGAATCCAAAGCCAAAAATACTTACTGAAAAACTACAAATGCTAGTTTCGACTTATGTTAGTATAAACTATAAAGCTTGTTATCATGGAAGCTCAAAATTTCCAAAGCAAGGATTTCCAAATTCCACTTTTGATGAATGGCTTCATAGAACCATATTTTTGCACCAAGTTTGATTTTCAATTAAATAATAATAATTTTTTTCCATGCACAAATCTAGATATGGTTTCTTTGAATTTGATCTTTGAACTTTATAAACTTCTTGGAATTTTGTAATTAAAAATGGAGCCAATCAAGTTGTTTGATTCAATAATAAAGGACCTCAATTTCACCATTAATCAATTAGTGAAGGTCTCGTCTCTCTTATAATATATTGAAAAGTGGAGACTTGAGTTATGGGAATTAACATTCTATAAAAAATTCAAGGTCAAGGATGGGATTGCAAGAGGAAATACATGGGAGCTTCAAATTAAAGCAAAGGAAACATTTTACATGTGTTTTACATGTGAAAAATCTTATGAATTCATCAATAATTTGTTTGGAATCATGCCATTGTTGAGGCTTGTGATAGGGCTTAGCATTTTGCATCTACCGACTAAGATGTTTCTACAACCCTATATGACTATTTATAACCCTTTGTTGTTTCAATAGGTTTTGATAAGGACTAAATCAGTGTTGATTTATAAATTATCAATGATATATGACTCTAGACAACCTTTTACAATACCTTTATATTATGACTTATTTGGTGCCAACTGAAATCAATTAAGTAGGTTCAATACATCTTAAATGGGGTTTAATCGCTGCTAACCAGAATCCATTGGGGCCTTTTATGGGTCTTGCTAGCCTTCAACAAATCCAATATATCTCTGTTGGGGCTTAATTGGTGTCAACTAAACATTGCCCAAACATGCTTTCTCTAGGTGATGTCAAATTCATTATGTGCCGAATTCCCACCTCCCTATTTTCCAACTGAATTTCACATGTACTTTTTCCATGTGTTGTTTGCATAAAATGCCATTCAAGAAATGTTTGGACTCTTTAACATTTGGTGTAATCCAAAGTCTAACAACTTTATGTACATAAAAGAGCTTGTCAAAGATTGGGGTTCCTTTCATATGTTGTATTGTGGATGGTACCTTGATTGTCCTCTGAATTGCATTCATGTTTCTAATAGTTTAAAATGAAAGAAATTTGAACCAAGATTATTGGAAAAGCTTGCATCCTTTCAAGGAAAGAAAGAAAAGGATATTGATAAGTGGAAGAAGAAGAAGAATAAAGTGTCCAAGTTTTAGGCACTCCAAAGGCTAGGCAACTCCAATTGACATGGAGAATCTTGAACAAGATGTAAATGCTAAGGTGTTGAATTCCATGGTTCTCCTAACCATGTTGTTTAAGAAGAAAACTTTGTTGGAGTCTCAAGAGCTTAGAATGGTCATGTTATTGAGCCATTGTCACATATATGAAGGAGAAGACTTGTACATGAGTTGCTCAAGACTTCAAAGGGGCAATCTCATATTCAATTGCCTCTAAGCCCAATACTTGTTAAGCACAAGACCCCAAGGTTGGCTATTATGGCTCTCAATATCAATTAACGTTCCTTGGTGAAGACAAAAGTTTCAACTCATGCTTGGCCTCTTAATTTCCACAATATAAAACATTTTCGGAAGAAGGTAAAATTGTTTCGATGAGTGATTCCTCGTTGAATTACCTATTTCCATTGGATGCAATAACGTAGACCATATTAACTTGTGGTAGGATTCTCCCAAGGACAAAACATACCTCATCATTACTGAAGTCCTAAGAAACTCGCATGTGTTAGACCATGTCTCAAATATTCCCAACTAGAATGCAAAAGTGGACATTTATGTTATAGATCCATTTTTGGTTTTGCAGACAAGTATCTTACAAGGGATGGATTTGTCCTCTTGTTTTATGATGACAACCTTTGGGTTTTGAAAGACATCAAGTCCAACCCTAAATAATATAACTTCAAAATTCACTTGAAGTTTGTTGTCGCACAAATCTTGAATTCCCCGCTAAAAAGGTAAACCTTTTTTCAAACTCCACCAAGGCTTCTAGTGTATGTGTGAGCTCCATACTAACATCTCTCTTGTACTATCTATGACATACTCTCATGAACAAAGCTCTTTAGCTTGTGCATGAAAATAGGAGTCTTGCTTTCTTAGTGAATCCTGGAGATGCGCAACAACGAGGCATCAAGATAATGATGTGTTCTTTAACTAGACCACTCAAGATACTACGATGATGTTGAATAGTGGCTTGCCTTTCAAAGTTAGACATGAGATCCACCTTGACATTTTTCAATTCCTTCTCCTACCTTATTACTTCTTGGGAGTTTGGTGTTGGGCATCAATGCTTCCACAAGTTTGTTTTAATTCCCTTTGCATTCAACTCTATCTAATTTAGTCTCTCTCTATGTTATTTTTTGCCTCTCTCATTTTGTATTGCATTTCTCATTAACACATTTTCCTTGAAGCAAGAAATTGTTTGAGAACATGTCAAAAACTTGGAAGACATGTTCTTTAGCTTGAGCCATATCGTGATAGTTAACATGTTTTTAAATTCCCATTAAGGTTGTTCAACTTCTGAATTTCTAGAAACGAGTTTTTTAAAGATCAACAAGTACATGCAAAAATTAACAAAACTATAATTATTTATAATTCCTAAACTTACATGTACACAAATTACTAAAAATATTGAAAAAAGTTGGTTGAAAGAGAATGATTCATGTTTCAAAAATGACAAAATGAAACGTACAATCATAAATGAAATCAAAAGTCTTTAAACAAGTTTTTCCTCCTAGTTTTATACTAGTTACTTCAAATATAATTGTCATAATTAACCATTATAAAAAATCATTAACCAATACCTAGACTAATAGTTCAAATTTTCAAAAAACTACACCTTGTTAAACTACATGTTCCACCACCTCACTAGTAGAAAACCCCCATTTTTTAACCAAAAATTTTCAACTACATGACATTTGCAACTGTTAAAAATATTATTCGTTTCTAATTCCCAACGGAAATGAATGTGTTAAACATGCATCAAAAGGATGAATAGTATTCTCATCCTTGTAGTAGTTAGGTTAGGTTGAATAGTGGTGGCTAGGGTCCAGAAGTGAAAATTACTTAAGGCTTGGTGGTGGCTAGGGTTAGGGCTTGGCGACGGCTAGGGTTAGGGCTTGACAACATCTAAGGTTAGGGTTAGGCAATGGCTAGGGTTAGGGCTTGACAACATCTAGGGTTAGGGTTAGGCAACGGCTAGGTTAGGGTTAAATGGCAGCTACTTTAAGGTTTGGAGATAATATATAGTGGAGTGTTCTTGAATGGTCTTTCATTATCTCCTTTCATGGTTCTGAGTGCACATAGAGCCTTCAAGCCTTGTTAGTTGTTACAAGTCATAGTTTGCATTGTAGATGTTGAAGCATACAACCCTTTGTAATCTTTTAGTTAGTTAATACAATTGTTCCATTTCATGAACCTTGAATGTTTCATTTCTTGCTTGATTTTAAGTTGTTTCCAATAGCAACTATGTTTGAACTATATTTTAAAAATTTTTAACTAAAATTATGGCAATTACCAATTAAGTTGACTCGTTTATTACATTGGTACATAGTTGAAAGCATTTTTCAATTAGGTGGTCATTTGCCAAATATTCCTAGCATCAACGATGTTTCCAAGTTGAACTTCCAACTATGTTGGTAAACAATGTGAAACATGTTTCAACTAGGGGTCATTATCAAAATATTATTAGCATTTAAGGTTCTTTCGTTGGCAAGACATTGATTAGTGTTCAACTATTTTGGATGATAAAATGTATTAGAGGATGGATGAAATGCAATCTTTGTTATAAATACTATTCGTTTCTAATTTCCAATGTTGATGAATGTGTTAAACATTCATCAAAAGGATGAATAGTATTCACATCCTTGTAGTAGTTAGGTTAGGGTTTAGAAGTGGAGACTATTTAGGGTTTGGCGGCGACTAGGGTTAGGGTTAAGTGGCGGCTACTTTAGGGTTAGGACATAATATATAATGGAGTGGTTTTGAATTGTCTTTCATTCTCTCCTTTCATGGTTTTTGAGTGCACATAGAACCTTCAAGCTTTGTTAGTTGTTACAAGCCATAGTTTTGTGATTATAGCATTTGAAGCATACAACCTTTGTAATCTTCTTGTTAGTTAATAGAATTGTTCCATTTCATGAACGTTGAAGCTTTCATTTTTTGCTTGGTTTCAAGTTGTTTCCAATAGGTTATGGACCCACACCAGGCAAGAGAAAGGACATTGTGTTAGAACAAGAAGTGGAGAAAAGTTTTGAGCTTGTATTGCATACAAAAAAGGAGAGAATCCTTTTGAGACAAGGTTCTTAGTTTGCAAAGTGAGTGGGAGTTCATTTCTAAGTGGTGGCATACAAGGAGCTTGCAACTTTTCCAAATGAGTGGGAGGTGTGGAAAAGACTTCTTCAAAGTGTTGTAAGTTCTTAAGTGTGAAAGAATGTTCTTCAAGTCTTTAAGTTTCAAGCTTTAAGTTCAAAAGTATGAAAGAGAGTTCTTCAAATTTTTGAGGTTTTCAACGTTGAAGTTTGAGATTGTGTGTGGAAGAGAGTTCTTCGAGTTGTTGAAAGTTTCAACATTGAAGTTTGAGGTGTAAGAGAAGTTTTTCAAGTTTCTTGTAAAGGTTTTAGAAAAACTTGTTTTAAGTTTTTGAAAGTGTTTGCTTGTACGACATAGAAAGGGATAATCCTTTTGAAGGAAGGCTTTTACTTTGTAAGGTTGCAAAGAGAGTAATAGTCTTTCTAAGTGAGTGGGAGGTGTGGAAGAAATATCTTCAAGGTGTTGTAAGTTTTTCAAGTGTGAAAAACTTGTTTTTGAAAGTATCAAGTTTCAAAGTGAAAGTGTTTGGAAGAGAGTTCTTTTAGTTGTTTAAAACTTCAACTTTCAAGTTTGAGAGTGTTTGTTGTAGCATTTGTGTTCAAAATGTCTTCTTTTCAAATGGAGTCCTTGAAAGTCATGGAGAAGTTTGATGGTGGCAACTTTCACCTTTGGAAGTTCAAAATGCACATGATGTTTTCCAAACATGGGCTTTGGAAATTTGTTGATGGGAGTGCCACCTTGCCAAGTGAAGAACTTGCAAGGGCCGATTACAACGAAAAAGAGACCAAGGCTTTTGCATTGCTTTGTGAACATCTCACGGATGCCCAACTTGCACACATTCAATATTGTGACAATGTGAAAAGTGCGTGGGAGGCTCTTTGTGGTGTGCATGAAGCTAAGACCATTGGCAACAAGTTGTTCTTTTGAAGGAGATTCTTCACCATCAAAATGCAAGAAGGAGATGACATGCTTGTGCACATCAACACGGTGAAAACCCTTGCGGACCAACTACATTTTATCGAGGTGAACATTACGGATGAAGATGTTTACATGGCACTCCTAATGAGCCTTCCTCCATCCTTTGATCACTTAGTCACAAGCTTGGAATCCATGTCCACGAAAGATGTAGACCTTCAATTCATTGTAGCAAGGTTGCTTCACGAAGTGTCCAAAAAAAAAGAATGTGAAAGTTCCGAGACTACCGCATTAGTGAACAAAACTCACAAGTCAAACGAGAAGCTTTGCTTCTATTGTAAGAAACCTGGACATTTTGTGAAAAATTGTTTGAAGAAGAAAAATGATGAAAAAGAAAAAGTTAATCAAGCTTATGAAGATCACGAACAAATGTTTGTTGCGGCATTGACTACCAATGATCATACCACGTATGATTGGATTGTCGATTCGGGTGCAACGCAACACATGACATTTGAACAAGAATGGTTTACCACGTACGAACGCATTTCCCCAAGGAGGGTGTTCATGGGTGGTGACATTGTTTTGGAGGCCATTGGCAAGGGGAACATCAAAGCCACAATGCAAGTGGGAGGCCAATTGACACACACAACCATCACCCAAAATCTTCATGTTCCAAAAATGAAGAATAATCTCATTTCGGTGAATAAACTCATTTTGGAAGGTTTCAAAGTGGAGTTTGACAAGGATGGTTGTAAGATCAACGATGCTTGAGGAGTTTTTGTGGCGCAAGCACGAAGGGACAAGAACTTTTACCTTTTTAATGTGAAGGTGCGTAAGGACATGGCACACATTGCAAATTCTTTGGAGGAAAGTGCGATGCTTTGGCATGAAAGACTTGGCCATCTCAACATGGCAAGCCTTAAGGAGTTAGATGCCATGGTGGATGGCATGAATTTGAAAGAAGTGCCGTTGCATCACATTTGTGAAGGATGCGTCAAAGGCAAACATCAAAAAAATCATTTCCCAAGGACGAAGCAACGAGGGCTTCACAACTTTTGGAGATTGTGCACACCAATGTGTGTGGGCCAATGAAGACTACATCGCATGGTGGAGCGCAATACTTTCTCACTTTCATTGACGATTTCTCAAGGAAAACTCATATCTATTTTTTGAAGGCGAAAGGAGAAGCGTTTGAAAAATTCAAACAATACAAGGCGTTGGTGGAGAACGAAATTGGTCACAAAATCAAAGTGCTACGTTCCGACAACGGAGGAAAATTTGTGTCTAAGAAATTTGACGCATTTCTTGCAGAAGCTGGAATTCAACGACAAACAAGTGCGCCCTATTCCCCACAATAAAACGGTGTTGCCGAACGTGCCAATTGAACCATCATGGAATGTGCAAGAAGCATGATTCTTGCACAAGGGTTGGAACTTGAATTTTGGGGCGAAGCGGTGAACACGGCGGTGTACATCAAAATTTGATGTCCAACCAAGGCTCTTGATTCCAAGACTCTTCAAGAAGCATGGAGTGGTAGGATACCCGATGTGTCTCATTTGACAGTTTTTGGTTGTAAAGCCTTTGCACATGAAGAGAAGAAGACCAAATTAGAGTCCAAGTCCATGCCTTAGGATATTTCGAAGGCACCAAAGCGTGTTGCTTGATGTGTGTGAAAACCAAAAGAATCATCAAAAGTAGAGATGTTGTGTTCATTGAAGGGTCAAAGGAAATATGTGGTGTACCTCATATGATTCCCTCAGGACAAATAACACATGGACTTTGGTACCACTTCCCGATGGTAGGAAACCCGTTTCTTGCAAATGGGTGTTCAAAATCAAATAAAGCGCAAATGGGGAGGTGGAACGCTACAAGGCCATATTAGTGGTAAGAGGTTTTACCCAAACCTACAGAGTGGATTACAACAAAACTTTTGCGCTAGTCGCAAAGTTTACATCTACTCGTTGTATTCTTGCATTGGCGGCCTTTGAAAACATGGAGATCCATCAAATGGACGTGAAAATTGCATTTCTCAATGGCGAGTTTGAAGAGGAGATTTACATGGAACAACCTCAAGGGTTCATGCACCAAGGAGGTGAACATCTTGTGTGTAAGCTTCACAAATCCTTATATGGTTTGAAACAATCTCCAAGGGCATGGAATCAAAAGTTAGATGCATTTCTCAAAAACATTGCATTTATGAAAAGTGAAGCCGATCCTAGCCTATATGTTGCATAAGTGGGAGATCTGAAGTTTTTCATTGTGGTCTATGTGGATGACTTCATTTTGGTGTGTAGCGATCAAACCAAATTTTTGCAAATCAAAGAGGATTTGAGTCAAAAATTTGAAATGAAGGACCTTGGGGAGTTGCAATTCTTTTTGGGGATGGAGGTGGAAAGGAATCGTGATGAATGAATCCTACACATCAACCAAATCAAATACCTCAAGGAAATATTGAAGTGTTTTCGAATGGAGGAATGTAAGCCCATTGGAGTTCCATTGGATCCCAAAGTGAAGTTACAAAGGAATGCAAATGGAAATGATGAATCAAAAGGATTTCCATATCAACAAGTGGTTGGGTCCTTGATGTATGCCATGTTGTGCACACGACCCGACTTGGCATACCCAATAAGTGTGTTGAGTCAACACATGGCGAACCTTAACATGGAGCATTGAATGGCCGTCAAACGAATCTTTCAATATTTGCAAGGTATGTTACTAATGAAATTACAATTCGGTGCAACACCATCCAAAGAAGTGCTCGGATATTGTGATGTGGATTGGGGTGGTGATCTTGAAGATAGGAGGTCCACCACAGGGTTTGTTTTCATGATCAGAGGTGGAGCCATTTCTTGGAGTAGCAAACAACAACCTACAATAGCATTGTCCACCATGGAGGCCGAATACATGGTGAACACGCAAGCCACAAAAGAAGCCATATGGATAACAAAATTGATGATGGATTTAGGATACATGGAGGAAAAAAAAAATGATGGTGATTCGATGCGACAATCAAGGTGCGATATCATTGACCAAGAATCCCATTCACCATGCACAAACAAAACACATTGATGTACAACATCATTTTGTTCGAAAACGAGTTGAAAATGGAGAACTTTGATTTGAATATTGTCCAACAGAACACATGGTGGTGGATGTCCTTACCAAGGCATTATCGAAAGAACATCATAAGTTGATAAACATGTTTGGATTAAAAACTTCATAAAGTGGGAGTGTTAGAAATACTATTCGTTTCTAATTCCCAGTGTTGATGAATGTGTCAAACATTCATCAAAAGGATGAATAGTATTCACATCCTTATAGTAATTAGGTTAGGGTTTAAAAGTGGAAACTACTTAGGGCTTGGCGGCGGCTAGGGTTAAGGTTTAGTGGCGGCTACTTTAGGGCTAGGACATAGTATATAATGGTATGGTTTTTGAATTGTTTTTCATTCTTTCCTTTCATGGTTTTGAATGCACATAGAACCTTCAAGCCTTGTTAGATATTGCAAGTCATAGTTTTGTGATTGTAGCATTTGAAGCATACAACCTTTGTAATCTTGTTGTTAGTTAATACAATTATTTCATTTCATGAACCTTGAATGTTTCATTTCTTGCTTGTTTTCAAGTTCTTTCCAATAATCCAGTCAATGCATCTACCATTAAATGAGATCTACTAGGTTTGTAAATAATTTTGAAGTCATATTGTAGAAATAATAAGAGCCATCTAGTTAACATGTTAAAAACCTCTAGCTTGTTAATTAAATACATTAAAGGTCGACATAAAATGTGAACTTGTTCCTCACAACTAATGTTTAAATTTTTGTAAGACATAAATCATAACTAAAGCCTCTTTTTTGTTAGAATAATATTTGATTCTAATTCCCAATGTTGATGAATGTGTTAAACATTCATCAAAAGGATGAATAATATTCTCATCCTTCTAGTAATTAGGTTAGGTTGAATAGTGGTGGCTAGGGTTTAGAAGTGAAAAGTACTAAGGGCTTGGTGGTGGCTAGGTTAGGGCTTAGTGACGGCTAGGGTTAGGGTTTGGTGACAGCTAGGGTTAGGTGACGACTAGGTTACGATTAAGTGGTGGCTACTTTAGGGTTAGAAGATAGTATATAGTGGAATGGTTTTGATAAGTCTTTCATTCTTTCCTTTCATGGTTTTTAAATGCACATACAACCTTCAAGCATTGTTAGTTGTTACAAGTCATGGTTTTGTGATGGTAGCATTTGAAGCATACAACCTTTATAATCTTCTTGTTAGTTAATACAATTGTTCCATTTCATGAACCTTGAATCTTTCATTTATTGTTTGTTTTCAAGTTGTTTCTAATATATTGATGTAGTTATATAATTTTTCTTAGCAAAATTAAGTAGTTTTGATGAATACATAGTAGGTTGATATATTTTACCTATTGGGTTTTAGGCCAATATTTATTGGAAAGAGCTTGAAAACAAGCAAGAAATGAAACACTCAAGGTTCATGAAATGAAATAATTGTATTAATTAACAAAAAGATTACAAAGGTTTTATGTTTCAAATACTATAATCACAAAACTATGATTTGCAATATCTAACAAGGCTTGAAGGTTCTATGTGCACTCAAAACCATGAAAGGAGAGAATGAAAGACCACTCAAGAACATTCCACTTTAAACTATCTCTAAACCCTAAAGTAGCCGCCATTTAACCCTAACCTAGTCACCGCCTAACCCTAACCCTAGCTGCCACTAAACCCTAGTCACTGCCAAACCCTAACCCTAGCCACTGCCAAGCTTTAAATAATTTTCACTTCTAAACCCTAGCCACCACTATTCAACCTAACCTAACTACTACAAGGATGATAATACTTTTCATCCTTTTGATGAATGTTTAACACATTCATCTCTGTTGGAAATTAGAAACAAATAGTATTTCTAACAATATTGCCTTTATTGCTAACTGAGATGCATCAATATGAACAGGAAATTCCAGTTCCAAGTTAAGATTAATAAGTATAGGAGCTTGAATGTATCGATTCTTAATATCTTCCCAAGTGGTTTGACATTCAACAATCCACTCAAACACTTCAATTTTTTTGAGTAACTTGGTGAATGGTGCCATAATAGAGGCAATTTTTTTGATAAAACATATGTAATATTGTGCCATTCCATTGAAGACTTGGATTTCTTTAGGTGTTTTAGGCACTGGCACTTTTAATTAAAACCTCTATTTTCTTACGATCAAATGTTTTCCCTTGTTTGGAAATTATAAATCCCAAAATAGTTCCGAAACGTACCATAAATGCACATTTATCTCAATTCAAATTAATGCCATATTCTCTACATTTCAAAAAACATTTTTTGAGTTGTTCCAAATGAGTGGACATGTCACTAAAAATAAAATCATTTAAAAATATCTTCATGAACACATCAATGTATTCATGAAAAGCCTCAATGATTTCCCTTTAATAGGTAGGTGGTCCATTTTTGACCCAAAAGGCATTACAACCCATACAAAAGCCCCCCAATTAATAACAAAGGCGGTTTTGTATTAGTCCTCCAATGTTATGGAAAACTGACGGTATCTATAAAAACCATCTAAAAATGCATAAACCTCGTGTCTGGCTACACTATGAATGACCTCATTAGTAAAAGGTAACGGGCATGGGTCCTTTTTAGTAGTTGCATTAAGTTCCATCCTAAAGTCCACACAAATTCTCAATTTACCATTTTTTTAGGCATTACAACTATAGGTGATAACCAAGTAATATCTTCCACAAGTTTAATAAAACCTATAATAAGCAATTTGTTAATATCTTGTTTGATAATAGCTTTCCAACGGCGTGTTGCACTCCACCTGCACACACCGGGGTTGGGTCGATTCTC
Organism: Sphagnum tenellum; assembly: GCA_963921925.1. NCBI lineage: Eukaryota > Viridiplantae > Streptophyta > Sphagnopsida > Sphagnales > Sphagnaceae > Sphagnum > Sphagnum tenellum. The sequence goes on along the minus strand of OY998153.1, from coordinate 5,984,359 downwards.
GACTTTTAGTGGTCGACAGTTAAACTACCAGTTTGACTCTCGGCCTTTCTTTCGACCATAACCTTTGCTGCAAATGTTTGAATGGCTCATGCGAGTCCATTTTCGACATTTACATTTCAAAACCTTTCCTATGGTATAAAAAACACCTCAAGGCGAGGTGTTTTGACCCTTACAATCGAACTCTAAAGTTTTGGGAGTTTCGGAGGACTCCAAGTTCCCACTTTTGGGAATGCTAGTTTCATCCTCACATTTGCCCCAAAGTGGGGTTGCGACAATGCGTAGGTTATAAAGTGCAAGTTTTGGTTTTGACAAACCTAACTACACTCTTAACTTTCCCATAATGATATTAACTCCATAACCACTATTTAAAAGTACATTTGTAATAAAATTCTTCTCTACTTCAACTTGTATTACTACCATTTAATGATCAATGGCAACTAAAATAATTATCAATTTCGAAAAAAAAAGTTTTGATGGTACTGAGTTAATAATGTAGCATTTGATATCTAAGATCATTCACAACAATTGACGCACCCCCAAACTCCTTGATAGACTCAACTGCAAATCCAAAGGTGAAAACAAAAGAAGGATAAAGAGTTCAAGTACATTCCCTAACTTGCAACACTTCGGGGGTAAAAGGGTGTGTTGGGGCTCCAGGTTGGGGACTAGGACGAGTGATAAGTACACAAACAAAACAACAAGTTGGTTAATGCATAGTTGGAACATTTTTGGTGCACGAATGAGCCTCGAATAAACACAAACTCACAAGATTCACCACAACTCGGGTTTGGGGGAAGCCACCAGCTTCCCCCTTATAATATTATATGTGTCTGGCCATGAGGCCTACATCCAAACGTCAATTTTTCCCAGGACTCCCAAGTTGAAAGTCCCAAAATTCTTGAAATTAGGGTTTCCACAACTTTGTATGCCCATAATTTTCTCTACAAAGCTTTAATTGAAATGATGTATCAAAAAAAGTTGTATCCCTCATTGAGAGCTTTCCGATGGTATGTGAAAAGCCACCTTCACACAAATAAATCAAGGTGATTCCCGACTTTTTGTGGTTGGGAGTCAAATTAACAATTTGACTCTTAGCCCTTCTTTTGGCCATAATTTATGTTTTAAATATCCAAATGAGTCATGTGAACCAATTTTAGACATGTATGTCCCAAAAGATTTTCAATGGTATAAGGAACTCTTCAATCCAATGAGTTTTTACCCTTAAAATTACCTTTGAAAAACTTAAAAATCCATCGGGATTCTAATTCCCAAAGTGGGAGCCCACCTGGGAGTGTGTGGGTTCATTCCTTCACACTCTCTTACACTCATGGGAACATGAAATGTGACTCATAGGCTTCACTATTGGCCCACACCTTTGCAAGTCCTTGCTTTAGTCGTAAGTTCAAGGCTAGGGTTGCGACAATAATTGACCCAAGTTCAATGTATATTTGGTCTCCAAGATTTGTTTATTGATGTCCTTTAATTTTTCTTTTAAAGTCTTCTTTGTTGTAACCTATTTCAAAATCACAAGTTGATGGTTTGCATCACTGATTCAATTGTTTTTAACTAATTAAATTGTAGTAGAGTTATTAAGCAATCCAGTTTAATATATTTGCAATGACTCCTCATTGATGATAGTAGGTTGTTTAACAATCCCACCATTTTGTAGATGTTTAACATTTTCAATACATGAATCTCGTATATGTTCTTTTTGTTGCCAATCTTGAGCTCCTTTGGCTTTAATCAATTCTCTTTCTTTAAACAGAAGTTTTAGTTGTTGATTGTGAATGGTAACTATGACTACTACATTGACTAACACATTTTTAGTTTTAGGTGGTTTTGGTGTTATCATAGCATTAGAACTAATAGGTTTAATTTTGAACATGTTTGGTACTTCAATCTTTTTGGGACATTCTCCAAATCTATGTTCTACATGATAGCAAATTATACAAGGATAATAAACATGTATTCTGCTTGTTTTGACAAGTTGGGTTTTAGTTTCTGCTACATGTTTTGTAGACTTAACTATGGTAGTTGGTACAACTAGTACTTCTTTTTTCATGTATGATAGGTCTCTAATGAATGGTCTATTTGACCACATTTAGTATAGATTAATGTTGATTTGGCTGTAACAATAAGTATTATAGTTTTAACTACTATATTGGCTTCTGGTGTGGTTAGGAAAACATTGTAACTTAAACTAATGGGTCCACTTTCCTCACATATTATAACAACTTCCTTGTGTTCAATCAAGGTACCTATCTTCATACATGTAGTTGCTAATGTTAGGGAAGGTAATAAACATGCTTTAAAAATAGTGGTGAGAAAAACATATGTTGCTCTACCTTCTAGGTATTTTGTTAGTTTCGGTAGGTGTTCATAATAAACCTCAACACATTCAGCGATTTATTGATGTATATTTTACAATTGCATGTAGACCTCTTCCTCATTCTTTACAATTTTGAATCATTTGCAAAATGCTTGCTCTAACTTTTCAAAAGTGTAGTTTGGATGGTCTTGAACATAATTTTGCTCCCCATTTAGAGATATTATCCCTTAAAGTAAACCAAACAAGTTGATGATGTCAACTTCCATTGTTTCACCAAGCTTTGCTATGAGCATCAAGATTAGTGTTTAGGATATCATAGCTTCCTGTTTAACAACTTGGTTATTAGTTTTGGTATACATTGCACAACAAGTGGTTGATACCATGGTGGTATAAACATGTGTGGGTTAAGTGATGGCCATCCAAAAGATCCAACATGTGGATTAAAGGTGGTCTCCAAGCATATCTCCTCCATGTGAACTTTTTCCAAGTGAATCTCCAAGTTGTCGTCCATCCAATGGTTGGTGATTCGAACCTCTAGGTACATAGGTCGGTAAACTGGTAATAACATGTACAATGATTGGAATTGGTGCAATAATGGGTTGTTAAATGGGTTGTGTGTCCCTATTGATCACTAGTTGAACCATTGTAGGAAATTGATTTCCAACAAAATATGGTATACATGTTGGTGGTACAACAAGTTGTTTAGGTACTAGGTACACATTCCTAGGTACATAACATGTATAATTCCTAAAGATTGAAAAATCAACCGTTGTCCATTTGTTGATGATAGATTAAAGGAGGAGGTGATGAATAGGTTATAGTTCTAGCACCTTAGTTTCCTCCTGAAACCAATTTAAATATTATGTATGAAGAAAGTTCATACTAATGTTGGTTTGGTATACATGATCAAAAGTTGGTATCAATACTGGTATGAACATTAATATCAACTACGATATCAATTTGGTGTGACCTAAGTTTGGTACCAATTTAGTACCGATACTATTTGGTATCAAAATAAGTTGATAATAGACCAACATTGGTTCATATGTACTATGTAAGGGTTGTTTTCATATCTACCTTCATTATAAATAGTTAAATAACTTATAGGTGGTAAAGTAAACAACTTGAGTTAAACACTACGGGTCATTAAGAACTATTTACTTCATAGTCAACAAATGCATCCTAATTACTTATCATCCATCTTTTGTGGTGCATTATTGAACTTCTACATTGATCAACTTGCATTGATTTACCATCCTAGGCCCCTTACCACAGGTAATTTAGGGAAAAAATAATTATAACTAATTTACCCAAACACAAGGTAATGCAACATTTAACATCACAACACCATTGAAAACCATCAACTGTGGATATTAAACCTAAAGAATATCTCATAGTAAATCTGTCATAACACGCAAAAGAGGACGAACTATTACCAATGATGAAAAAGAACAATATGTAATTTGTTCAGTTGAAATTATTGATGATTAATTAGCTTGAATGTACATTATTTAACATAAACAACTTCCCTCACATTTTCAATACCACCACCAATCATGGTGCCATTGTTTGTGGGCATAATCTACTACCTAAAATTGGAGATTGTGAAGGTGCTTGTGTTAAAAGTCAAATTCATTAAAGCTCGCTCCCATAGTGCACCCAAAGTTTATTGTTGATTTTTGGTACTTTGGTCAACTAACAAATTATACAACACAACACCATGATCAACTTAATTAACACATTCAAAACCCATTTGTCAAAGGGTCAAACATCTAAATCAGGGGTTCAACTATTGATACCTATTCAATTGGTGTTGAAATCAATCAACCACAAGGCCCTTAACCCTAAAAGAATGACCATGCAAATAGATTAATTCTATTTGTATAGTCCAAAGCAAAAAGGTGACATTTTTAAAGGGAGTTTGGAACACCAATAACTCGACAAATGGTGTTGACATGAGTGAACATGGATGCCTCCCCTCCCTAAATGAATGATGCATGCAAACAAATTGCATTTGTTTTAGCAGTCCAAAGGAAGAAGACTGTTGTTTTTAAGCAGTCATTTCCAAAACAATTCCTTACACTAAATGTTTGAAATTTGTAGCATAATCAATTTTGGTTACATAGTCATAGCCTAGAGATGGTCATGGCAAATGTGGTTATTTCCAAAACAAGACTTTGATAACACATGAAAAAAATGTAACATACCCAATAGAAAGACATGTTTTGTTAATTCTTCCAATTACATACAATGTTTTATTTTTGGGTATGGATAGATTGTTCCACGCACCTAGGTCACATCAAGAAAAAATGTACTACTCTTTCTTACTATCAAGCTTATACTTTTACCACCCAAGCTACCATGATAAGTGGAAGATTTTTCAACTACAAATTTTACTTAGTTCACCTTAATATGAAAACATGGAGAACATGAGTGAATATGCAAAATAGGACATGCATACATTTTGCCCATCTATAGGGCTCATGAAAATTAATTCAAAGTAGAATGTAGAATTTTGAAGCTAGTTGTTTTAGAAAAGTTTATAAGGAGGAAATTTGAAATTTGAAAAAAATAAATCTAACAACACATTTTGGGTTTTGTAATTGGCCTTTACAATCACATATTAGTTGGAAAGGACATATGTGACTAATGACTAATGAGTTGTTAAACCCATGTCATTTCATCCATTTAGTCACAAAGGACGTTTAGTTGTAAAGCCCAATCATTTAAATAACTAAAATTTTAAAAATTCTTATAATAATGAAATTCCATGTCATCATTAACCTTGGTATGATGTGTAAAGTGCATGTCATTTCAAGTTAGTCATTTTATTTGATTAATGTTACAAAAGATGCCTTGATGATGGATGACATGTGTCAAAAATCTATAAACACATTATGAGTCATTGCACATGACCAAAAATCAACTTAGTTTAACTCATGTGGCTTGCCTAACTAAAAGTCAATCTAGCTTAAATTAGTTAGGTTAGTACCTATGTTAGGCAACCTAGGCAACCTAACATAGTCTAAGTGGCTTGAATTAAAAACAAACATCGGACTCTTTGCCCAAGAAGCCTAGAGTAGGTTACTTAACTTAAGTCAAGTGGCCTAGGTTTCATAAGTTGAAAAGAGCAAGGACTTGAACCTTTCACCTTCACTTTGGGGTTCAAATCTTCATCCATTTCACTACCACATTTTTTTATAATAATTGTATTTAACACTAAGTTATAAAGCTCAAACATTTTAGCCTTGAATTAATTTTGGCCACCCTATGTTGACCTAGGTCAACCTACCTACTACCTACTAACCTAGTTTAAACCTATACCTCCTTAGGTTGACTTAAGATGAACTAATTTGTCAACCTATATTACTTACTAACCTAGCCTAGGGTAATTTAGGCATTCATAGGCGAAAAAATACTTAGGATAATTATGTTGCATCTAGTCGTTTATAATTGCATTTAATTACACAAGTTTAAGGTGGTTACAAACTTGATAAAATATTTCAAGTAATGAAGCTACCTAGGTTGATTTGGTAAAAAACCTAAAGCTAGGAACCTAGGCAAGCCTACCTAGGTTAACCTCTTAGTAGGGTAACTTATTTAAAATATATTTAAACATGAAAAATGTAGTCAATTTTTTATGTTTAGTTAAATAACTTACAAAATAGCTTATATTACGACATAAATTTTCCTAAATAACCTATATACATAGGTTAACGTAAAAGGTATGTTATAAGCTAATGTGTTAAGTAGTTAAAAAGTCAAGGACTTATGTGTCACCTTTTTCAAAATGATTATAAATATTGTTTGTAATCATAATTATAAGTTAACAATAGATTGTTTAATACATACACATACACAAAGCATGTGAATTCATGATTTCAAAAATCTCATGGCACACAAAAAAATATGGCATGCCATGACAAATATTGGTGCCATAAATTTAAGACACACAAAAACTTATAGTGTTACAAAAATTATGGATTACCACGAAAATTTGTGACATCTTTGCTACCAAATGACATGCCATGTCATCATCACATGGAAGACCAAGTTGTTATTAATCACAAAGGACCACAATATTTTCAATTGACTATATGAAATTAATTCATGAAATTAATGAAATGAATCATGATGCGAAGTTAATGTCACAAGTCATGAGGTGTTGTGACTATTAATTAACCTTGTTGGCATGTGGCATGCCATGTCAACATCACACAACCATAAGTTGTTATTATTCACCAAAATTTGCAAGAATTAATGGAATTTTGTTATTGCCTAAAGGTCTTGGCACATTAAGGTGGTATTAAAAGTGGCACATGTGGAGTCCACAATTTTACTTTTTTTGAATTTTTAATTCAAATGTCTAGTGTTTTGGCAATGTAAAATTGTCCACTTGAAAATAGGATGTAAATGGAATACTTAAAATTTAGACTTACAAGTTTTTATATTGTGACACATGTGTCAATTTGATTAATTAGGGGAAAAGTTAAAAGCAAAAACATGGGTTTTTAATTTTTTTGGAATTGGCCAATGTTATTTAAAGTAGTAATGTCCCTTTTTACAAATTTTTCATTTTAATAAATCATGGACTTTATGGACTATAGGTTACTTTATGAAATCTTGATAAATTAGAATATTGAACTTACTTATAAGCCCTTATTTTAACATTGTAATACCTTCACAATCATATTAGGGAAAAAATAAAATTGTTTCATAGATGTTTATTATGTAATAAAAGTTCATAAATATTTTTTATGGACTATGACAAAAGATGTTACATTGTTTTAAAAGTCAACCTTGTAATGAAATGATAGTATTTTACTTCAAAATTTCAAATTTGATTCTACAAATGTTATAGATTAGTTAAATGAGTCCCTTCTATAATTTTCAATCATATCCCAACACATATTGTACCAAACTTAAAGGTATAACCCACCCCACCCCCCCCCCCCCCCCCCCCCCTTAAAATTGCCCGTATGACACAAAAGAATGGACACCTTAGTATGCCAAGACCCTTAATTTTGGATAATGAAAAATACATTTGTGTAAAAATCATCAAATCGTGATATCAACCATAGTTAGAAAATTATAATGCCACATGGCACCACAATCACTACAACAAAACAAGTCCTTATATGCCAAATGATTTCATTAGATTGTGAATGAATTCATTGGTTGTAGTGAATGAGACCTAGTGAGGAAGCAATGAATTCACTGGTCTAGTGAACAGACTAATGAACAAGGACTAGTGAACTACACCCACATTTTGTAATAGTGAATGTCCCTTACAAATACATAACCATTAACATGAACTTGTAATTACAATTGTAATACAAAAAAACAAGAGTCATTTTATTAACTAGTTGTAAAACCCAAGATGTGTTGTTGTGATATCCAGACATCTATAAACAATTAGGAAACATGACAATTGACATCAAATAATATATACATTATTAACAACAACATAGCCCAAAAGACTAAAATTGACCCTGATTGTTATACATGGAATCTCGTAGCACATGATGGTAGTGGATCATAATTGTAAATTGCAAGATTACGAACTTGCCGATTTTAAAGGCTAGAATCCAAACTCATTCCACCATAGTCCGAATTCCAATGTGATCCAATTATTATCCTCCATCAATCAACTGAAAATTAAATAGTAGCCAAGATTGACAATTTGCACACCATTTAGACAATTACATGTTCACCCATAATATTGAAGTCCCATAGAATTCAAAATTATGTAGTTGTGGTCCATATTTTTGTGCTTGACATAAACCCTTCAAGTACAAATGACCTTATCACATCTGGAAGAATGCACCCACCTTAGAAATGCGCAACTAACAAATGAACATTGCTGCAAGTGTGGTTGAAGTATGTGGGATCCTCCAATATGCATAATCCATGTCGTTTGCACTTGATGCACATCTTGCAGCCACACTAGGGTGCGGAACTCCTGTGAATCTAAACTCACCTAATAGTAGGGAGATGCACCAAGTTTCTAATCATCAACCTATTTAGCACTAGTAGATACCATAGAGCCAAGGGGCACTGGCAAAATTGTCACCTACAAAAATTGTATGCAAAAAAAGAGAATCACAAAAAAGGTTGCTAGACATGACCTTCTCCAAAGCCTTGGCATTTTGCATTTGTGTATTCCATGCATGGTTGCACAAGAGGGTCTTTGACAATTCATGATTTTATGTTATCAGCAACGCTCTACTTTGCCACTCGTTGTTTCTAACTTGGCTTGTCTTGCAATTAAATGTTCAATGGCAGAAGAAAATCTACTTCCTAGATCAAAAACATGACCAAGAAGATAAGTGAAAGCCTTACTTGTTGGAGTTCACCAATTGAGAAAAGAAGGAACCATAGAACTCCCGGTTGAATATAACAGTGTTTCGAGTTGCATGAAGATTGTATAAATACACATTGTGATTGCTCCCTGGAATTTACCTCCAAAATCTTGGTGGGATGCTTCCATAGCTTTGACAGACACCAACTGTTGGCCATTGTCAGAAACCAGCTTGCACACAAATCCCAAGACTTGTAGTATGAATAAATGCGAATTGGTTTGCACCGTAGTAGGGCCTGTAGATGCCTAGTAGTGCATATTGTATAGAAGACAATGCAAACGCCCATAGTTCACGAAAGCGCTCAAGTGATGATCAAAAGGCTCAACATGTGCAATGCCCACAAGGGCATGAACAAGGGTTAGGTCACCTAACCCTAAATCTTGTTTGGAACCCTAATTACCAAACCTGTATGTCTAGCCTTGATAAAGTTCATGGATGACCGTAGGAATTTTCATTAGAAGTATTTTCTATCCATCCCTTTCTGAGTGCAGAAGGCCCAAAATGGCCAAACCTTTCTGTGTCACACTTTAATGCGTGGCCAGAAATTAAGAAGATTGTGCCAACTATGGTAACATTTTCTCCACAGGGGCCACAACCACTTTGTCCATGAATTGATTTCAGAAGCCTAAATATTGTTGGAACTAGTGTTTTCTGCAAGTCGTTTGTTTGTAGTGGCTATCCCTATAATTGGGAATAGAAAATATGGCATGTGTATGTAGGGAGACTTAGGCAAATACAGCTATAAACCCAATACAAAGTACAAATTCTTGATTACACATTGTCATTTTGGCTACACACGTACAATCTAGTGTAGAAATTTGGCTATCTGCAACAAATTTTTCTGCCAGGTGTGGACATTCATGATGCTCATGTTATAAGATTAATGCCTGTGAGCAAGAGAGTTTATGTGGACTTGCAAAGATCCATACATGTGGCCCGCTTGTTAAGCAGAGTACATAAACATCAATCATCATAACTTGGATTGATCAAGCTAATTGAAGATCATCAACCACTTAACCTATGTGCAAATCCATGGGGTGAAGAAGACCCATACCAATAAAATTGTAGAGATATCCACAACAATACAGATTCTATATGGATATGAGTGTGGTCACAACCTTATAAGAGTTGATCACACTGCATTAGACCATCACCGAAACAAATACTGGGCAGTAGTGACAAGTTCCCATGAGTTCATCAGCTGCCAATGTTGGGTACAGATAGGAAGTTATAACTATGACACACCTCCCCACAACAGAAGACAACTATGACAGTGTGACAATAGACTGGATCTGTTGTGAGTTCAAAAAGGCCCTACAAGGTTTCTTCATTTGCCATGCCCAGTGGCCATCATCTGTGCTGCAAGCTTTTCACCCATAATCAATGCACACTTTGCTCTGAAGAGTTATGCACAACCAGAAGCAAGAGGAAACGTGCAAAAGCTCATGCATATTGGGGAACACCAAACTTTTCAAGTAGGCCAGTATGCTACCTTTTGACATTTTCACAAGCATCTTCCTGCAAAACAAATCCACATCCATGAAACATGCCATTGCCACAATCTACAGAAGCTATGAAGGACCTTCATACAACAAAAGACATCCCAATCAAGTGAATTGCCAAAAGAATATGCAATAAAGCTTATAAAGTAATGGTGTGCAAAAATTGGAAGCCAGTAAGATTGTCATTCATGTGCTGTAGGCACATATGATGATACACCTCAACAGATCAGGGGAGAATGCTAACGTTCAAATGCACTGGAAGGACCTTATTGTTGAAGGTAGATTGACTTGAGTCAACCAGCTTTGTGTATCCCTAAATAATGTCATGCACAGCCAAACTGACTCACTGGTCGTGGAATTCATGACTATTCCATACACAGATCATGGATTTGTTGACTGAGTGCCAAAACCCACCCAACCCATCCATATGTGTTGAGGGTATTGCCTGGAATCCACAACAAGCAGAAATCAAACAATAAATTGATCTCAACTCCAAATTGCACACACATGAACAAGTTTGTTAATTCCCACCTTATACCACTGTCTATGTATAAGAAACATGTTGTCAAGCACCAATGCAACAAAAAGGAAAGCTATATGGTCCTAAACAGTTCATCAGTGAAAGGAGGCAAGTTGAGAGCCATAACATCTTGAACTAAGAAGACTTGGGTTTAACTCACATTAGTGCAGCCTTATATGCCCACTCATTTGCACTGTAAGTTCCAAGCAGAAAACCATTTGAGAGTGTGTACCCTAAACCCTAGCACTCTGCAAAATAAAGTACCTTGTTCAACCAAAACCCTGCAATGCCAGTTCTGGCAAAATACTTCAAGGATCTAGGGAAAATCTAATCTCCAACCCACCTCCCAGTTAATAAACAGACAGTATTGTACGCACATTGGCTTCAACAGTTTTAACCATAAAATCCACAAACTGAATACCCACATTGATGTCCAAGGTTCTTATATAACACACATGTGGTTTGCAGATGGTATATACTGTAACAGGATGCCCTAAAACCCCTACCAACCACAAATGGAAAGCTAAGTCAAGATAAACATCCTTTTGTTCGAATCAAAGAGGAAACCATGTAGTTTTTCACTCATTGAACAACCAGTCAGACCAGATGCTATACTCTAAATGCCAGAGCCATCAATGAAGTCAAGTGCAAACTGTGAAACTCAGATACCAAAAACTTGTTTGGCACCTACAACAATCATAAGCATAAGCATTAGAAACTGAAACAATGTAAATTTCACTAAGTAGACAAGAAAAATGAAACTTCTCTAGCTGTGAATTCAGCAGCCCAAGTTTCTGTGGAGCCAGAGTTGCTGTTGAAATTCATCAACCCAATTATCAAAAATAGAGTTTGTAACACCAGGCTTCACCTGGTTGTCATCCACTATGTTCCCCTCTGCTCATCTTTGACACAGACTGTACAAATTTGGAATTATGTTTCAAGGAAACACATTACAGTGTTTGGCGCAAGGAACCAGGCCTTCCATACTATTGAGGTTATCAAAGGGTATCGCTAATTTTGTTTCTCCTTACACAGAAAAAAAACATCAAATTGGACGCAAAGATCAGGTCCTGCAAGTGTATTCCTTAACAACAAAAGTGTCTAGAAGACCAACCTGAAACTTGGGATCCTGATTCTGAGAGAGAGTTTGAATAAGAGCATGTGAACCTGCTTCATTGCACCCAAATTGCCCATTTCCCCACAATTCAGTTGGCCCTTTGTTGCCATCTAGCCTTGTTGCTGAAACTTGTCCCAACAGAAGTATGTTAGTTCCCAGAAATCCTCACAATATTTTTGCATTTATCTAATCTTGTCTAGTAGGGTAGACCTACCAAATTTGCTTCTAATATTACAAAAGACAAATGATCCACTCCTCATGTGCTGCCTAACTTCTTCACCATTGACATTGCTCAAATGTGAAAAGTAAGATGTTGAAATCGCTGAGCCCATTGATCACCATCCTGCTGATTGAATTCAAAATTGGTTCACCTGAGAGGTTGGATGCATGTCCTGCACATGGTCCTTGGATTCTTGGATTTTACCTGTGCTAATTACACTTTGCAGATTCATGTTGAGGAAGTTGTACATTCTGCTTGAGTGAAAACTTCATCACAGCCACTTCGATTACCGCAAAGTTTACAACAACTTCTCATGCTAAAGTGCTTGTCTCAAACCACACCAGTTTTCCAACAATAATTGATTACGAACTTGAATTTCATGATAAGGTTTCACCCAGATGAAAGTACCCTTTGTTCAACTTTCAGAATCTGCTTCACCTGCATAAGTACAAAAGATGTAGTTGATGAGTGTTATGTTCAGTTGCTTGTTTGGTGGACCCTCCAACAGGATCTTCATGTTCAACTCCCTTCTGAGAACAATATACGTCTGTGGCAGTAGATGTTGTTTCTGATTATGCATATGAATTTGAAATTATAGTAGTCGAGTGAAGATAGGGTTTGGAAGTGAAGGAACCCACACAAGGTCCTGTTGTCATTATTCATGCAGGAAAATTGTTGAAGAAAAAACACGACTCCTGCACGAAGAGGGAAAGAAAATCAAAGAAGCGAAAGGAGAACAAGACTAAACAAAACGAAATAAAAAATTGGAGCAAATGCAAAACAATACAAAAGAAAACATGAATAAAAAATCAAAGGGTGAATATTATACCAGATTGTTGGTGACGGTGGGTAAAAGATTGCATTGGAAGCGGCAAATGTGCAGCGCTAACATTCTGCAGGCAATTTGGTCCGACATTGATTTTCCAAAAGCAAGCCTACACAAAACAAACTGGATAAAAATATGATGATGAAACCTTGTTCCGTGGCTCCATCATGGTGTGGTGGTTGTGACAGTCATTTCTCCCAGAGCAAGCAAGACCTATAGGTCAACTTCCGTGGCTCCATGGTGCACCTCTTTTCTCTAGTACACAGCTCTGACATCAGTTCGATATTGCACATGCTAGCTCCATCACCGATTTGGACCCTAAACTGTAGTAGAATGAAGAACTTTGTATTGGAGAAAATGGCATCAGAACCTCGCCAGCGACGTAGAATGAATGTAGTGAATCAAGTCATGAAGAATGGTTGCAGCCTCTCCCTTTGTCACGATCGATCGATGTGTATTCAGTCAAAACCAAACTAGTGTACACACACTGTTGAAAAAGTTTTCCGAAAAAGTGACGAAGCTTCTAAACAACGGCCTATGATCTTGCCAACGAACGGGGTTCCCGCCAAGAATTGGAGAGGAAGTAACACGTATCACTTGCGCAAAATAAGCTCCAAATCCTCTACTCATGAGTCATGTAGTCTATCTATTACATGACTATAGTCGCTAAAATGATAGTGACTAGAGTTTGTATATGACTACATGACTGGGTTTGGACCCTAGTCCTAGATGGCCTAATCATGAAATGCTATTTCTCTAGTAGTGTTTTTTACACTAACTTAGAGGAAGTGTAAAAGATTTCATATACATTTACATGACTTTGTGTAAATGTTTTTGGCAAAGTAGGAGTAAATGAACTAGGTTTTGTGAAAGAATAACAATTTTTCTTTGTGGTTTTTGTCATTGCCATTTTTAGCTCCAAGAATGTGGGTGAGCTCAGACCACACTAGTAGTCATCTCTGCATCTTTTTGTTTTGTTTTTTCCTGTGGTTATGAGTTGGAATGTTTTCAAATTTTCATGATTTTTGACAAGTTACAAACACTAAGTAGCTCATTGTTGTGGTTGTCATTTTTGTTGGATGATACTTTAGGTGAGCTCCAAAACACCCACCGCCTTTTGGTCTTGCTTTTCATTCTTGTTTTCACTCCTCATCGCCGTTGTCCTTGTTGTGATTGTCATCATCCTTGTGACAATTGTTTCATTAGCAACAACAACCATGACATGAATGTCATTATTGTTGTCACTGTGTTCATGTCTATAGCAACGACATGCAACAATTTGGACATCATCACCTTGCTCGAGATCATGGTAGACATTGCCTTGCTCATGATTTGATATTGCAAAAAGCCAATGTTAATGTATTTGCATGAATTTTTTCATTTTCATTTTTACATGAGTTTATATATATTTGCATAGATTTACATGACAAGTGTGAATCATTTACACTTACACCATTTTTCACAACATAAAGTAGATTTTCATGATTTGACACTTACACATCCTAAGGTAATTACACTTACATGGATGTGGATGATAATTTTTATGCTGTGGGTATTTCTACAGCCATATATATGCACAACACTCATTTTGGACATGCAAATTTGTACATGATATATTTGTCTCCACAAGGCCCCATAAAAAGAAATTACTACTTTTGAGTGGTTAGCCATAATGATTGGCCCTAGTGATCACATTTAAGTAGTCTTTCACATTCTATTGTCCAATCTTTCACGATGGGACTGAGAAACAATTAACATATCTTATATCTTATATATAAATTCAGTATATTCCTCCGTTCGTCACGGAGCTCGCGTCCGTCACATCTGGCCGACCGGGCTTGGCCCACAAAAAACGGGATTATTTTCTGTCTGTCTGTTAGTTATTACATTTTCAAAATTATTTTTTCTTACTTAATTTATCTAAGTTACTTTCTACTAAGCAAACAAACATTGTTGAAAATGTAACTGCTGCACCCCGGGGGCGGGGGGGGGCCAGCACGAGGGAGGGGACGAGTGAGGAAGGACTTGATGAAAGGGCGGACTGACACGAGCGAAAAATTTTAATTAATGAAAGGACAAATTTCAAATTCTCAAAAACTGTCACCTTTTATTTTCCAAGCCCTGGACACCTACGGTCATGTTTTTTGTTTTTACTTTAGTTGTTGAACCTTTTCGGTTTAAAGAAATTGGGGGACTTCCTAGTGGCCGAAGGTCATGGTACCCACTAGTTGTTTTGGATTTGATAAACACTATAAAGGGCCCAGTATGTGGTGGACTTACTATAAATAAGAGCTAGAAAATAGTGAAATAGATAAATTTTGACAGTTTGCCAGAGCTGAGCTGTGAGTTCAACTGATCCTATGTTTCAGATCTGAAGGGGTCCTCCTGACAGTCTTGTTGGGTTCTTAGTTCTTAGCTCAGGGTCTACGCACACCGATCTGGCATGGGGATCCTTACGCCAGCATCACAGGACAGTTGTAACATAAGCATTTCTTGCAAGTTGTCAAGGACTGACCCTTTGAGACAGCAGTCTTCCCCCACAAAATTTTCCTCCAATTTTGTTTCTTTTGGGGTTCCCAAGATCAATCATACTGTCAGGGACCCCTTCTGTCAAACGCGTTAAAAGACAACACATTGGCAAACACAACAAAAACTAGTTAGAACTTTTCTTGCACAGTAGGTAGGTATGGCTTGATGAGGTTTTTGACTACTGTATCTTACATTCTCAACATGGTTGTGGGTTGTTTAACTTAATATTACTAGTGGGTGCCCCTGGCCGAAGGCCACAGTGAAGTCCCCCCTTTCTATTTTCTTTTTAAAAAATTTCAAGAACAACAAACTCCTCTTGGGACTAACTGGTTTTCTTCTGTATCTAACAGCTCTGATGTTTCAATACACTGACCTCATTGTGACAACTAACGGACTGACTAACGGACTCTCCAAATCCGATCTCCAAACCCTAGAGCTCCAAACCCTAAAAACCGAAGAGCTGGACAAACAGAGCGGCCCATTTTAGCTGGGCCGAGCCCGGTCCATCACAGAATGGACTCTCCGAATCCGATCTCCAAACCCTAAAAATCGAAGAGCTAGACAAATAGAGCGGCCTGTTTTTGTCGGGCCGGGCCCAGTCCGTCACAGAACGGACTCTCCGAATCCGATCTCCAAACCCTAGAGCTCCAAACCCTGAAAATCGAAGAGCTGGACAAACGTAACGGCCCTTTTTTGCCGGGCCAAGCCCGGTCGTCCGTTTGTGACAAACCCGAGCTCCGTCACATACGTAGTGTCAATGCAGACGGCAAACAAAGCGAGGACACAAACACAAAGGGAGAAACCCCCATGCGCTTTTTACTGCTGCGTACATTTTTCTCTTCGCCGAAAGCTCTCCATCCTACGATCGTCGACCGGTGCTCGGACCGTCACTTTTCTCTGTGTCCAGTGGTCGGCGGAAACTCGTCTCGAGAATTCCGTCCATTCTTTCCGCGCATTAAGATACCTTCATGGATGCATTCTGAACTGCACTCTCCGGCAGTTAATATACAGAGGTCAGGTGTAGTAATATACAGAGGCCGATTCTGCCACAGAAAATGCAAAACCAGCAGCATAACTGTCACGTCACAGACAAACAACGCAATTACTATATAAGATTCCATGACCCTCCCTGTGCTAATTCAAGTATGAAACTAGAACAGTGTTGGGCCATTATCAAAAATGGAAACTGATAATCAGATTCTCTAAAATTCAAACGGACCAGTTCTGATACATAAGTGTGATTCTCTAAAGTTAAAATGACCAGTTCTGATACATAATTGCGATTCTCTAAAATTAACCTGACCAGTTCTGATATATAACTGTGATTCTCAAAATCTGAGAACTGACTCTGATATATATAATGGCAGTTTGATTCTGGAAATTTTCAAAAAAGCAGAAACTGGAGGTTTGTTGGTTCTGAATTTCTTTTTAAAAATGGAATCAGAAGATTTTTAATTTTCAAAAATTTTAAATACAGGAACTGAAGGTTACTAAAAAATTATATAATTGCACAGCACTGGTTTGGACTAGGGTAGAGCGGCCCGTCACCGATCACTAGCCTATAACCAATCACTTTGGCAAATATTTGTCCATTCTTCACCATTTTGAGTGATTTAAAATTTTATAGGAGTGCCTTCTCAAGCTCTACAAATCATCTTCCAAATGCAAAGCCAAAGGAGCAGCAAAAAAAAAAACAATAAAAAAAATATGTTTTTTCGAATTATAAAACGCGTTTTTTTCAATTTTCTTCATTTTGACCCCTCCTACTTCATCAGTGCATAACTTTCTTTTTTTGTTTAGTTCCCATTGAGCGATTTAAACTGCTTAGAAATTGCCATCTTAAGCTCTACAAATCATCTTCTAACTCTAAAAGCAACAAACTAATATTTAAGGAATTTTTGAGGGAATCGGAAATAGGCTATGAGCTGTTAGGTCTGATTCTTTTTATAATTGACCCTGCTTGCTTCAGGGGGCTGTAACTTGCTCGCCTCCAGCTCATTTTTGCCAATTTTTAGTGCGATAGAT
Source organism: Sphagnum tenellum (assembly GCA_963921925.1). NCBI lineage: Eukaryota > Viridiplantae > Streptophyta > Sphagnopsida > Sphagnales > Sphagnaceae > Sphagnum > Sphagnum tenellum. The sequence goes on along the minus strand of OY998153.1, from coordinate 5,966,929 downwards.
GTGCCAAGAGGAGGGCTTCATCTACTCTTTAGACACTATAAACAATGGGCCCTCCTGCAAAAACAGCCAGCAAACCCTACCTTAAGTGATCGCTCATGGGCTGTTCTACCCTGATAGATATACACAGGATAGTGATTTGAAAAAAGTAAGAAAAAGAAAATGACTGTATTTGATTGGGCCAGCTGGTAGCATTTAAGTTGTCTCTCACTCTGTAAATTGTCCCCCAAAATTTTATTATTTTTTGTTTTTTTGGGGTATATTGTCCAAGTTTTCATGTATATGGGCATGGATCCAGAAATAATTAAACATTATACGTTAGATGGTAAATATGCGGTAGAGGGCCAAATAGGGTGTAAGTGGAGATTCGCTTGTTCAATCTCTCATTCTCAGCTCACATGCTATGCGATCTTTTGTGGAATCTAGACTCCCCAGTACTGTGGTAGCGGAGGTTGCAAACGAAATTGTTGATTATGAACACCTTAGCTACAGTGTTATCAGTCATCACTAGCAGGACACTCTGACTTCAGCAAATTCCTCATTTGATCTGTACCTTTAGCTCTTGCTCCAGACCTTAATCTCTTCACCTCATATTAGCTTATATTGGCAATTGAGCTAACTCTTAGGTCCTTTCTGTTTCATTTCCATTTCTTCCTTCTGTTCTCATGCAGTAAAGAGTGGCAAAGTTGACATCAAATATTGTCTGGCCCCACACCACCCATGCGCTCAAAATTTCCCACGCTAGTTCACTTTCGAAGCAGTGTTTGTTTTTTTTTCCTGACGAAATTAAAATTTGAAGAAGAAGTGATTTTGAAGGTTTTCGGTTGCTCAAAATTTCCCACGCTAGTTCACTTTCAAAGCAGTGTTTGTTTTTTTTTCCTGACGAAATTAAAATTTGAAGAAGAAGTGATTTTGAAGGTTTTCAGTTGCCACAAGTGCGAAAAAAAGAAGGAAAAATAGCCAGATTCATATATTTGGTTTCATGGGTATAGCCAAAAATATACAAGGATGATAAAGATTTGTACTTCATTTTTGGTTAAGATCCAGATTTGGCTAAATCTTCCTAGGGATGATAGCCACTTTGGCTACAGACAAAAACTCCAAAAAAGAACACTTCCCCAAAGCACACCAGCCTTCTTCACTGACATTATCCACTTTTGTTACATAACAAGCCAAAAGGTAGGCATCATGTTTGGTGAACTAGTGCTTCCCTGGATGAGTCCAACATATTTTCCAAGTGACGTGGAATCCTGAGAACCAGGCCTTGACTCTCTCTTTTAGAGTGGACCCAAATATTCTCAATCTTGAACCGACTTGCCAGAGCTTTTGCTTATGTCATCAAATTACCTATGAGCCCCACAATTCTCACATAGCTTAAGGGCACATCACGTTAAATTAATCGAGAAGGAGAATGGGGGTTCATATTTTTAGATCCTTTCTTTTCCTCTAATACCATATCTAAATTAAAGAAACCTTTGGACTTGTAATAATACAGGCAAGGGCATTCCAAATGCCATTGGAACAAATGGTTGCACAGATTGAAAGGTTTCAAGCATATGAAGCCAGGGATGGTCAGTTTTGGTATGCAAGTGTCAAAATCAATTAATTTTAGGCTACAAGCTCATTTGAGCTTGAATTATAGTTTTTAAGCTTCTGCAGAGGCAGTTTTCAAATATTTCAACTCTAATTATATATATATATCTCTTGTCTATTACTTTTTCATTATTATAATTGCACCATAAAGATCTCTTGAGATTAGGATTACTGTTCAAGTGTAACGCTATAATTGAGCTATAATTCTAAATTTGGACTAGATTTTGTCTTTATTGTTTTTTAGTTATAACAATTCCTTTCTCCTCTTATGAAATGTGAGCCATAACTCACATTAGGGCAACATGAACCAGTTTTCACATTTTTTCTCCAATTTGAAACTTTTGAAATATTCATCAATTTGGATTACAAATATTTATATAATTTATTAAAAATTCATGAAATTTCTATTGGAAACAACTTGAAAACAAGCAAGAAATGAAAGCTTCAAGGTTCATGAAATGGAACAATTATATTAACTAACAAGAAGATTACAAAAATTGTATGCTTCAAATGCTACAATCATAACACTATGGCCTGCAACAACTAACAAAGCTTGAAGGTTTTACGTGCACTCAAAAACTATGAAAAGAGAGAATGAAAAACTACTCAAAACCACTCCATTAAATACTAACTCCTAACCCTAAAGTAGCCACCACTTAACTCTAACCTAGTTGCCGCCTAACCCTAGCCGCCACTAAGCCCTAAGTAGCCTCCACTTGCAAACCCTAGCCACCACAATTCAACCTAACCTAACTACTATAAGGATGTGAATACTATTCATCCTTTTGATGAATGTTTAACACATTCATCAACATTGAGAATTAGAAACAAATAGTATTTCTAACAATTTTTGAGAATTCTCTGAATCTGATTTTTAGTTGCTAATATTCGGCATTGAAATAATGTCTACTAGGGAGAGAACCTAAACCCCAAATATCATTTAATGATGAGGCATAAAATGCAGAACACAAATGAATTTGAAATATGACATAATTAGGTGAAAAATGCAAGCATTCAATTACCCCATCAACCTTCTTCCAAGGCTCACTATAATCATCTGCATCCATAGTGGTGAAATAGCTTGCACACTATATTTTGAATAATATGTAACAGTTGAATTGTGAGAAGCTCAGTTTGGGCCTGTAAAGGTGCCAACAATACAGTGCCCTCAATGTGGGTTAGTATAAGGAAAGGACTAACTTTGATTGGTGAACTATAATTATAGGGCCAGGTGGTGAGGTTTTAAACAGTCTCCCACTTTACACTATCCACTTTTTCATGTTCATGGATGTGAGAATGGGAATAATCAACACTCTATGTCTGACATGTTTAACATTTACTGAGGCCCAAATAGGAGGTGTGGATAGAGATGCTGATATGTTAGAATAAGGTTTGAGGGCTCGTAAACCCATGACCCTTACAGTAATTTGAAAGCTGATGGGAATGCTCAAATGATAAACAACTGCCATACTTTATTCCATCCCCGCTAGCTAAATTGCTTGTCTTGGAGCCAAGTATGTTAACATAATCAATCAACTACCACCGGCAAGTGGTAAATGAGAAGTGAAAATGGGGGAAGGGTGGAACTTAAGAGGTGCCTCAGTCCAAAGTGGTCCCTTGATTCAAAATTGACAATGTTGGTATGGTTTCAAGTGCTATAAAGATTCATTGTAAGCAGAAAGTGATTAGAATTGAGAGTGGCAACCCTTTGGACCTTTGGCATCTAAAGCTTTGTTGACACAAACACTCAAAAAGTAATAATTTGCTTGTTTGTGTAAACAACTAAATGTACAACCAGTCACCAAGGTGTGGATCATGGTAATTCCTTTTGCTTTGAAGCTACAAAGTCTTTTCTGGAAGTTGAACTTGCGTAGATCTATTGTTTATTCCCTCTTGCACAATCAGCAATCATCACATTCAAAATGGTACGAAATACAAACCCCAAGTGGGTTGTGTAGTTACACAGACTATAAGACACGTTGAACAGGTAAGTACTTAGTGTGTTGATCCTGTGGTACCAGCAATCATGAGATTCACAAAGAGTACAAACCTGCAAAGCACTGGGGTTCAAATCTTGTGGTGTGCAATGGAGGCGTGTGTGTATCTGGCTTAATTTACCTTCACAATAGGGAAACTAGTATATTTCATTTCAAAGAAGGTTCTTGTGCTTTGTAAAGTTCTCGCTCTCTGAGGTAGGTTCATCAAGTCATACAGATTTTATCTCAGCCACTCATTTGTCTCGTTTGCTCTTGCCCATTGGTCTTTTTTATTATGGAAAATCGGTTGTGTTATTTAAAGCCTTTAAATAGAAAAGTGTCACATAGCCTCCATAGTTACCTGCTTTTTGGACATAACATGGATAGCAAAGGCAGGGGTCACATCACAAACAAGTTCTCATGCTTTTACTCTCCTCCATTTCCATTTTAACAATTTCGACCTACTCCCCAAAAGACTCTACCAAAGAGAAAATCTAATAATCTGACCAGGGTTTTTAGTTTTAAGAATAAAATAGAATAAAGAGTTATTTTATTTATTTTTTTGTTCTCAAAATTTTTATTAAAAAACAAGTTGAATTCACACTTTAAAAATCCAAAATTTTAGCAAAATTCATCGAGAAAAATAAATACTAGATCTCACCAATGTCAATTTTATCAAGTGGTGATCATCCATAGGAAGATTTAGCCAAATTTGGCTATAAGATAAATATAAAATTAAAATATTTAAAACATCCTTCTATATTTTTGGTCACCTACTTGAACCAAGTATAGAAATCTAGTGATTTTTCTTAACTTTTGGTTAAATTCTAGATATTGAAAATCCCAAAAAACACCTACTTTTAGCAAGTTTAATTTTTAATTTTTTTTTCTAGCAATATATAGTCCTTCAAAAAAATGCTCAATCCAATTGTCCATAAGTATCTATGGTGTTGCACTCTTTATATGCCATGGATAGGTGATGTTTTCTTACACATAGGATTGAATGTTGACAACTCAATTATGTACTTAATGAAAAAAACCTTTTTCTAATAGAATTTATAGTTTCCATGGAGTTATGTATGTAAAGCAACTAATGATCAAAAGTCCAGATTTTTTCTTTTCCACCTGGAGTTAATCACATTAACAACAATGAAAAGCCAATCTTACATGAAATTGGTATTTAGATTCAAAAAAATTGGTTAAAAAACAAAGTTTCTAGATATTAGTATCTAGTCATTAGTCCAATTCATATTCATCAAATCTTCATTAAGTTGTATGGAAGCTTATTTCTTATTACTATTTTTAATGGCCATTCACTAGATGTATGCATGTTCACCCATTATCACACACACATGGTCATAGAATACTAAATATAAGATCAATGTTCCACCATCCCTTCATTATATGTGCTACCACAAGCTAATATGAATGGAATCAATGGAATGTTTACAAGTAAGTTTCAATGTAAAGAATAAATCTTGGTCATGCTTGAACTATGCAAAGTTGGTGCATTATGAAACTCAAGAACAATTTTGAAGCATTTTGATAATCAAAATTAGCAACATAAATGGTTAGTCATGCATAGTTATCTATTACCATTTGAGGAACATGGTAAATTATGTTAAATGTCTAATATGAGGGTTGGGGAATTGAAACAATATATTTAATATTTAATCTAATTTTACTTTTTGGTTTGAATTAAGGACTTTTCAAAGTGTTCAAGTGTTGTGTCAGAGAATGGTCATTTTGCAAATGATCTTTTAATTAGATATATATATATATATATATATATGGCAAAAATAATAATGGGTGATAGGATATTACAAATGACATTTTAAAAAATAATGTTATTAAAAATGCATAATTTAAAGACATATAAGTTTAGTCTCCAATATGGATGAAATTTAATAATTTCTTCCCACATGTCAATGAGTTATAACTTGTAATATAAAAAAATGAATCATGAAATAATGAACATATTTTGGTATGATTTAAAATTTGTCTTGTTTTTCAAACAAAACATGGAAACATCTATAGTTCCAAAATTCAATCTTTTTCCCATGTAAATTATGACACAAATGGTGGGGTACTAGGCCAATGCCCACCATATTTAACAAGTTGCAAAATAATTCCTTTTAAAAATTCTTTTTTAGACAAAAATATAACAAGGCTATAATACATGACAAAATTAAGACTTGAAATTTTTGGATACAATAACGCTATTGGCTTTTATGAGTGAGATTTGACCAAATTCAACATGGTTGATTACCATGTTACTATTCAATGCACACTAAAAAAAGAAACAAATCATAATTAAATAAACATAGGAAGTAGAAGCAACCATAAAACATGTGAGACTTCAAAAACATTTTTTGTATACAAAATATGATGATGTGTATTGTTTCATTATTTCCATTTCATGTGTTTGCTTTGTTTGATAGGATTGGATTTTTATTGTTTAGAATTACATTGTGTCTTTAAATGAAAGAATTTATTTGAAAGAAAATTATCCAATAATATGCTTCCATCCCATTCCTTAGCTTACCCAAGCAACAAATTAACTAAAACACCATTCATTTGAATTGGGTTCTAAGAAAAATGATAATATAACAAATTGGACATGTCTTGATACAAGGTACAACAATCATGCAGGGATAATGGTACAACAATCATGTCAAATACTCTTGTTGAAACCAAGGATTTGAATCATGATTATGTCATGAATTTTATAATAAGTGTATGTACAACAAACATCATCACAACCCTTTCCCATGGATGGATATTATTAAACAAAAGGGTCAAAACATTTAACAAGGAGCCAAATGGACTACTTTGGAAAATGACTACAAGTCTTTTTTTTCCAAAAATAACTTTTACATGCAAATGGTTTTTTGAATGAATTTTTTTGTAACTTGGTTTTGAAAATATTTGAATTTTCCCTAATGCATCAACTTATTTAGTTAGTCATTACACTTTTAAAATTTTAGATTTATTCAATATTTTGAAAAATGACCAAACTTTAAAGTCATCACCAAAAATTAAATTTTTGCATTCTTTAATTTTATTATAATTTAGGACATAAATTTTCTTTAAAATCATGCACATTATAACTCTTTTATATGTGGTAAAATACTTTTGAAACTCTAAAATTTTGAAGCAATTTTGAACCATTTTTTAAATTTCACATTAAGAAAATTATGAGTGTTTTTTTAGTGTGGCTAGTATGTTTTTATTGTCTATATTTTTTTCAATGAAAATTATTTTATTAAATGAGTTCTTTTGAATTATAAGGTGTATTTTTTAAATGTTTTAAATTAAAACTAAAACTTAAAATTGTATTAAATGAATTTTTGTTTTAAGTTCCTTGACATTCATATGAGGAAAAAAGGACTAACTTGCCATAATTACTATGGTTTCAAATGGTATTAAATATAAATGTTTAATTTCGAATGATTATGTCTAATATCCAACACCCTTTTTGACTTCTTGTTACACATTTTGACTCGGAACACAATTGAATTTAATTTGTGCTTTATAAACAACAATCACAATGTTAGTATGAGAAGGTCTATTTCAATGTGGGTACTTCCAAAAACCATGAGTTCAACAAAAACATTATCAAAATGGATGAGTGTATTTCAATACAATTAGATACCAAAACCATCACTTTTATGAAAGCATTATTGATATGTGCCTAATATCCTTCAATGAATCAAGACAAATGTTTGTAACAACTCAAAAGTAAATGATGTTAAGTATAAATGTTTGCTTGTTTTTTTGTTGCTAGAATTTAATTCAATGTGAACAAGCTTCCAAGCTTTCCATATTTGTGTTATCCCTAGAGAGTCTATGGATCTCATCATTAACCAAAGTATAATTCACTTGCAATGTGAAAATCCAAGTGTCAAGGTGCATATTTGGGTATATGCTTTTGTTAAAGGTGGTCTTTGTTAAATTTTGATAGCATTGAGCACTAATTTAGTAGCATACAATAATGATTCTTGTGAACCAACTTTGGTTGATAATTTGATGCTAGGCACTATACATTTGGCTCAACATTTATGTTGGTAAGGTAGTTTGAACTAGAGCAACAAGAAGCAATCCATGTTTGCTCTTTTTCTTACTATGGTTAGAAATATGTTCCTTTTCAAGTTCAAAGGAAACCTTTGTTCTATTTGGCTAACATGTGATATTCACAACAAATCATGATATACAGTGAGTGTTTGCTTCATGCTTCTTGATAGAAGTTTCTTACATACATAATTTCTAAACTCTTTGTTTGTTGGATTTTGATTGTTGGATTTATCTCCTTCCAATCTACCATTCTACATGCTACATTCTACACTCAATGGAATGAATGAAATAACTCATTATTCTTCTTGGAATCATCTAAGGTCTTTTCAAAGAAGAAATAGCTAACCACAACCGTGCAATTGTTATCACTAGATCCCCTCATAAGTTACTTCAAAGCATGGGAAACTGGGTGCTTCTGAGTCATTGGAGAATGTTCTTGCCCTTAAAGCTGTCCATCTGTTAAGTATCAGGCAACAAGGTATTTTGTTCATTTTCCAGGGATGACTTTCCAACTGATGACCAGCCTTTTCAGATTTAGGTTGATGGAGGTCTCCAAAAGGGTCTGGGTAATCTTATACAATAGGCTTTGAATTTAAGATGATCATTGTGATAAAATCAAAATTAGTTTGATGGCCAAGGTCTGCAAAGCAAGTGAATTGAGACGCAGGTGGGTGGATGGGACTCCAGCAACCACTAGTGCACCATCCGTTGGTAACCCATTATGTCTGAGTTGTATGGATCACAGCTGAGTTACCAACTTATTATGTAAGACTCCTTACTTCCACCTCCCACTCTTAGGTAACTATGCATGTTGGGCAGTTTTCAAAGAACGAACCAATTGGTAAGGGGTCAAGTATATGGATCCTCGATTGATGGTTGTCAAAAATCAAAAAACCATTTTTGACCACTGTTTTTTAAAAAGTCAAAGAATTGATCAAGGAACCTACCCTGAACCACTGGTTCTTTCCCAGTTCTTTTAAGAAACCTGTCAAGTCTTTGCAAGTTTCAAAACCCTACTCCAACAGTTGTTTTGTTTTGAAAATAAAAAAAAGAAGCTGGAACTGGCGTTCTTTGATTTTGAAAATTTGCAAGTACTGTACGTGACATGGGAGGTTATAATTTTTTTTAAATGCCTACCAGCGGTAACTACCAATGTAAATGGCTAAGTATCATAAGGAGGTAAGTAATAACTACCCTGTGTTCAGGTCTGATTCCACACTGAAATAGTTAGTTTTTTGGACTGGGTTGCTCTCAACACTTGAAAGGAAGTGGTTAGATTTTTGGCAAATGATGGTGAGAAATTTTCCACTCTTTCTCCTTCATAGCTTTTCCACTCTTTCTTGACAATTGACAATAGTTGCCTCCAACAAAATAAATGTCAACAAATGAGAGTTTATAGGGATGGTGGTCAGCAAAGTGGACAGTTGGGTTGAGGTTAAGTTAAATTATCCAACACATCTTAAAAAAAACATGTTGTGGCTGCTAGCTCATAATATGTGAGAAACAGTATGTCACTCAAGACCCAAAAGAAAAGGAGAGAATGAAAAGAAAGGCCAGTACTAATAAGCTCCAAAGTTCAAACTGGAAAAAGTCTTGCATTACCAGCCTCAAATTTGTACTTTCAACAAATTTTGAAAATTTCACAAACTTACTCATTGTTGATTATTATTTTCATCCATTTGCACATACATAACTATGATTTTTTTGGACACTTTGTTTCCCAATAAATTGTGTATATACAAAACTGAGCTGCATTATTAAGTGGTTACTATGTAGATAGGAAGGTAGGTTGGGCAATTGGAAGGTAGATCCAATGTGAATGGGTTAGTACACACCTAACCACCAGGGTTAGTTATGGGACAGGAATACTTAGAAAAAGCATTTTCCTCTCCATGTAAAAACTTCTGTCACTTTTTGGCAGTGTAAATTTAGGATGCCTAACATGCCATTATCAGGCATCAGCAATGAGTCGGCATTTTACTTTTCAAAATGCCCATGCTACATTTATCATGATACCCACCATGTATCATGATTGAAACAAGTAAAATGATGCATTAATTTTTATGCCATGTAATACCCAAGGCTGCAGGCATTACTGGAATCAGGCTCACCTCTGCCTCACACGGGCACTGATTCCGATAATGCCCACAGCCTCGGGCATTACCCTACACGGAACATCCATCCTGTAGGGTGTGCTGGTGGGTGCTAGTTCACTCTGGCTGTCAGAATGTTGCTTCTTCCAAAGGAGAGCATAGATCAAACTGTTGGGTGTAGGCGCTTGAAGGGAAAAATGAATTCTTGGGTTGCAAAGCGAAAATGCCTGGAAAGAAGAACTGACAATGGCAGGGCCCAAATGGAAAGTATCATGAGGATGTCATCTTTTTATTCTTTGTTCAGCATGCATTTGCATGCTCCATCTGTCCCCCATGATCATGAGAAAATGATCCCAGATGGGTTGTTCACTCCTGAGTTCACTAGACGCTAGTGTAGATGTCAGCAGTTATCCCTGATGGGAGCTACTTATATAATGTTTGCGATTATTTCATGATATTTCTCAATATAATATTGCATCACCCTTCTTGCTATTCTCCCAAGCATCCAGGATTGCTTCAAATTGCTTGTGGACTGCTTATTCTTGTGACCTGGACCTGAGTTGACATCATTTTGTTGGAACCGATACAAGAACTGAACTGTGGAGAAAGTGTTTTTCTAGATTTGGAATGGAATTCTGAAAAAATATATGTATGTAACCCCTACCCTTCACATAAATCTTAAAATCAAATCAAAGGTTCTCTCAAGAAGAACTACACAACACTGCTTTTAACACTGTCAAACAGATTGCTATGATTATATGATAAAAGAACATAAGTGTTGGTGTTTCAAAGTGTTAAGAGTCTAGAAAGGTTAATGAATGGACACTTAAGAAGTCTGAGGAGGTCAAACCCTCACACATTGTTCCTCTGCTTCTGAAGCTCAAAGAATATTAGTAATTGTCCACGCAGTGCTTCCAACGCTGCACAAATTGCTCAATTCAATAAAGGAATGAGAAAGATATCGATGTTTGATGTTAAGGGGTTCAGTGTTCAATGATGAGTAAATTAAAACAGATTAAGATTTCGAGTTTTGAAAAGCCTTAGTTGACATCCCCATCAGGTTTTTAATCCCTTTTGAGGAAGATATGAGGTTGAAAGTAAAGAGAGGTCTAGATCTATTTTTCAAAAAAATTGAAGCAAACTATCACTTATTATCTTCCTGTGTTCGTCCTTTACCTTTAATGCTCAATGAACATTTGTGACCCTCTACTTTGCACGTCCAATGACACAAAAATCATTCAATTTGATGAAAGGATGAGAAAAATATTGATAAGTATATGTTTGATGATAAGTAGTTCTACCGTATATTCTTCCCAATAGTAACTAGACATTGTAACAAACTATGATGCACCTATGATAGACATGTATACAAAGCTCAATTTTGAGTTGGTCTCTTGTATACACTTAGTAACTAAGTCGGTAGCCTAACCTCGAAACTATTGAGATTTACTTGATAGTTACATAATATAAACCACTTAGGCTTACTAGGTAGATAGCTTATTATAGGCCACCTAAACTTATTAAATATGTAACTTAATTTAGGCCACCTAGGTTTACTAGGTAGGTACATCGCCTAAGTTAGATTACCTAAGCGTATTAAATATGTAATTAACTTAAGTTAGGTCACCCAAGCATACTAGGTAGGCAGCTTAGCCTATTATGTAAGTAACCAAGGCTTAAACCTACCTAATAAGCTAGGCTATTTAACTAATATGTTTAAGCTAAGTCTACTAATCGACTAATAGGTACTTACATAACCTATTAAAGAGCATAAGCATAAATAGCTTACTAGGTAAGTATCCTGCCGCTTGCTATGTAGTTCATGAATTGGAATTTGCATTTTCTCAAGTACCAATGCTTATTGTAATTGTATTCATTGTAAAGAGAAAAGGGAAGGATAAACCCCTTTTAAGCCTTGATTTTTTACTTCACATTCTTTTACCCTGAATTTTAACTTCTTTTTTTCTTGGGTCATTTGTTGCTAACATGATATAGATTCCCCAATCCTGTCCCAAACTTCCTTTCTGCATGGCAACCTTGTCAACTGTATGAATTGCTGAATTGCAGCATTTGCAATTGTTGGATCAAGGAGTTTTTTAATTCATGTAGGTAGAAAATTTACCCACTTATTTTATTTGGTGTCCCTAAACTTAGTCCATCTAGCAACTCAAGGGGACTTTAAACTACGGAACTGTGACTTTTCATTTTGTCCAAAAAAGAAAAAATTGAAATTCCAATATTTTAATTAAGAGCCTTAAGGTATTAACTTTTTATATTACATTTTGTGCTATGACTCAAAAGCTATTGTCCTCAGCGTCGTAAAACACTCAGGAAGATGGCAGAGTGTTGCATGCCCAAAGATGAACCAAGTTACATTCACATCCAAAACAGTTTTTCATGTTATAATTAAGAGCATCTCCTCCCGCACCCTGTTTGGGTCTCTATCAGTATTTACCACATCCAAAATACTGTGTTAATTATCCCCATTCCCACCCATAAATATGAAAACGTGGACAATATAATTGAGAGATGTTCCCACTTGGGCAGATCAGTATGACTGGCCAATAGAAAACAGTCATTTCGATGGTACTGGCCCTCTTGGAAGGCACTGTATCCAGAGCATGTTTGCAAGCCTAAACTGAGTTTCACACTATTTGATTGCAATACTTCATCAAATATAATGTGTACAGGTCATTTTACTGCTGGGGGTGGAGATGCTCTAAAACTGTACAGTTTCTTTAGAGTTCATTGTTATGACTAGGTCGATTCTGCAGAAGCTTCTGTTGAACACCCTTTTTATTTCGTTGGTTTTCCAACCTGAGACATTTTTCATCTTGTAGTCCATGCAGTTCCTTGATTGTTACCCACCAAATTCTTAGTTCATAGGTTTTCCAGCCCTCTCACGGTCTGTAGTTGGTTGGTATTTGGTAGATATGGCAGGGTCTGGAAGGCGACTGCACTTGGAAACAACAAAAAGGGCACACATTCCTTGAAGCATACAGACATGGCTAGATACTTTGTGGACCAACAGGGCTTAGAAGAAGAAGCTCTCCATGTCCAATCCCACAACAGAAATGGGGCACACACTCACACATTCCTCTGTGTGCACAGAGCCATGCGTTTTGTTTTTGGTTCACTCATAATGACCGACCAGCCCCCACCACCTCCAAATCCTCTAATGATCTCCATATTTCAAGGCCCTAAGCAACCACTCCTGACTAATGCATCCACCCACCCCACACCTACACTTGTCTTAAACTTCATCATGCTCCAGAAAAGCATCTAATTATAAAGTTGATTAAGGAACAATCAAGGGGGGACAAATTTCGCAGGTCTGAAGTTAGGGTGGAAAGCCACTCATCCTAGCCTGTTAGATTAATTAGGTCTTTCAATACCCAAGTTTGAAGCATGACCTAACTTAGTATTAAGTGCCTAAGTTCACCTAGTTGCAATTTTCATGGATACTTGCATCATACACCAAGCTTGCTCCATTCTCAAAAGTCTTGAAGTTAAAAAATGGGACATATTTGTGAGCAAAACTGCTCCTCCATGTTAGAAAACTTTTCGGGAGTAGAATATGCTTGAGTGGTAGGTACAGCCTGTGGACCGGTGGGCACCTCATTCTAGTACCGCCCCTGTCCAAGGGCTTTATTGTGTGCAATGACTTGTCACGCATGTGAAGAAAAAGTGACAGGCCCTTATGAAATGCATAAGAGCCCACCCAAAAACATAAGAAAAGCTCCCACGTCAAGAGGGAATCTTATGGATTTAAGGTGGCCTCCCAATACACTGGGTGATCTCTGACAAGTCATTATGTCCACCTTTATATTAACCCCTGGGGTCCAGATTAAGCAATTTCACCAAGTTTCAATACATCTCTCCATGGAAGAGAAAAGGACAGAACACTTGAATTTTTGAGCGTATGTTTCTTTGACTAATATTCTAAGCTTCTGTAATATAATCTCTTTTGTGTGATTAGGTTAAACTTCGAATGTACCTAATCTCAACCATTTCACTTCGCAATTGCATGCACAAAGAAACCTATTGCATAATATACAAAAAAATTCTAGTATCTTTAATCATTACATAAGCTTAAATATAATACAAATGATCATTTAGATAGTATTCATTTTTAATATGTTATTGCATTATGCAAAGCCACTTGACAATGACCCGTCTAAAAGGTGTTGAAGACAATCAGTGATTCTAAATTATTTCATCAAGTTGGAACTCACTCATAAATCACTTTGGTTCAAACACATTCAGTCATGCTTACAATTGGGTGGATCAAGACAGAATTGCATACTTCACGTTTGTGATTGGTGACATGCCAAGGTCACATTTAAATGATTTTTTCATTCATTTGTGCTAATGTCCAAAAAGAACTTGACCATAAGATCAAATTCCAAAAATTGAAAACCCTATTCAATATGGGGCTATGTATATCTCATAAACATGGTATAATTTTATTTAAAAATGGTTTTTAAAATTAGTTGTTGATTTTTAAAGATTAATTTAAAAAGAAATTTAGTTTGATTCTTTTAGGATGATAGTCAAGTTTTATTGGTTTCATATTTTTGAATGAAAGGAACTACCAGATTCCAAGAAAAAAAATCCCTTTCACCAAGAACTTCAAATCTACCAATGAGTCAGAACAATGTGCCTTTTCCAAGGCTGATAAAAAACCAAACCACGCATGTAATTTGGCAGACACAACCATAACACAAATATGCAATGCGTTTTATATGCAGCATATAATTACGTTCATTCACAAATTGAGCTAAAGTACCAGACATATTAGAATATTTGAAGGGGTTTTTAATTAATGTCAGATCTTTATTGGAATGATACGTTTGAAGAATCCAAGAATTAACAAACCCGCCATTTACCATCAGGAAATGTCTTAATGACTTCCAAGAAAAAACAAATATTGTAGTTCCTTGGCAGCAGCTTTAACACCAATTGTATTATTTGTAGAAATGTTGAAAGTTTCAAAAAAATAAAATTTCAAAGAACAGAATTTTGTAAAGGAAAGTAAAGAACCTTTTGGAATATATCTTGTGGAATATTGTAGTTTGTGACATGGAATCTTCAAAATTAACTTATTAACAGAAGTGTTGAAGCAGTCTGTGTACTACTACTAGGGGTACTAACATGGCAAGTTCAACATGTCAATGTCGAATACGTTATTTAATTTTTGAAGATTCCATGTCAAAATATGAAATATTCCATAATAAATATTCCAAACGATTCTCTATTTAACTTCACAAATTTTTCTTCTACTAAAAATTTCAACACTTCTACAAGTAACATAAGTTAGTATCAAAAATGCTGCCAGCGCCAAGGTACTACGGTAGTGAGAGACCAGCGTGCCCCTCGTTTAGATCTAGGAAAAACCCAAAAAAAAAAAGAATACCAAACCAAACTGCCCGGGTAATTTGTCACAAACAAACATACCACAAATACGTAATGTGGTTTTGAGCTAAGTATCTATCATCAGAACACGTCTCCGTCTGTGCGCCGCTCTCTCTCTCTCTCTCTCTCTCGCGTTGTCTGACGCCGCCATTCTGTTTGCATCATCAACATAAGTAAAATGGGTGTTTTCCAAACTCTTTGAATATTGCATCCTCTCTAAGCTTTCTTTCTTTCTTTCCATTTCGGTTGAATTTTTCCGCGGGGGGAGAACGAAAGGTCTAGAACCGTGAGATCGATCCGGGGAGCAAATTTGGAAGCAAGCTGCACAGCTACAAGCTAGCTTCAGCTGCGCTTATTCATTTGGGGGTGTAAAGTGCAAACAACAACAACGGATTGGCGAGCTTGATGAGCTGATCACTAGTACCATGCTGGAAGCTATTGCGAGAGAATAGTTGCAACTCCGAGAATCGGGATATATGCTCTCATCAAAATACCCTGTCCACGTTCGCAGCTTCTTAGTCATGGCTGCTTTTAGTCACTCCCGGCCTACTTCAGCACGGAGATAGAGCAAAGCTCACGAGTTGGAAGAAGGCGAAATCAAGACATTGGGTATACACTGCCGCAGAAGCATCAAAAAATCAATTGAAGAGCATCCGGAGCAGATTGTATACCGGATAAGATCACGTCGAACTGGGAAGCTGTGGAAAACTCTGCATCACTTGCTGCAAGATTTCGATTTGACAAGGGATATAGACTAAGGTTTTCTTGCCAGGGCCTTATACTGTATCGGTGGAGATGGAAGAGTCCGACAATTGGAGTTGTCGAGATCTGTCAGGCATAAAATTTCGTAGACCTGAAGGTGGGGCCAGTTCCGAGTGTGGTGAGTGGGAGAAGCGCTTCTCACTATTTTGGGCATCGGAAGCAGCAGCTGGTGCAGCAGTTGAAGATCATGACGACGGCGTTGACAATAATTTGCACGAGCAAGCCATGCAGTTCGTAAACGACAACACCAGCTTGGATCCATCTGGGGGTTCGATGATGTCGACAGGAGATCGCTCAGTCTTTCCCTCTAATGCTGCACAAGAGTTCGAGTTCAACATTACTTCTTCCTTCGTGGAGCGCAGCTGCAGTTTTCCATATTCGGCCACAGATTCCCCTGCTGATGAGCTTTTCTTCAGAGGACAGCTTCTTCCCCTCCATCTTCCCCCTCGTCTGCAAATGGTGCTCAAACTTTCCTCTGAGAAACAGCAGGAGAGTGAGCGTAAACAACGATGTCTCTCGAAAATCATACCTCCACTCAAGCTACCGGATCCAGTAGTACTTCTGCAACAGAAGGCCTTTACGTCCTGCAACACGGTGCAGGCCAGTAACGACGTCGCTCCTTCCTTCTTGACTGCAAGCACAGCTAGTAATTCAAACGGTTTCTCTGCAAGTCCTGGAAGAAATTACTCCCGATCAAGGAATTGTTGGTTGCAGGATCCGAGAGATTCAAGGGATTCGTTAACGGACAGAGACTCGTCCAGCAGAGAGAGCAGCAGCTCGCGGGACTCCAGCGGCAGCTCACAGGATTCGTGCTTCAGCAGCAGCAGCGGCAAGCTGGAATTGCGGACGACTGCAGCATCGGCTAGCGAAAACAAAGCGTCTTTGCACATGAACCGAGTCGAGGTTTTCAATACCCAAAGCTGCAGCTCCCATACATCAAACCTCTCCGCGTGGATGAGACCTACTTTCAAGTGGAAGCAGCTCTTGTTGTTCGGAGCCAAGAAGTCGATGTCGAAGGCGGGCGCGACGGAAGAGAAAGGAGGTCAGCACCAGCAACGGCGTCCGGTCAGTCGTCGAGTCCTCGATGACAACTTCATACTCGAGGCTTCAAACCCCGATTGCTTCGATCCTCGTGATCTCTCGGAGAGATACTTCAGTGATTGCAGCGGCGAGTTATCATACTCTGGAGATATAGGAAAAGCTGCCAGAGCATTTGAGCGTGCAATTCTGCAGGCAGACGCTCATGCAGATCATCTAAGAGAGAGGGACCAAAGAGGCTTGGCAAAAGCACGGGAGTGCATTCAGAAATACATGAAGATCCTGAAGCCTCTGAATGTCAAGAAAGATGCGAAGGCCGATGCAGCAGCCGATCAAGAGTCGAGCAAAGCAGGGCGGAGTTGCAAGGTCACGTATACCTGGAATCGGCAGCCGGCGGCGCCCTTCTTGGCTTTCGAGAAACGATCACTACGGGCTACGTCAAGCTCCAGAAGCTTGCCATCGTTCTCGCGTAGCTCCAGATTCGCTCCAGCAACAAATATTCTCCTCACTCCACGCCGATCTCCAGTTATGCGCAGCAGTAGCGTCGGTACGCCGCCGTTGCCATGCAACTCCGTGTCGGAGCTTCACGGTGCAATCCAAGGTGCAATTGCACACTGTAAAGAATCGCAAATCAGCAAGCCATAGCTTCCTTACGCCTTGTTCGTGAATACCTATCGTCCGCAAAACCTCATCAGGCCCTGTAACAAGGTGAACAAGACAGATCATCGGAGTCTAACACGACTAATTTGTTCGCAGCATGTCGTCGCTGGCGTACGATGCTAAGATTTTCTTGTAAATATGAGCACGCCGCCACCGGCGTATGATGTTAGGTTTCTTTGTAAATATGAGCATGTCGCTGCTGCTGTATGATGCTAAAGTTTTCTTTGTAAATACATGCTAAGTTTCTGGAAGTAATCAAGATTTCCAGTGCACCTCTTCTCCCTGTCATATGGAGGTGCACACGACGTGACTGGCCAGCAGCGAAACCATTGTATACGCTCTCCTCCATTCAACAGCCCGATGGTTTAGACATCTTACCGATTCTGCATGGATCAATCACACAATGGCTGGCGGCATGCAGTAAGGAGGCAGGCTGCTGGTCCCAAAGATTTGATTGTATCTGAGAGCTAAGGTTCTCACAAAATCTGCAAAGGTCCTACATGCAGACAGCAGTCACCTTTGGATGTACACCAGGATTGAACAGGGAAAAAAAGTAGGGACAACAATGAGACAGGAAAAGAGAGACAATCAAGCTTTGATAGAGGAGTGGAGCTCTGAGAGTGATGAGAAGCAAATGCCTTGCAGTAACATGGCTGGATTCTTTTCTGAAGAATGTTGCAAAACTAAATCAGGAAACCATGCCTGAATCCTTCCTGTTTCATTTTGGAACAGCAACTTATGTTGAAGATACCCTTGGTAATCTATTTGTTGAACATGTTTGTCAAGACAGCAGCATGCTGCGAGCCTTTGCCTTATCCTAGATGGCAACCCTGGCTTTTGGGAGGGGGGAGAGGAACCACATATTCTGAACCCTCATCACCAAAATTTCTTGCTGGCAAATGGAATTTGTAGAGGCATGCATGATCTGTCCAAGTGTACACATTTGTGTGGATTCTTGCAAGCTAGTCAGAATCCCTTCATACCACCTACGGGGGTCTTCTGGAGTAGAAAGCCCTTCAGATCATCGTCACCATTGTCATCACGTGCTTTCTTTCAGAGGTTTCAAATCTTGCTTGATAACATGAAACTAGGAATCTTCCAATTTCTTAACGTACCCACCAAACTTGCTGTAAAGCTAGAAGAAATTGGTACACAACTTTCACAAACTATTGCCACATTCTCTAGTCCACTATGGTCAAAAAATATTTATCAAAGCTACTGCTAAAGCTTCAGTTACGTACAATGCCTTTTTTTCGCACATTTGTTGTTGGTACCCAAGGAGAAACTTGCTGAAAAACTGGCAATCAAGACCTGCACGAAAGCTGTCCTTAAGAAAACATCAAGAGCAAACTTATCTCCTTATGATCTCCATTTCCCAGTTTGTTCTCAAGCATGCATGCTTTCACAGCCTAGTAGTAATCTGCCTGCTTCTGTGCCATCTCTTGCTGCAACCACACCATCATGACAACATGAGTACTAAAACAGCCCTGAAGAGGATGGCACAACCATATGAATTTGAAAATCAATAACAAGGCATGTTGACTACCCCACTGAAAAAAAGATGGACCTGCTCCACTATCTTTCTTTCTATTAATTCAATCAAAGGATTAATGGGCATACCTCAAATGCCACCTTCAAGTGGTCAAGCTCCTTGGTCAGATCAGTGATGGCCAAATTGTATGCCTGCATTGGTGTGGACTGACTTGTGGTTTGAATCTGTGGACATAACCTCCTAAGAAAAGAATGAGAAATTCCACAGTCAACAACAACAACAACAGGAGAAGTAGAAGTGATGGCCGGTTCTTTGCTGTTCTTCACCATCAGCAGCAACAATAATGGCCAAGAAAGACAAGGAAGACCTGACCTTCACCACCATTTTGTACTGCAGTGGGTGTGGCAGCTTGTAACCTGCAAAAAGAACACTTGGATCCCGATGAAGCTGCCTGCAATCATATCCATCCAAAATAAGTATTTATTCTACTCTTTATGGATTCTGAATTCCCAGAAGCGCAGCCTCTGTGAAGCATTGGCCAATTTTGTAGTAAGTAGCTTCAATGTAGGTATAACTGTGCAATGGAGGCGATGCCCTTATCAAAGCAAGCAGAGAACCAACCAACGGAGATGAACATGAGCCTCAAACCCTAAACCCTAAAACCTGGACAAAGGAATTCCGAGAATCTAAGAAATTGGAAGGCCGGTCTATCAGAAGCAAAGAGTAGTACGACAAGACTGTTGCTTAGCCTACTCGGGTTCTCAGAAGGATGCGAACAAGAAATACAATGGAAGGATGCAAGGTGGAGAAACTCCATACATGCGAAGGACATTCCCAACTGTATGGTCCTCACGTTGCACAGTAAAGGTCGCCGCGTTCATAATCTTCATGTCTCTCTCGTAAGCCACCCTGCCATCAATACCACCAGTACAGCACCACAATCATCATCGTCATCTTCCTCTCTTCAGCTTCCGGTTGATCAAAGCGCTGAGAATGGTATCCGAGGTCTCCAGAGCGACAAATTAATTGATCGAGTCTAAGCACAGACAACTAGTGCAAGATGCAAAAGCAAAGGCGCAACAGATACTTACTTTTTCATACCCTCAGGAACCACGAACCGCTCATATCGATCCGGAGCGTTCATTTTGACGCCGCTCGTGTTCGATCTGCGGGTGCTCAACTTGCTCCTCCTCCTTCAGCAGCAACAGAAATTTAGTGAAGACACGCTTGTCAAGAAAACCCTTCCTTTGTTCCACACGGACCCTAATTAGGGTTTCGTGTTTCGAGAGAAATGCGCACTCCTAAGAACTTAAGACTGCGCTGGAGGCCGATTCTGCCATTTCATTACAATTCAAGCATATGGCGGAACTTATTTTGGTGATCAGCTTATTTGGAGCATTACATTTTTATAATTGGACATATAGGATTACATGTCAGTAGAATTCGGATGATTTCATGGGCAGATCAGCCTCTCGAAAACTCTGATTAATGGAATGGGTGAGCCCTGCAGAATGGGCAAGGTTCCATCATTCCAGGTTACTAATGTAGCAAAGATACCGGTTTGCAATAATTTATTCTATCTTTGTATTCTTGTTTTCAGTTTTTCACATAGCATGTTAGTATTGCTTTTCAGAGTGCTTTAGCGTGTGCTACAAAGAGGAAGATTGCTTTGGCAGGAGATGCTTGCTTTAGACCTCCTATTATTAGTAGATCTCATGATTTGAGTCCAAGTGACGTTAGATGGACTGTGGGTGAGATAGTTTTATACCATAAGAAGACTAGCTAGACCATTTCTTTGATTCCTATGGGCTGTGCATCTTTTGACATTTTTTAGGCATTCTCTTTTGTCTTCTGTGTGATGGTTCTGGCCATCAGTTTTTATTAAAATTTTTATCATTTAGTTGCAATAATTTAAGTTCGATCTTGCAGAATTGGGTTCGATCTTGCTACATTGTGACAACTCTGCATAGTACTTTCACACATTATGGAGATGCACTCAGGCATGCCATAAATTTTCGGGAAGCTATCCAAGTCAAGAATTCAGCCTAGGAATCAGTTGAGTCTGGTAGGGTGACAGGCTGTTCCTCCAGGTGACATAATGTGTTCTACCAGGAGCATTCCAATTTGTAACTGATTATTCCTTCTGTTGACTGACATTGCAAGTGAAACTGGCAGCACCAGATGTGGAACCATTATATGACCCCTATCCCACCTAGGAAAAAACCAGTGTTGTGAGGTTATTAGAATCTGCTAAAGATACCCATCAGTTATCAACCTGGTTGTGTACCAGCTTACCTGGGGGTGAAAATTTAAAAAGACTGCTTTTGGTATAGAAACTTGGTTCTCAAATTTTCTGAATTTCTCAAGGCCTCACATTTCTAACCACCAATTTTTTGTCGTCTCTTTCATGGAATCTGTCAGTTCTTTGATATTTCTGAAATAACCAGAACTGGCAGTTGTCTGATTCTGATTGTTTTTCCTAAAAACTGGAATGGGCTGTTCTTTGATTCTGAAAAACTAAAAAACTGAAACAGCCGGTTATGTAAGAAATCAAATAACTACACAACACTAAACAAAACCTAGTACTTGAATGAGACATCAAAACCCATTAGGGACAAAACAATTGACCTTCTGCAAGCGATTCTGCTAGGTAACCCTTGCCCCAGAATTGGCTATGAAGAGCTGCTTGACTGCCATGAAACTCCAAATATACATGCAGAATCGGCACTTTTTGCCCATTCCAGTCAAAGCGCTGATTCTCACTCTCAATACTCCAGCAGTGGAACCTGAATCTATCCATCCCTCTTTTAAACGCACCCAAGAACAAGGGCACCATGCACCACATTTGGGGCCTCATTTGATGTAGTTTATATAGAAACTAGTGGGTAACCCGTGGCTACATCACTCCAGCCACGCCAAACGCTTTGTGTTTTCATGTTTGGATTTGTAGTCAGGTTTGGCTAAATTTTCTTTCAGAGAATTGCTCACTTTTTCCACTTTTTTTTACATATGATGGTCATTTTGGCTATAAACAAAAACAGGTTAGGCACATCAACTCGGGGCATACATACTCGCGCTTGTAGCTTTGGAGTTGCAACTACAGAGCACAAACAGAGATGATCGAATTTTTGCCGGGTCGGGCCCGATTGGCTTGAAGGCCAACTCCTATTTTTTTCGAATCCCGTTTTTGAATCCCGTTTTACGAATCTCGTTTTCTGAATCCCGTTTTTCCTAATCCCGTTTTTTGCATTCCGTTTTTGCCGAGCCGAACCCGGTGGGCCGGACTTGCACCCGAGCTCCGTCATAGACGAACATAGTGTGTGCCCCGTTCCTAATGCACAAGTGTGTGTTTAAAATAAATCAAACATGCACCTAAAACTGGTGGGTCTTTGCCGGTCCTAACCCACCAAAAAAAAAAAAAGAAAAAATGGCAACTCTCATGACCACACAGTCTCTCTCTCCTACCCCCCCCCCCCTCCACGCCCACCTTTGGTGGCAACTTCATCATTAAAAATTCAGTATTGAATAATTATTTTATTTTTGAATATTCAGTGCTGAAAATGGACATTGCACAAATACTGTTCGAAAAGATTTTATATTATTTTCTGTTTTGTGTTTTGGGGGCTGGGGATTGGGGAAAATTTCAACATCTCTGAAAATAATATAATTAGTTCGGAAAATGCAGACAGGAAAACGTCCTGAAGAATTTACCAAAAACCAAAAAAAACAAAATTCCATTACAGAGGAAAACTTCATATTTAAAGCGGCCTCCTGTCATGCTTCAAGGACCCCCTCTTTCTCTGTCTCTCTCCGTAGCTCTCTCTTCTGCGTAACTCTCTCTTGTGTTCGTCATCCGTCCAGCTTTAATAGACGGATGACAGGATGGACGAAATGTCCGTCCGATTGGATGACGAATCGAACGGACACATTGTCCCACCCTTTGGCTTATATTTAGCTTCTTTCCGTAGCCACTGTCCGTCCGGAGTCAGGGGAAGGAACTTTCTTCCTTTACTATACGCAATTCCTCCAATTGACTTACAAAAGGAAAAGTTTTTGTTGTGTCAACCAAGTTCCTTCTACTTTATTATCTTTCCGTGAAGGATACTGAAAAAGGAAAATGCTCGTAGTAAATGGAAACAGTCTTTGTACAAAAAGAATGTTTCCTAGGGGCAGTGTTCCCTGGTGTAAATGACCATCAATAGGCACAGAATTGATCGACGCAGAGAATTCTGCGAATTTCAGGTTTCAGTTAGAATCCTACCTTAAAACATGTCAAAACGCCAGGTATGGTCATTTATGTACTAGAGAACAGGCCCTTGGTGGCTGAGTCTGCAAGGCAGAGTGGTCAGTCAGTAGGCAAGCCTGAGAGTGTGCGACAGGTGACTGAGCTTGCCAGAGTCTGCCACCATTGACGAAGCGCCAGAAGACGCTAAAAATCCCTCAATGAGCACTATCCAACACAAAAAATGGTGGACACTGGTCAACTGCTTGGTTTTTGTCATAAGGTTCGACAATTCTGACCTTATATCTATATTTAATTGCTCTTTTTTAATGCTCAAATGTATTCTACTGGTTGGTACTTTCTCTCTACTGAGAGAAGAATGGGGTTCAAATGAGCCTGGGAAAACAAAATGTGAAAACAAATTTAAAATAAGGTTCTTTTTGGGGAACATGCAAAACATGAAAAAACTGTGCAACGCAATTCAACACAAAACCACACAAGGTGCAAAAGTCAAGCTTGAAAGTGTGTCAGATAAAGCTCATTAAGGAGTGTTTAGCATCCGTCCCAAGGGCCCCTTCCATACCATTGGTAGCAGGTTCCTCGTTTTAAAAGTCAAATGATGAAACGCTCCCAAAGGAACTCTTGGCATTTAGACTCACTGGAACTCCCCCAAACAATCGGGTTCCTCTGACAACCAATTCCACCAGGAGAATCACGTTGTAAGGACGGCCAAATCAATCCCACTCCTTTACCCCCTCGTATATGTAGCCTCAACCTATTGGAATGTACTCTAGAAATACCATAGTATGGTTCAACACATGAATGTTGAATAGTTAATTCATTTTGAAGATTCGTGAAAATTAGGCCGAAGAAAGGGGGGGGCTAAGAAAAAACCTAAAGCCTCAACCTTCGATGAAAAAGCTTTTCTGATGCAAGGTTCCCCTTTTCCTTCCTGTGTAGTAGAAGTACTCATGCTGCAGACGGCACATATCCCAAATTCACGCAGGTGTAATCCTGGCCTAATGCATGAAATAACGTAGAACAAATAAGCTAAGATTTAGCACTACTATATTACTTGATGAAGTGCAAAACTTTATCAAGGAAGAATTGAAGTTAGTTCAATACGTCTACCTACAAGAAACACGTCATGTTGAAAATTTGAGTATTATTAAATATTTTTAAACATTCATTATTTTCCTTTGCAATTTTTTTTCTAAATTGTTTTTTAAATACTTGCTCCAACTTTTCAAAAGTGTAGTTTGGATGGTCTTGAACATAGTTTTCTCCCCATTCAGAGATATTAATTTAGAGATTTTATTTTGTAGAGTAAAACCAAACAGGTTGATGACACCCGCTTCCATCATTTCAACAATAGCTTTAATGGCCTTTTTGAATATTTTGATGTGAACATCTAGATCAGTGTCTATGACATAAATTGGGTATTCTAGCTTCATGTATGGTAGTTTGGTTGTTGGTTGTGGTACATGTTGGTGGTATAAACATGCATAAGTCAAATGCTGGCCATCCAAAATATCCAACAGGTGGACTGAAAGGTGGTCCCCCATGCAAAGTTCTTTAAGTGAACTCCTTCCAAGTGAATCTCTAAGTTGTCCTACATTCAGTGATTAGTGAGTAGAACCTCTAGGTAGTACATAAGTTTGTAAACTATAAGTTTTCGAGACTACATGTTCAACATGTGCCACCAATTTATTTACTATTGGTATACTATCACCATCGGTTCAACAGGTGTCACTGATTCAATTATTACCAATTATATTGTCACTACCGGTTCAACATGTGTCATCGGATTTGTCACAACCCTAACATTGGGTTTGCTACTTAATGTGAAGTGCAAAGGCCCATGAAGCCAAAAGTATGTTTAGGTGTGAAACACACGCTCACAAATGGGGGAGAGTGCAAATGATGAAGTTTAATGACTCCCAAATGCACTCCCACGTTGGGAGTTACACTCATGAAGGAGTTGCAAATGTTCAAAGCCTTGGTTGGAAGAGAAAAAAAGCACAAGATTGGGCCCCCAAGACACCATTAAAAAGGTCTTGAAGCATAAATGCTTAAAGTGCCCTCACATTGTTCATTTAGAACTAATGTGCATGAATTGTGATCAAAAGAAAAGGAGGGAATCAAATTTCCAATTTGACTCCTGACCACACATCCCTTGAAAATAAGGGTCAAATGAGATCCAATTGGGGTGTGTTATACACTGTTGAAAAGATCTTTTTTAAGGATACAAGATATTGCCCTTGCATTCTCAAAACAAACTTGATTGGAAAAATATATGAGTGTTCAAAATTTTGGGACAACAAAAGTCCCAATTGGGACTCACACTTGGGAATCTTGAAGAAAAGTGACATTTTAATGTTAGTCATTATGGAGAAGCATAGAATATACTACAAGGAAGGGAGTGGTGCTTCCTCCCAAAGGTTGTGGGCCATGTAAAGCTTGTGCTTGAAATTGTCCCTACTAAATCTATTACACCACTTCCATTCAACTTGCACTAACTGCCTTCTTTTCTTGGTTTTATAAGTTGACTTCATCTTAAACTCTCACTTGTGAGTTCTTCTTAGTCTCATCATGGAGCTCTAACATGCCCTCCTACCCTTAAAATGCTACAAGTTAAAAAACATGCCCCAACTCTTTTCTTCTTCTGTTGTTTTACTTTAAGACCCACCTTTGGGTCCTTCAAGGAGTTTAACGGCACATCAAGTTCAATTACTATTGGTTAAAATATTGGTTCACAAAAAATTCTTATTAACATGTTGTATAACTGAATGAAATTAAATTTATTAAGGATGTGATTGGATGTTATAGTAGGCACTTAAGTAGTTTTTTAATCTTCATAATTGTGTGAATGTATTTAGAATTTTTCTATGTGAAAAATTTTTAATTAATGAAATTCCCTTCATAAAATATGTTGTTAAACACATGAGGAATGGAGGGCAAACATGTTTTTACAAAAATGTTCATAATGAAGGAAGTGACATCATTGCCATGTTGTAAATTTTGATTAGACAGTTTCATGATTTGAACGTTTAGCAATTCCCCCTTTGGTTTTAGGATCACTTAGTGGTTGTTATGTTACAATGTTTTAGGTTTCCAGGAGTTTGCATGCAACATCGAGATTGTTCATGTTTATAAGTGTAGTTTTGTAACACTTGATTATTTGTCATTTCCAATCTAGAAACCTATTTTGTTACAACAAGCTTAAGCACCTTCGATTACCATATCTCTTTGTAGATTGTAGACCCGTTGTTGTTTGCCCGTAGGTGAATATAGTCCGCCTTTCAAAAAAGTTTTCATGTGAATTTGGATGTTGGTGACTTACTTTGAATAATTACAACACTCAATTTGTTATGCTTGCCCTATTATTGTGTTTCTTTAATTTCAAATTGACATCTTGAGCAAAACCAGCAATGTTGAAATTGAAGATGTTCGATGTTTCATGGCATATCTCTATGGACTCCATCTTATTGGACACCTCTCATGGATTAGTTGAACTTCTAACAATTATGACAAACTTGAACAAGTAATTCTTTAACCCTTATTTTGCATTACTCCTTATGTTTCTTTCTTCTATTGCAATGTAATGTTCAATGTTCTTGATTATGGTTGCTTGAACATTGTTTTCTGTGGGAAGGTCTATGGAACTAGATCATGTTTGATTTAACCTCATCCATGAATTTTTTTGAATCCAGTTCATTAGTATTATACCTTTAGAACAATTCCAAAAAGTACCTAAAAAATGTGTATAAGATTAGATGCCAAAACAAATCACAAAAGACTTGATATTCTTTCACATTCAAAGCGTTTTTCGACTACACATGTAGAAGGTGAGGAAAATTTGTTCCTTCTTATTTTATTTCTGCATCTCACCTCGTAGCTAGCAACTAATAACATTATTCATATCCTTTGTTTTTTCATTCTTTTTTTTGCAACGTGAGATTTCAATTGCTAAAATTATTGTTGTGAAATTGTATTATGAGGAATTTCTTTTGGAGGTGATCGTTTTCCCATCAAGCTCAAAACTAAATGGAGAAGGCAATGGAGTAGGTCAAGAAGGACCACTACTCTACATTTTGTAAGCACCTTCTTGTGTGCGATCCTACCTTAGCTCAAAGTTCTTCAAGGAAATCCAAGTTCATTATGACATGAACTTTGAACCTGAAATGCTTACAAAGAAGTTGTAGATGGTAGCTTATGCATGTGTATTTCTTAAATAGAAGCTTGTTTGGCTCAAGCAATGGAATGATTCAAACATTCTTCAAAAAGCCAAAAAAAAATCCTACATTTGGTTTCTTTGATACTTAATTTGATAAATGGTTCCACAAGGCCACATTTTGGCACCAAATGAACATCCCAATTAAGTTTAATCTTCACATGGTCCCCATTTTTCTCAACTATTTTGATTCTAATTTTGATTTCTTATCTCATGCAATTGGAGGTGGAAGCTCTCAAGTTATATGATTTTATGATCTTTAACTTGGAATTAACTATGAGAAATGTCCTTGGAATGGTTTCTTTCGCCTACTACATCTAGGGGTGGAGCAATCCATTTGGGAATTTGGCTTCTTTAGAGAAATTAAGACCTGAGATGGAATTCAAAAAAGTAACAATTGGGAGTAGCAAACTAGTGTGAGGGAAGCTTTCAAAAGAATGTATAGGCATTTCCTTTTGAACCTTTGGGCCCCCTTTTATCTTTTAAAACAATGATATTGGTCCAACTCTTGGTGCCAAAAGTTGGGCATAAGTGGTTTGATTTCTACATTTAGGGTATAATACTCACTCTTCATCCTCCAACTTTTTGTTATTTCATATGATCTACTTATGGGGTAGGTACTTCTACCACGTTCTTTTCCAAGTTGGAGCCATTATTGATTACCACACTTCCTTGAAATTTGGTGTGATCCCAAGGCGAATAGTTTTGTATTCTACAAAGACCTATTCTAGAATTAGTTGTCTTCACACCTCTTGAACTATGGGTGGTACCTTGACTACCCCAAGGACTACACGCTTTTGTCACAAATTGCCTTTCGCAAAAAAATTGAACATAGGTTCCAATTTATCATGTAGGTATCTTCAAATGCTTTTATTGAACCATCCAAGAAAAAAGGTAAAAAAAGAGGAAGGAATAGGGTAGGTACATAAATAGGTGCTTACAAACCTAGGCTATGTACCTACCTACCTACCTACCTATTTTTTAAAAAAGATAGGTAGCTAGGTCTACCTTCCTAGGCTAAATACATATTCATATAAGTAGGTATATAGGTAGGTAGGTACATAGGTTAACCTAGGTGGGTAGGTCATACTATGTACCTACCTAGCTAGGCAGATAAGTAGGTTGGGGAGGTTGATAGTTTAAAATTGTGCATAATTTTTCTTTTTGTTTTGAGGTTAAGCCTTTTGATCAGCTCATTTGATATGCATAACTTTCTTAATGTGAAATTTGATGACCACACCCTTTGTTTATATAATTTTCAAAATAGGGATGGAGACCAAACAATATGGGATAAGTTTTGAAGTTGCAACTTCTTCACAAACTAAATTGCAAATCCAAATTTTTTTCATGCCTTTTGTTCTTAATTTTAGAATTATAAACAACTCAAGTACATGGCTCATTAGATAATTACATACCCATTTCATTGATAATGATTAAATTTAACATATATTTAAAATATAATCTATACACTACAAATGTTAAGTATTCATTATCAACTATTTAAGTAAATAATAACATTAATATTTAACTAACTAGCTATTTAGTTTCTCACAAGTTGTTCATACATAACTCAAAAATAAATAAATAACTAAAATATTTTATTGTTTTTTTATATTTAGTCGAACTATAGATAATATAATTAATGTAAAAATAATTAAGTAAATTAAAATTTTCAATTCCAATATTTATTTTTTTAATTTTAAATAATGAACGAACAATTGTTATTAAAATTAATTCTTACGCAATTTTTAAAAAAATTAATATTAAAATATTTACATTAATTACTATATAATTACACTTATTATTGTTTAAAAAATCATACATAAGTAGTTACAGAAAATTTTAAATTTTAAAAATAAATTAATTTATGATAAATCTTGAAATTACAGTCATTACAATAATTATTTTACCTACATTATAATCTTTCCAAATTTTTTAATCAGATTTAAAATCATAATTTACAGATTGTGAATAATTATGTTCAATTAAAACATAATTATGCATAATTATAATTAAATCTTATGTGAAGTAATTACAATGATTTCAAAATAATGTAACATTAGTTACAGTAATTAATTTCTTTTACTGTAAGAATATAAAATATATAATGTAGAAATATTTATTTAGTTTAAATTATAAGTAATAAATATAATCATTTATATTTATTTATAAAAGTGATTCATTATGGATAACACTAATAAAAAAAATCTTAAAAATTTAATCAATAATTTCTGGAATTGAAATAATAATTTTAAATTCCAGAAAAACAATTCAGAATTCAAATATCATTTTTTAATGACATAAGTCTTTGAATTTAAATTTAAAAATTCAGAATTCAAACGTCAATTTTCAGATTCAAAGTTAAAATATTGATTCTGAGAATACAAAATAAATATTTTGGAATTGCAATTTCAAGTTTCAAATCAAATAAGTTTTTTAATTTAAATTTAAAAACTCAAAATTGAAATATAATTTTTAGAATCCAAAATAATAATTTAAAATTCAAACATCAAAATTTAAGTCACATAAGCTTTTTGAATTTATTTATTTTTAATAAAACTCAAATAATTTTACAAGGAATTAAAATATAATTTTAAGGATCAATATCTCATTTAAAAAATTGAATGTAAAAATTCAATAATAATATATATAAGTCAAATATTATTTTCAAATTCAAATAATTAAACAAAAAATTCCAATTATAATTTTTAGATTCAATTTATTTATATATATATATATATTGAATTACAATTGCAATTTTTAGAATTGGAACATCGATTTTAATGTTTAAATATAGTTTTCATAATTTGAATTATAATTTTATACTCAAACAAATATTTTTGAGTAAAACTAAAAAATTTAAAAATTCATATTTAAAACTTTAAATTCAAATATTGATTTTTAGATTCAAATAAATTGGAATAACAATTTTTAGACTGAAATAATGATTGTAATTAAATATGAATATCAGAATGCAAATAAAAATTTCAGTTTCACATAATTATTTCTTAAAGTAAAATATCAATTTTTAAATTCAACTATAAATACATTTCATACCTGAAATATTAATTTTCAAATTCATTATATGAACAATATACATACATACACATAATTAATATACACACAAATATATATATTCATGATATATGTAATGTATTGTAAATATAATTTTAATACATATATATAAATACCCCCCATATCACCATAAAATACCTTTAGGATGTGACTAATTTAGTGACTTTTGTGACTAATGGGACATATCAATAGATTCATGAATGAAAATAAACCTAAAAGCCATCCAACTATAGGATTAATTTTTCAATAGTTGCATCATAGTTGTAAGAATTATCAAAATAGTTGAAATTTGATTTTATAGTTGTAAATATTTCCAAACTTAGTTGCAAACGATTACAAGTCACATGTAATTGCAAACAAAGTGGTTATGTTTTGGCTAATTTTTACTAGTGTTTGGCCATCCCCCACAAACATCACCTTTCTTTATCAAGTTACATGACCATAGGCACTTCCTCATTTGCATCATTCAAAGGTTACCCATTCACAACCCAAATCATAGGTATGATTAGTAATTTGCCCATCACCATTTGAAAATGTATGGCTCCCATCGTCAAATGTTCTAAATTTTTGTAGTAAAACTTGGCGAGCTGCAAATGGTCCACCCAATCCTATTGATTTTTCACCACATAATTCCTTAAGAATTATTGGATAATTAAGTTGACCCTATTGGTTTGCCCATCAGTTTGGGGTTGGAATGAAGTGCTCATTTTGAACTTCGACTGCATGCACTTCCACAAGGTTCACCAAAAGTTATTTGTGAACTTGGGATTTCGATCCAACACAATATCTTTGGGGAGGCCATGATGCTTGGACACGTGCACAAAGAACAACCTATTTGTTTTTGGGGCAATGGCACTTTCCTTAGTGGGAATGAAGTGTGCCATTTTGCTAAATTGATCAACCACCACCATGATCGCATCAAATCCCTTTGATGGTGGCAACTCACCATGAAATCCATGGACACACTTTCCTATGGCCCTTTAGGAATTGGTAACTAACACACTCCCAACTCCTTTGAGGGTGTCTTAAACAGAAAATAGTGGAAGAGTAAAGAGTCGGGGCACGCTCCCTAGTTCACAACACTTTGAGGGGTGGAAGGGCGTGTTGGAGCTTCAGGATGGGACTAGGAAGAATTAATAAGCTTCACTCACTCACACATGCTTGCACAAAACTCATACAAGGTGGTTAGTGCGTAGTTGGAGCACTTTTGGTGCTATGACGAACCACGACCAACATGGACACACAAGACTCACCACGGCCCAGACTTGGGAGAAGCCACCACCTTCCCCCTTATAGTATATGGATGTGGGCCCCATGGCCCACATCCATATGGCTTTTTGTCCCGGGACTCCCGAGTGGGAGTCCCGAAATCGCCTAAGTTGGGACTCCCGCGACTTTGGAGCTCCATAACTTTGCAAGCAGACCTCGGATCGAGATGCGGTCATGAGCAAAGTTTTAGCCTTCGTTGAAAGCTTTCCAACAGTATGTCGCACACCACCTGCAAACAAATGAATCGGGTCGATTCCCAACTTTTTCTAGTTAGGAGTCAAATTGGCAGTTTGACTCCCATCCCTTCTTTTGGCCATAACTTGTGTTTCAGATGTCCAAATGAGAATGCGAGCCCATTTCAAACATCTATGTTCTAAGAACTTTCCAATGATATAAAGAACGCCACAAGCCATTGAATTTGACCCCTGAAATCGCTTTCTGAAGTTTTAGGAGTCCACCGGGACTCCATTTCCCAAAATGGGAGTTGCTTTAGGAGTGTGAAGGTTCACTCCCTCACAATTTCCTACACTCCCAGGAGTATGTGATGTGACTCCCGGGCTTCCTCTTGGCCCACACTCTTGCAACCCCTTTGCCTTGGTCGCGAGCCCAAAGCTAGGGTTGTGACAGTAATAGTCACAAAAGTCTTTTTTAAAATTTTATTGAGTGTTCAATTTTGTTGGCAAATCAAACAAGTCTTCACATATGTGCTTTGACCAAAATGCCTTTTAAGGTTTCAAAGGCCTCATTGTATGCTTCATCTCATTCATAAGTTCCGGATGACTTCTTCAAAAGGTTTGCCAAAGGTGTGGCTATCCTCGCAAAGTTCTTAATGAACTTGCAATAATAGGAGGCCAATCCTAGGAATGATCTTAAGGCGAAAACCAACCTAGGTGGCTCCTAATCCCAAATTGCCTTCACCTTGTGGTCATCCATTTTCAAGCTTTCTTGGGTGATTCTAAATCCAAAGTAATCCACTTTCGTCACCCCGTATTTGCACTTCTCAAACTTGGCATGCAACTTATTTTCTCTCAACCTTTGGAACACCTTTCAAAGATGCTCCAAATGCTCCTCCATAGAATTGTTATAGACAACATGTATACAACCACAAAATCATCAAACCACTTTCGAAAAATGTTGTTCATGAATGTGCAAAATGTGGTAGGTGCATTGGTGAGTCCAAATGGCGTCACCAAGAATTTGTATGAACCATACTTTGTGCGGTAAACAACTTTTTCTTTGTCCCCTTCCATAATTCGAATTTGGTAATATCTTGAACATAAGTCAATCCTATTAAACACTTTAACTTCCGATAGTCGATCAAACAAGTTCTCAATTTAAAATAATCATGTTCGATTCTTCATTGTCACCTTATTAAGGTTTCTATAATCCACACACATCCTTAAAGTCCCATCCTTCTTGTGAACAAAGAAGAAAGGTGCCCCATATGGTGACTTACCATGTTTGATATAACCCTTTGCGAAGAGTTTTTCAAGTTCAACCTTAAGTTCTTTCAACTCCTCATGGCTCATTCAATATGCGGCCTTGGTGGGGGGTGCCATTTTTGGCATCACCTCAATTACATAGTCAATTTGTCTTCTTAGGGGCAATTCATTGGGTAGCTATTTAGGCATCACATTTAGGAATTCATTCAACATTCGTTTAACACATTTAGGAAGATTCACCAAGTTGGTAGCCTCCTTTTGGTTCAAACTTGTCTAACACAAACATCACACATAACATGCTACAACCTCCCATGCATTTTTTTTCCCCGAATTTTCCCTAACATTAAGTGAATGGTTAATTGTCGCAACCCTAACCTTGGGCTCGTGACAAGGGCTTGCAAAGCTTGCGGGCCAAGAGTGAAGCGTGGGAGTCACATTTCATGCTTTTGGGAGTGCAGGAAAGTGTGAAGAGATGAATCCCCACACTCCCAAGTGAGTTCCCACTTTAGAAGTTAAAGTTCCAATGGACTCCCAAACCTTCAGAGGGCGATCGCAGGAGTGAAACTCATTGGATTGAAAAGTTCATTATATTATTAAAAAGTTCTTGGAGCGTAGATGTCTAAGGATGTGTGTGGATTATAGAACCCTTAATAAAGTTGCATGATCCGTTTAGGTACTTAAACATAAGTTATGGCCAAAAGAAAGGTTAAGAATCAAATTGTCAATTTGACTCCCAACCACTAAAAGTTAGGAATCTCCTTGTTTTCCTTGAATGCAAGTGTCGTGCCACACCCCTTTGGAAAGATGTTGATGAGGGCTACAACTTTACTTTAAACCTCACCTCAATCAAAGGTTTGCACACAAAATTATGGGCCCCAAAGTTGCAAAAGTCTTAATTTAAGGAATTTCAAAACTCCAACTTGGGAGTTTAGGGGTGCATCATCAACCCACACACACTAGGCACTTAATTCAATGATCCCATTTTTTTATGGGATTTTAACTAGCCTATTGGGCCCTTCTATGAGCACATTATTATGGGTGATGAATTCCATTTCTAAAATGCAGTCCATTCCCCCTAAGGTGGAAACCAACAAGTTCACCTTTCCTCTCCAATTCTTTAATTGAAGATGCATGTCTCTTTTTTACAACATGATTAAATGGGCAACCCCATCCGCAAAAATGCACCTTAAAGGGTCCCTTGAATTCTTCCAATTAGAGTTCCATTCTTTTAGCAATATCTCAGGTTACGAAGTTGTGAAAGGCCCTTATGTTGCAACCCTAGCCTTGGGCTTATGACCAAAGCAAGGGCTTGCAAGGTTGCGAACCAAGGAGAATGCCCAAAAGTCACGCCACATGCTCCCATGACTATAGAAAAATGTGAGAGAATGAACCCTCACATTTCCAAGGGAGCTTCCACTTTGGGAATTGGAATCTTAGTGGACTCTCAAATATTCATAGAATAATTATAGGGGTCAAAACTCAATGGATTGAACAATTCCTTATATCATTAGAAAGCTCTTGAAACTTAAATGTCTAAAATGGGCTCACATGACCCATTTGGACATTTGAAACACAAGTTATGACCTAAAGAAAGGTCGGGTCACAAATTGGCAATTTGACTCCCGACCATTAAAAATCAAGAATCACCCCGATTTCTTTGTGTGCAGGTGGCGTGCGACATACCGTTGAAAAGATCTTGATGAGGGTTACAATTTTGCTTTAAACTTCATCTCAATCGAGGGTCTACACAAAGTTATGGGCTCGCAAAGTTATGGGAATCCCAATTGTGATTAAGTGATTGTCATTCTTCCGAGTCCCATCCCGGAGTTCCAGCATGCCTTTCCAACCCCCCCCCCCAAAGTGCTACGAGTTAAGGAGCATGTCCCCAATTCCTTTCTAATGCACTCCCATGCTCCTTGATAGACTCAAATGTGAGTTTGAAGTGAAGACAATGGAAAAGTAAAGAGTTGGGCAAATTCCCTAGTTCGTAGCATTTTGAGGGGGTAGAAGGGCGTGTTGGAGTTCCGGGATGGGACTAGGAAGAATGACAAGCACTTAATCACTCACACGAACTTGCACAAAACCAAACAACAAGTTGGTTAGTGCATAGTTGGAACTAATGAATTTTGACCATTCAAACAACTCTTTGAAAATTTGAAAGTTCATAAAGACTTTAACTCCCAAAGTGGGAGTCCATTTAGGAATGTGTAAGTTCATTCCTTCACACTTTCTCACACTTTCAAGGGTGTCAATGTGACTCTTGGGTTGCACTCCCAATCCATAACTTTTCATCCCTTTGCTTTGGTCACAAACCCAACACTGGGGTCGTGACACTTTCCCTTATTAGAAGAATAGGTCAATGTCTTCATTAACATTTAAAATTTATTTCCTCAATTCAATTACTTTAGTTTGGATCCATGGCCATCAATTGCCAACTTTTATTGCTACACCTTGCTTCAAGTTAACTTAAACATCCCCAAATTTCCAATACTTTCTTGGCAAGTTCAAAAGGGGCTTAAGAAAAACCCATAACTTTTGTTTCATCAAAAGAACTAAACTAGATTAATTGGCAAAACCTTCATTTGGGAGGCAAATATTCAATCTTTCCCCTCATGAAGAATTCAAACCAAGTCTAATCTTGACCTAATTTACTTAACATGACTCATTTCCTAACCTTACGCCTTGATCACAATAATCAAACCTAACTAAAGGTATGCCTATCAAGCTATAAGAAGCGATGTTTGGGCTTTGCAAAAATTTAAATCCCAAGCTATGTGATTATAATATGCAAACGAGGCCATGACTTCATGCATCAATCGTCACTACCAATGCACTTTCTTCAAAGTCTTGAGTGATGCACCCCCAAAACTCCTTGAAAGATTCAAATGTGAGTCTAAAGGTGAAAACAATGGAAGAAGGAATTGGGGTACACTCCTTAGTTTGCAACATTCTAAGGGTAGAAGGGGTGTGTTAAAGTTTCGGGATGGGGATTAGGATGAATGACAAGTGGGTCAATTATTCATATGGACTTGCACAAACCAAACATATGCAATAGGCCACCTACATGCACATAATTCAAGGTGAATCCTAACTTTTACTAGTTGAAAGTCAATTTGGCACTTTGACTCCCGACCCTTCTTTTGGCCTTAACTTGTGTTATAAGTGATTAAATGAATCATGTGAGCCTATTTTAGACATCTACGTCTCAAAAGCTTTTCAATGGTATAAAAAAATTGTTCAATCGAATGAGTTTTGACCCCTTAAATTGTTTTTTAAAAGTTCAAAAGTCCATAAGGACTCCAACTCCCAAAGTGGGAGTCCACTTGGGAGTGTGTGGCCTCATTTTTATTTTTATTTTTTAATTCCCAGGAATGTGAATGTGATGTGTAAGTTACATTTTTGGCCCACACCTTTTTATGCAAAGGCCTTGGTCATAAGACTAAGGCTAAGGTCATGACATTGAAACGTAAAAAACAAACAACTTTAAAAGTGAGACATGAAATTTAGGATGAATTTTAAAGGTTTTGGGTAGTTCTAATTTGTAAGTGTTGAAAAATTTCTTGTCCAACATTTTGAATGAATCGACATATGGGGACAAAAACTTGTGGCTCAAACCTTCTAGCAACTAGAATTTTTTTATGTTCAACCACACTTCGTCTCCTTCCTCAAAATTCACCTCTCATCAGGACTTGTTCGTAAAATCTTTGTATCATTTATGCGCTTTTTCAAAATTGGCTTTGACCATCTCCCATAAGCGCCCCCTCTTTTCATCAAGTTGTGTAACCATTAGTACTTCCTCAGTTGCATCACTTTGGGGTTGCCCATTTGTAGCCCAAATCATAGGCACAATTGGTGAATTGCTTGTCATCATTTAAAAAGGTGTGGCCCTTGTTGTTGAATGTTTTGAATTGTTATAACAAAACTCAATTAATTCCAAATGGTCCACACATAATTGCTTAAGTATTATTAAATAACCAAGTTCACCCTTTTGATTTGCCCATCCATTTGGGGTTCGAATGAGGTGTTCATCTTAAACTTTTACCCAATGCACTTCCACAATGACAACCTCCCAAGTTCTTTGATAGACTCAAATGTGAGTCTGAGGTGAAAACAACAAAAGAGCAAGGAGTTGGGGACACGTTCCCTAGCTCACAACACTTTGAAAGGGTAGAAGGGCGTGCTGGAGCTCTGGGATGGGACTAGGAAAAATGACAAGCACTTAATCATTCACACGAATCTACACAAAACCAAACAACGAGTTGATTAGTGCATAAGTTGGAACACTTTTAGTGCTAAGATGAACCACAATCAAACTCGGACTCACAAAACTCACCACGGCTCGAACTTCGGGGAGGCTGCCACCTTCCCCCTTATAGTATATTTTGTGCCTCTCCATGAAGCCCACATCCAAATGGCACTTTGTCCCAAGACTCCCAAGTGGGAGTCCCAAAATTCTCACAATTGAGATTCTTGCAACTTTGTGGGCTCATAACTTTGCGTGAAAACCTTTGATTGAAATGAGGTTTAAAATAAAGCCATAGCCTTCGTCGAGAGCTTTTTAATGGTATGTCACACATCACTTGAAATTGAGGAAATCGGGGTGATTTTTTACTTTTAATGGTCGGGAATCAAATTGCCGATTTGTGACCCGGCCTTTCTTTTGACCATAATTTGTGTTTCATATGTCCAAACGGGTCACACAAGCCCATTTTAGACATTTAAGTTCCAAGATATTTTCAATCATATAAATAAATCCCCATTCTATTGAGTTTTGATCCCTGCGATTTGTTTTTAAAAATTTGGGAGTCCATCTAGACTCCAACTCCCAAAGTGGAAGCTCCCTTGGAAGTGTGTGGGTTTATTCCCTCACACTTTCCTACACTCCCGGGAACATGCTGTATGACTATGGGGCTTCCTTCTTGGCCCACAACCTTGCAAACTTTTCCCTTGCTCGCAAGCCCAAGGCTAGGGTTGTGACACACAAGGCTCGTTAAAACTTGTTTGTGAACTTGGGATTTTGATCTGACATAATGTCCTTAAAGAGGCCATGATGCTTGAATACGTGCATGAAGAATAACCTTTTTGTCTCTTGCGCCTGTGAGCCATACCAACACAACCATGTGTAATAGTTTCAATTTTTAAGAGTTGCATCAAGGATATTCGAATATGGTAAGGTTATTAGGGGTTTTTAACAACTTCATGTTAGAATAAGGGTTAATGAATGCGCATGGTTGCGTGGGGGGTTTTTTTTTTTTTTGAAATACGGTATTGGTGAATAAGGTGTTGGGTTAATTCCTTTCTTCAACAAAACACTAATAACCATAATTTGACGACCTCTGTTACATAATTAAGGGTGAGAGATCTTTAGAAAGTTGGTGTGGAAGTAAACACCAAAATTCGTGATGCGCAGCAAAACATTGGTTTTGTTCTAATATTTAGTGAGTAACAAGGATGTTAAGATTCATGAAGTAGTTGAAAAGGTGTCAATGAAAGACCCAATAGAAATAAAACAATCTTCAAACCCATGGTTAACACTAACATTTTGTCATGATAATAGCACATTAGTTTTTTAGAATAATATTCAAGCACTAATGATGTGCTAGTAAGATTTCTATGATGTAGTGTTAATACACCCTTACTCAATCAGGTCCCTAAAGATAATCAAAATCAAATATAAATCTTAGCATTTCCACTTGAATAACCTCAAATGAATTATAATTCAATGAACGACTTAGAGGGGATAAATCACAATTATAGGAAATCTATGTGTGCCATACCGACATACCCATGGCCAATAGTCTTAATTTTTAAAAGTTACATTAGGGATATTTGAATGTGGTGAGGTTATTAGGGGTTTTTAACAACCTAATTACGCCACTAAGGTTCTAAAACTATGGTTTACCAGCTTTTTGTTGAAGGAAAGAACTAACCTAACCAATATCGTATTTTAAAAATATAAAAAAAACCCCCCCACACAATTGTGCGCATTCATCATCCCTTATTCTAGAGGGTTGGGGTAGAAACACACCAAAATTCATGGTGTGCAACAAAAATTCTAGTATTTAATGAGTAGTAAGGATGTTTAGGATTTATGAAGCAGGTGAAAGGGGGTCAATGAAAGGTCCAATAGAAACAAAACAATATTCAAGCCTTATAAACATTCATAATTCGAAACAACTTAACAGTTAAATAAACATGGGGGATAAGGTGGTAATGGCGACATGAGTTTCATAATGAATGGAACATTTATTTAGATTATGGTTAAGCTCAATAAGGAGCTGCAATTATATGCGAAGTCTTGGTTTATGTCATAATGATAGTTCATAACTACATAAAATTTAAAATGCGTCGAATGGTGCGAACTAAGTGGATTTCCTTGCTATTACGAAATAGTCAACGAATCAAACAATGTAACCAATAATAGTGTTTAACATCGAGAATTGACCATGTGAAGATAAAAGTGTATTCAGTTTCATAACAATTTTCATAGACAATTTTAGATTCATCACCAAAAGCAAGGTTAACTTGCAACAAAACCACTAAAGTGCAAGAGTTCAAAAAAATGTGATAATATCAAGTTTGAGGGGGATCAATTTCAAGGCAAGTGCACACCTCTTGCGGTTTAAGGTATTCATCACAAAAATGTTGCGTCAATGTCAAATCTTAAAATGACTTTGGGGCCGGCTCTTCATTGATTTACGTAGCTTGAGACCCATAAGACATGGTCATACGTGACGCCATAATTTTAAGGGAAAAAAAAAATCTTCAAACAAATCGAATCGGTAATGAATGTGTGGGGGACTTGTGACATCAAAATGCGCGATAGCAATTTAAAGGCCAAGGAAAAAGGAAGAAATGTGTAAATAACGGCTTAGAATCATGGTAAAGTAAAACCTTAAAATTAAAGGAAAAAAAACAAAGTTTAAATAAAGTTTCTTGGGGGGGAAATGGGAAGAGGTGAAAGGAACCTTCTCATTCTCCTTCCATTGGGCACCAAGTGGGGATCTTCCTTCACCTCCTTCCTTCTCTTTAAAAGGGTGAAGTTGGATCATTTGGGGGCTTTATTTTCCAACATAATTTTCAACTCAAATCTTGAGAAGACTTGCTCCCACAACCTTTTTGGGTAGGAGAAGAATGAATACTCCTAGGTAGATGGTAAGAAAAAAAATTAAATTGAAAGGTTGTAATAGTTTTGCAATAATGGTAATAAGTAAGGAAAATGTTGGGAGCTTGAAATTTTTTAAAAACTTTAAAAACTTTTTTGAGTTTGGTAGCATAACTTAATATTGGTTTAACTACAGAACTTAAGATTTGATAAAAAAGTGTGCTTTGTAATTAACTTTTTAAAGAACTAAGGCAAGTCAAATTTGAATAACATGTGTTAGGAATAATATTTTAAATGGCTGGTGGTCTACAGCAAAATTAAATTTCATACCTTCATAAAACCCTTTCAAGTTTGGTAACATAACTTACTAATGGTTTAGTTATAAAACTTAGGATGTGGTAGACATGTGCACGTCATTGTTAGCTTTCTAAAGAGCTAAGGCAAGCTAGATTTGAATAACATATGTGTTAGGAATAATACTTTAAGTGATTGGTGGTCTATAGCCAAGTTAAACTTCCTACCTTCGTAAAACCTTCTCAGGTTTGGTAGCCTAACTTATTACTTGTTTAGTTACAAAGCTTAGGATTTAGTAAAAAGGTGCACCTTATAATTAACTTTCTACAGAGCTAAGGCAAGCTAGATTTGAATAACATATGTGTTAGAAATAATATTTTAAATGAATAGTGGTCTGGAGCCAAGTTGAACATGATGTTGAACCCTTAGAAGTTGGTTTAAATGAATGACAATTTAACATAAAATTCTAGGATTTGGCATGTTGAGCTTGGAAAATGTATCTACAAATTTAAATTGTGATTGATGCATAAGAGGCAACCTACTTGGTTTCAACCATAACGCAATTTAACATCTAGAATTACACTTACATATTTCTTTCACTGGTAGCATATGTACTTTCAAGTGTAGTCACCTCATAGATCCGAGAGTAGAGGGACAAAAAGTTGCCTCATAATCTAAAAGGTGATGAATGGTGTGAGCTAGGTATTTAGCTCAATGCTCCATGGGAAGGGGGTTGATTAGGCCTTGTAACCAACAATAATGGCTGTCACCGGTAACCCAAGTTTAACAATGAAGACGAACATTGTCGTTTTCACATTGGCATTCTTCAAACCTTTTTGGTGCAACTCCATGAACGGGAACAAATTCTAAGTAGATCATTAAAGGGTGTGGGTTAGGAGACGATTTACGATCTTATGCCAAATGATCGACTTGAGTGCGCACCACTCTACGAAACGATTCTTCATTGCACGACCATTGGAAGACATTCACCTCAAGCAATGTTTCTTCAAGCTTTTCCTTTTCTACTAACGCAACCAAAGGATTTGAGGGCGTAACAACATCATCCGCCATGATTAAATCTTCACCGACATCAACAAGAACCAAAAGGGTAGCTGGAACAATTTGGTATTTGCATTTAAGGGGTGGGCCTAATGTGTGGCAGTGACGGCGAACCTCATGAAAACTCTAACATCTAGATCTAATGAAATTCATAGAGCCCTAATTTCAATGGTAAAAAAGTAGGATGTGAAGGTCAAATGGACAAAATGGATAAGGATTGAGCTCAAGAACCTCATCAACATATCCAAAATGAGGAAAAAGATGAGTCCTTTAATCCCATTGGTCATGAGGATTATCATTTTATTTTATTGGAGGATGGAACCCTCTTAGTGTTTTACTGGGCATAAAAAATTTCATCTTAAAATCCATTAGAGGAAAAATCATTCTCAATTCTCATTAGTTCTTGAAGGATGAGAGGCCATGGATTGGAAGGGAGGATTTCTTCAACTTCCATGGGACAAGGGGAGCAAACTTGAAAAGCTTGGAGGAGAAGAGTTTTTGGGTTTCTTTTTCTTGTGTGGATTTTCTTGGAAAGGGGAGGAGGAGAAGGATGAGGAGTCTTTGTAAATGGTGGGAGGGGGAAGTGGGTTGGATGTTTGGGGTATTTTGAAGAATAAAAGTAAGTAAGATAGTATTGGGAGCTTGAAAATTTTATAGGAATTTAAAAAAAAAACCTCTCGAGTTTAGTAGCATAACTTCTTACTAGTTTAGGTGTAAAGCTTGTAATTTGGTGGGCAAATGCACCTTGTAATTAGCTTTTTAATGAACAAAGCAAGCTCGATTTGGATAACATATGATTGGGGGTCTGCAGCCAAGTTGAACTTGGTCTTAAATCCTTAAAACTTGGTTTAAAGGGGTGATAATTTAAAATAAAATTCTAAGATTTGAAGTGTTCAAGCTTGGAAGATATATCTATCAATTTTAAATTGTAAATCATGCATAGGAAGCAAGCTATCTAGTTTTAATTATAAACGCAACCTAACATTTAGAAATACACTTGTACCATTTTCCTTCACCAGTAACATATGTACTTTCAAATATAGTCACCTTAAAGAACCGGGGGTAAAGGGACAAGAAGTCACCTCATAACAATGTGGAACTTTTTTTAGTGCGAATGAAATGTGCCATCTTGCTAATTTGATCCCCTGTCACCATGATCAAATCAAACCCCTTGACTGACGCACTCCCAAGTCCCGGGTTGAACCTACTTGAAGGTTCAACTATGTGTAGTTGCGAAAAGTTGGGACTCAGAAGGCACTCCCGACTTCCAACACTATAAAGGGGTAGAGGGGTGTGCTAGAAGTCCTGGGATTAGACTAAGAAGAGGGAATAGAAGATCAAGCTTGAATCTGCATCCAAAACAAACCACAAAGTGGTTAGTTCACATTTAGGAACACTGTCGCAACCCTAACTTGGCGAAGTGTGGGGGTGAAACCCAACACTTGGAAAAGTTGGGATTTGGAGTCCTCCGGGACTCCCGAATGTTTAGAGCT
This sequence comes from Sphagnum tenellum, assembly GCA_963921925.1. Lineage (NCBI taxonomy): Eukaryota > Viridiplantae > Streptophyta > Sphagnopsida > Sphagnales > Sphagnaceae > Sphagnum > Sphagnum tenellum. The sequence continues at coordinate 5,923,636 of OY998153.1, read as the reverse complement.
CGACAGAAGGACCCAAAACACCTTGCATCGAAGTGTTCTTGGTGTCATTGGAAACGTCTTGAAGCGTAAATATCGAAAATGGCCTTGCATTGGCCATTTGGATATCTGTCGCCCAAGTTATGGGCAAAAGAAGGGCCGGGAGTCAAACTGGCAGTTTGACTCCCGACCACTAAAAGTCGGGAATCGACCTCAAACTAAAGTCCGAATTAAAAGTGCGATACGTTGTTGGAAAGATCTCGACGAGGGCTACAACTTTGGTTCAGACGTCGTCGCAATCCAACTCCGCAGTCGGGAGTTATGGCCGTTCAAAGTTCCGGGAGTCCCGCCGGGACGATTTCGGGACAACTTCGGGACTCAATTTCGGGAGTCCCGGGAATTTGTGCCATTTGGGTGTAGTCCCCACAACGTGGCGCAGAGTATACTATAGGGAGTATGGTGGTGGCATACTCCCGAGCCAAGGATGTGGTGAGTCCAAGTGAGTCCGGGTCCCCGTGGCTTGTCCCAACACCAAAAGAGTGCAAATGGATTCTAACCAACCCGTGTTGGTTTGTGATGCAGGTTCGTGTGATTTAAAAGCTTGATCTCTTCCTAGTCTAATCCCGGGGCTCCCAACTCGACCCTCTACCCCTTTTTAGAGTTGGAAGTCGGGAGCGTGCTACCAAGTCTCAATTCCACAACTTGACTTTGTGAGACCCTCAAGTGGGTTTCACCCCCGTGACTTGGGAGCGCGTCAAACACCCTTGGGTGTTGGGACAAGCCACGGGCACTTTGACATACTAAATTCATCACGACCCGGATTCGGGGGAAACCACCACCTTCCCCTATATAGTATTCTTTGCGCCACTCCACGGGGACTACATCTAAATGGCTCTTTTTCTCGAGACTCCCAAGTTGGAGTCTCGAAATTGTCCCGATTGGAGTCGCGAGACTTTGGAGGCTCATAACTCTTGACAACGGAATCTGATTGCGTTTAGGTCTAAACCAAAGTTGTACCCTTGTTTAGATCTTTCTAAGGCCGTGTTGCACTCTCACTTCAGACGTTGGGAAGAGGTCGATTCCTGACTTTTAGTGGTCGGGAGTCAAATTGCTTGTTTGACTCCTAGCCCTTCTTTTGCCCATAACTTAAGCTGCAAATGTCTGAATGACCAATGCGAGAGCATTTTAGACATTTGCACTTCAAGACCTTTCCAATGACATCAAAAACACCCCAATGCAAGGTGTTTTGCCCTTTGTTGTTGAACTCTAAACATTCGGGAGTCCCGGAGGACCCCAAATCCCCAACTTTGGGAGTGGGAGTTTCATCCTCCCACTTCACCCAAAGTGGGGTTGCGACATTGACGATGTCAAACTCATAATGAAATCCATGGACACACTTTCCCACATCCCTATAAGAATCAATAACGATTATAATGATCCTATTTTGTTTCTTACTAAATGTTCAATTTTGTTGGTAAGTCAAACAAGTCTTCATGGATTCCACCACATTTTCTTTCAAATTAAACCAATAAATAGGTTTGTTTGAAGAATATTATGGTGCATCCCCAGACTCTTTGAAATATTCAAATGTAAATCCTAAATTGAAAATAACCGAAGAATGAAGAGTTGGGGTATGTTCTTTAACTTGCAACACTTTTGAGGCAAGAAGGTGTTGAAGCTCCATGATTAACGCGCTCCCAAGTCACGGGGTGAAACCTCACTTGAGGATTTCACAAGGTCAAGTTGCGGAAGTTAAGACCTGGAGGCACGCTCCCGGCTTCCAACTCTAGAAAGGGGTAGAGGGTCGAGTTGGGAGCCTAGGAATTAGACTAGGAAGAGGTATTAGTTGATCAAGCTAGCATCTGCACCAAAACAAACCACCCAAGTGGTTAGTTCACTTTCTGGGACACCCTTTGGTGTTAGGACAAACCACGGGCACTTCGGACCACAAGACTCACCACGGCCCGGACTTGGGGGATGCCACCACCATCCCCCATATAGTATACTCTACGACGCCCCGCTGGGGCTACACCCAAATGGCACTTTTTCCCGGCACTCCCAAGTTGGAGTCCCGAAATCCAACCAAGTGTCCCGATTTCGGACTCCTGGGAATTTGAGAGGTCATAACTCCTCGCGTTAACCTTTGATTGCAATGAGGTTTGAATCGAAATTGTAGCCCTCGTCAAGATCTTTTCAACGACGTATTGCACTACAGAATCGAACATCAGCAACTGGTTGATTCCCGACTTTTAGTGGTTGGTAGTCAAACTGCCAGTTTGACTCCCGGCCCTTCTTTTGCCCATAACTTGGGCTACAAATGTCCAAATCGAGAATGAGAGGGCATTTTTGATATCTATGTTTCATGACCTTTCCAAACACACCAAGAAAATTTCAATGCCAGGTGTTTTGCCCCTTGTTATTGAGCTCTGAACATTCGGGAGTCCCAGAGGACTCCAAATCCCCAACTTTTCCAAGTGTTAGGCTTCACCCCCACACTTGGCCAAGTTGGGTTGCGACACTCTCCCCCACTAGAAGAAAGAGGTCAATGTCCTCATTGACACTTAGCATTTTCCTTTACACAATTGCAATTACTTTCTTTTGGATCCTTGGCCATTTTGCCAACTTTGTGGCTAGACCTTGTCTCAAGCTAACTTAGGCGTCCCCAAATTTCCAACATGTTCTTGACAAGTCCAAGAGGGTCTTCTCCAAAACCCTCCACCTTTGCTTCGTCAAAAGATTAACTAGCCTAATTGACGAAGCTCCTCATTTGGGAGGACTTTTTCATTCTTCCCCTCATGAGGAACTTAAGTCAAGCCTACTCTTGACCTAAGCTACTTACATGACTCCTTTCTGACGCTCTCCAAATCATGGGGTGAAACCAACGTGAAGGTCTCACAAAGTCAAGTTGTGGAAGTTTAGACTTGGAGGCACGCTCCCGGCTTCCAACTCTAAAAAGGGGTAGAGGGTCGAGTTGGGAGCCCAGGGATTAGACTAGGAAGAGGACTTAGTTGATCAAGCTAGAATCTGCATCAAAACAAACCACCCACGTGGTTAGTTTACATTCCGGGACCCCTTTGGATGTTGGGACAAGCCACGGGCACTTTGGACCACAAGACTCACCACCGCCCGGACTCGAGGGATGCCACCACCATCCCCCATATAATATATTCTACGATGCCCCATGGGGGCTACATCCAAATAGCACAAATTCCCGGGACTCCCAAGTTGGAGTCCCGAAATCCAACCAAGTGTCCCGGTTTTGGACTCCGGAGACTTTGAGAGGTCATAGCTCCTCGCCCTGACCTCTGATCGCAACAAGGTTTAAACCGAAGTTGTAGCCCTCATCGAGATCTTTTCAACGACGTATTGCACTTTCAAATCAAACATTGGAAGCTGGTCGATTCTTGACTTTTAGTGGTTGGGAGTCAAACTGCCAGTTTGACTCCTGGCCCTTCTTTTGCCCATAACTTGGGCTACAGATGGCCAAATCAAAAATGTGAGGGAAGTTTCGATATCTACGTTTCAAGACCTTTTCAACAACATCAAGAACACTTTAATGCAAGGTGTTTTGCCACTTTCTGTTGAGCTCTGAACATTCGAGAGTCCCGGAGGACTACAAATCCCCAACTTTTCCAAGTGTTGGGCTTCACCCCCACATTTGGCCAAGTTAGGGTTGCGACACTCTCCCCCACTAGAAGAGAGAGGTCAATGTCCTCATTGGCACTTAGAATTTTCCTTCGTACAATTGAAATTGCTTTCCAACGACACCAAGCACACCTCAATGCAAGGTGTTTTGCCCCTTGCTGTCGAGCTCTGAACATTCGGGAGTCCCGAAGGACTCCAAATCCCCAACTTTTCCAAGTGTTGGGCTTCACCCCCACACTTGGCCAAGTTAGGGTTGCGACACTTTCCCTATCCTGCGCCTTGGTCACAACAACCAAGCCTTAATTAAAAGGTTTGATTATCAAGGTACGAGAAGCAACACCTAGGTTTGCCAAACCCAAGTCCCAAACTACACTTAAAGTATGTGAGCGGGGTCATGACTTCCCGCGTTCGCCACACTTCCAACCAACCCTTTGGGATGCACTTAAAGCATGTGCATGTCCCCGAAAGCTCACCTTGCTTACCTCCTTTTTTGAGGTTAAGTTTCCTCAACCCCAAAGTAGGAGTCCGATTTTGATTTGAGCCTACGCAAGAAAATTCCATTTGTCCAATGCCATTTAACAACTCTATTTGCCTTATACAAATTTCCTTTCACATGATACAATCTCTTGGAAGTTTATAGCCTTTATTTCACTTACAACTTGATGTGATACATTTTATGTAGCACTCCGCCCCACTAAAAGAAAGGTGATGTCCTCATCACGACCTACGTCTGTTCTTTGTCGGTCTCGCGTGAAATTTTTCTATGGCTTCTTAGGCATGTTCCATGTCGGACTCATTCACCCAAGAAGCTTCTATTGGATGGTATCCTTTCCACTTGACTAAGTACTCCCGCTCTCGCCCTCTAAGTTGTCTGACTTAAGCACGGCCTCTACCTCAAACTCGGGTTCATTATGAACCAAGTCGGGTGAGGGCCTTGAATTGTTTTTACGATTAGTCCTTGAGGCATCACAGGAGACCAGCTTCAAAAGAGACACGTGAAATGTGGGATGAACTCTAAGGTTTTTCGAAAGTTCTAACTTATAAGTGTCAGAAAGTTTCTTTTCCAACACTTTGAATGGACCCGCATATGGGCCCATGAACTTATGACTTAAAATCTTCGGGCAACCAAAAGTTTTTGATGTTCAACCACACATTGTCGCTCACTTGAAATTTCACCTCTCGTCAAGACTTGTCCGCAAAATCCTTGTATCTTTTGTGCGCCTTTTCCAAGTTGGCTTTTACCAACTCCCACAAGCGCTTTATCTCTTTGTTAAGTTGTGTGACCATTGGCACCTCTTCACTTGCATCACTCGGGAGTTGTCCTTGTGTTGCCTAAGTCATGGCCACAATTGGTGACTTGCCCGTCACCATTTGAAATGGGGTGGACCCGGTTGCAGAGTGTTCGGAGTTGTTGTAACAAAACTCGACTAACTCCAAATGGTCCACCCAATCTTGTTGATCCGCCACCACATAATTCTTCAAAAATTGTTGGATCACCAAGTTCACCCTCTTGGTTTGTCCATCGGTTTGGGGGCGAAATGAAGTGCTCATCTTGAGCTGACACGCTCCCAAGTCACGGGGGTGAAACCCACTTGAGGGTCTCACAAAGTCAAGTTGCGGAATTGAGACTTGGTAGCACGCACCCGGCTTCCAACTCTAAAAAGGGGTAGAGGGTCGAGTTGGGAGCCCCGGGATTAGACTAGGAAGAGATCAAGCTTTTAGATCACACGAACCTGCATCACAAACCAACACGGGTTGGTTAGAATCCATTTGCACTCTTTTGATGTTGGGGCAAGCCACGGGGACCCGGATTCACTTGGACTCACCACATCCTTGGCTCGGGAGTATGCCACCACCATACTCCCTATAGTATACTCTGCGCCACGTTGTGGGGACTACACCCAAATGGCACAAATTCCCGGCACTCCCGAAATGGAGTCCCGAAGTTGTCCCGAAATCGTCCCGGCGGGACTCCCAGAACTTTGAACGGCCATAACTCCCGACTGCGGAGTTGGATTGCAACGAGGTCTAAACCAAAGTTGTAGCCCTGGTCTAGATCTTTCCAACGACGTATCGCAATTCTAATTCGGACTTCGGTAAGAGGTCGATTCCCGACTTTTAGTGATCGGGAGTCAAACTGCCAGTTTGACTCCCGGCCCTTCTTTTGCCCATAACTTGGGCGACAGATATCCAAATGGCCAATGCGAGGCCATTTTCGATATCTACGCTTCAAGACCTTTCCAATGACATTCAAAACACCCCGATTCGAGGTGTTTTGGGTCCTGCTGTTGAGCTCTAAACATTCAGGAGTCCCGGAGGACTCCAAATCCCAACTTTTCCAAGTGTTGGGTTTCACCCCCACACTTGGCCAAGTTAGGGTTGCGACAAGGGCCAAGAGTCAAACTGGCAGTTTGACTCCCGACCACTAAAAGTCGCGAATCGACCAGCTTTTGATGTCCCATTCAAAAGTGCAATACGTTGTTGAAAAGATCTCAACAAAGGTTACAACTTCGGTTTAGACATCGTTGCGATCAAAGGTGAGGGCGAGGAGCTATGACCTCTCAAAGTCCCGGGAGTCCGAAACTGGGACACTTGGTTGGATTTTGGGACACTTGGTTGGATTTCGGGAGTCCAACTTGGGAGTCCCGGAAAAAAATGTCATTTGAATGTAGCCTCAGCGGGGCGTCGCAGAGTATATTATATGGGGGATGGTGTTGGCATCCCCCGAGTCTGGGCCGTGGTGAGTCTTGTGGTCCGAAGTGCCCGTGGCTTGTCCCAACACCAAAGGGTGTCCCAGAAAGTGAACAAACCACTTGGGTGGTTTGTTTTGATGTAGAATCAAGCTTGATCAACTAATACCTCTTCCTAGTCTAATCCCTAGGCTCCCAACTTGACCCTCTACCCCATTCTAGAGTTAGAAGCCGGGAGCGTGCCTCCAAGTCTCAACTTCCGCAACTTGACTTCGTGAGACCCTCAAGTGGGTTTCACCCCCGTGACTTGGGAGCGCGTCAAGAATGTTCCTCCCCGCCACAAAACCCGTTTGATTGGGTCTTATGACGTGAGTGAGCGCCGAGTGAACCCTTCCCGCGAGCACTTTTGCAAGGACCTTGTAGATGCTGCCTAAGAGGGTTATGGGCCTCCAATTGCCAAGTCTGGTCCGGTCCCCTGCCTTAGGGATGAGGGTTATGAGACCTTTATTAATGTAGGCTGAGGTCGACCTAGCGTTTAGTATTGCCTTGAAGGCGCAGAGTAAGCTTGGCGCCACCTCCTCCATGAGCTCAGGAATTCCGTCATGGCCGAGCGCCTTCCCCTTGGGGAGCGCCCGGATGGCCTCTAAAACATCCTGATTGTGAGTTCCCTGGTCAGGCCTTCATTCGTGTCCGGCGATACTTTCGTCGAGACACTTGACCAGCACTCAACTTGCGCCTCTTCCGTTCCGAGGAGGTGTGCGTCCAACGCGTAGAGATTAGTGTAGAAGTCAGTTACGAATTGCGAGAGGTCCTTTTGGGCCGTGATCGAGCCTGTTTCGGATACCAGCTCTCGGAACAATGTTTTCTTCTTCTCAACTCGGTGGAAATCAAAGAAGTTCTTAGAGCAGGTATCTCCATACCTTAGCCAGGTTGAGGAGGGGAGGTGTCAGTTTCGTTCAACCGTTGCTTGGAAAATCTCCGCCAACTTGCATTGGGAGTCCGAGAGTATTCCTCTCACCTCTTTGTCCTCCGGGTCTCTTTGCAGCTAGACCTCCGCGAGTTGGATTTTTTTGTAACAGGTCCTCGCGCAAGCTCCTTTGGCCCGCTTCCTTTCTTTCAATAGGCGGTAGTTGCACTCTGCCACTCTTGTTGCGGGTGCCTCCAACCATGCTGGCTAGTCTTGGCCGTCCGGGGGGAGTAGGCCGATCCAAGCGTCCTGCATTTCCTTCTTACACTTGTCCTCCATTAGGAGGGCTGTGTCGAAGTATTGGGCGGGGGCGTTGGGTGCGTTGGTATGCCCCCAGATTTTTGATCACTAGTGGGGAGTGGTCAGATAATTTCCTCATCGAGGCGGTGACCTCGATTCGGCCTCCCCTTTCTTCCAGGGGTTGAAAGATCATGAACTTATTTATTCTGGAGATCGTTGAGTTCATCCTTTATCTTCCATTATTGAAGGTGTATTCCTTCTTAGTTAGCTTCTTGAAGCTATCCATGAGCCAGGCGTCGATTAGACCAAGTTTGAGCGTCAAATGATGCCACACGACGGATTCCCTTCTAAGCATCCTTCTAAGACCCGCGGAGTTCATGTGCTCGGTCACTTCCAGGTGATTGAAATCGCCTCCTAGAATGTAATAATCTGAGTCAGGGGTGGACTGGTTGAGCTTGCTCCAGATTTGGGCCCTTTCGTTCGAGGTATGTAGAGCGTAGACGTTTAGGATGGTGAGCGAGCCATTGTCGGGGGACTAAATGGTGATGTATTGGGCGCGTCCCTCGACCAGCGTTCTATGTGCCGTGATTAAAGGGGCGATAGATTTATCGACCAAGATGGTCGTGCCGGCAATCGTTCTCTGAGAGCGTCTCGTCGGGATGCCTTCATTCCAAAAGGAGGCTCCTTGGCAAAATTCTATTCCTTTGACGGTTACCGTGATGCTATCTCTCCCTAGGTGGTGTTCTTGAATTAAAATAATTTGTGGAGGAGAAGGGAGCAAGGCCAGCCAAAGTTTGATATCTCTTGGCTTGGATGAACTCTTTTTTAGCCCTCTCACGTTGAGGGAGGCAAAAGTAAGAGTTTTCTCAATCATAGGTAAGTTTGCTTCGGGCAACTGGCTGGCTGAACGATCCCGTAAGGTTGCTCTCATCGCGGGGGGTGTGCCTTGGGCCCTCTCTCGCTCCCGTCTTGTCCTCTTGGAATAGAGTCCCGCTGATTTCTAGAGGGGACGACACCCGCGACAGGTTTAACTTTGTGAATCTTTTTTTCTTCGCCGCCTGGGGTGAGGCAAGGATGCTAGCCGCTTTGTTGTTGAAGGCCTGTCGGGATGTGTTTCCCGCGTCCACCTTCTTTAAGAGGTTGTGAGCCGCGGCTACGAACTCAACCTTGTTATTCATGTTCGGGATAGCGTCCAAAGCCTTCCAGTGGAGATGTTTTTTGTTCTGTATGCTGAGCGCACTCGCTCCGGTGTCTATGTGGGCCAGAATGGTGCATTCGATGCCTCCCCTGCTTTGCTCCTCATGCCAGATCCACTCGAGCTGGGGCCTCTCTACTATGCTTAGCTTGAGTCTTAACACCTTTTCTTCGAGCTCGAGCTCGATGCGCTGCATGAGCTCCGGCCAAGCTGAGTTGGGGTCCCACTTTGTTTCCTCCGTTTCCCTTGGGCCTGAGAGTCGTATGCTCAACGGTAAGCTGGGAAGGGCTTTGTTTTTTGAAAGGACTAGCGTCTCCTTCTGATCGTTCTTCATTCTTGTTAGGACCGGCCATATCCTAGATCTCAGGGGTTCCTTTTTCACCGGGATCGGGATCTCCAACGCGGTGAAGAAAGAAGGATGGATCTCCGAGTGTGCAAGTCCTCTCTTGCTTCCCGGGGTGCTCTCCCGTTGTGGGGTGCAGGAGAGGGGATGGGGAGCTTTGGGTCTGGGTGAGACTAGCTTGGGAATGTGCTTCCTTCTTCCCTGAAATGTCCAACCGTCCGTTGCCTCCCCTTGGAGCTTGTTTGTCCGTTCGGGCTCCATTATACTCCCATTGGGGCTGGTGAACGGATTGGCTCGGGCTTCCATTGAGCTTGTTTGCGGCTCCGTGAGGTCTTGGAAGCCAAATTGGAGTTTTGCGTTTGGCGTGCGGGCATCATCCGTCTCGAGCTTCGGGCTCGGTTTGGCTATTCCCTTGTGGCAGGTTGGGCTCTTCGGGGGATCTAGTATTTCCAAATCTCTCAGTTCGTTGCCCGGTGGCCTCCTTTGATTGAATTCCAGCTCCGAACTTTCAGATCGGGAGGAGTTGCATTGGGCTGGTTGAGGTTGCGCGTGACGGGGGGGGAGAAGGGGGCTTGCTCCCTTGCTCTCCGCTCTAGCATTTTCACCCTTCTTTCCACTTGGGTTTGGTGGAGCAGATGCTTGCGATCTTGCTCCCCTTGTGCGCGCTGCGCCACTTACTTCCATTGCCTGCCCCTTGTTGACTCCTTGGGGTGGGATGGGTTGTTGGAAGCTTTCTCTTTGCCTAGGGAGAATCACATTGCAGGCCCGGGCGTGGTGGCCAAATTGCCGGCATTTTTTGCACTGATTTGGTAATCCTGAGTAGAGGATTCTTTGCCGGACCGAATTTGTGGTTGGAGCTCCTTCGGCCATTGACGGGATTCTTATGAAGCCTGCCAGTCTTGATATATCCTGGACTTCCACCGTCACCATGGGGCCGGCCGGCCTTTTGATGTATGATTCGACCACCTCTATCTCCAGGACCGTCCCCAATTTGCTCGCCATGATAGTGAGCGCCTTGACGTTCGTGAATTGCTCATGGATGTCAGGGAATTGTACTTTGATTGTGTGAGTAAGGAGCGCCTCCACTCCTTGCGCATTCGAGTTGAAATCCGGGGAGAATTTAGAGAATGAGAGGCTTAGCCCGCTCTAGTCCACCGTAGTAAGCTTTCTTGCACCTATGGCTCTTTCCTCATTTTCGAACGCGATCAGGAAGTAGCCGCGGGTAAGTAGTGTTGTAGAGACGTAAGTCGTTGGCAAGTGGAGCTTCAAGCACTCACGGAGTGCTTTGAATGAAGGTCTCCCTCCCAGGGTTCTACCGATCACCATTTTGCGCGCCTTCGTGGCTGCATTGTTTTGCATTTCGGACACCATGACTTGTGGAAACTCAGCTTCAAGTTCCAAACCATGATCAACCGGTGACGGGCCTTGGAGATCCGCTCCTTTGGGAGCGCTCTTTCCTGGTCCTTTACTTAGATGTGTAATCAGAGCTGGGATGGGCAGAGTATTTTTGTTAGTGTTCGATCCCCTTCCTGGATCCGAACTTTCTCTTGAGTTCTTCTTTTCGATGGCTGGGTGCTCCTCACTTGTTGCGTGCCTTCTAGCGACCGCGCTCGGGATCCCCGAGTTCCCTCCTTGTCCCGTTGCGTTCTGAAAAGAATTAACAAAACTGAAAGGAGGGGGAGGGTTCTTTGGAGGTACCTGAGCAGGTGAGGAGCTTCCCGGCTCTCCAACGGCTCTTTTGTCAAATCTTGTCAAGTCCTCTCGGTGCTTGATCAATGGAAGAGGTCTCTGTGGAGTTCCTTCGCGGGACTCCTCGTTGCTTCTTACCAAGGCCAGCTTTTCGCCTCTGCTTGGAGCTTGAGTGCTGTCCGATTCGTTGAGAGCAGCCAAGTCCACCGACGCGAGACCTGCGATCTTTTCTCGAGAGTTAGTTGAGCTTTCTAGGTTGGAAGAACTCGGCGTCGAGAGAGACTCGCAATGATCGTTCGCTGACATCTCGAAGGAGCCGTTGGTAGCCGACGGGTCATCCTTGCTTTCAGGTCGGCAAGCTTTGGTGCCAATGCCGCCCCCAAGATTCGGTTTCTTACTTTTGAATTTCTCGAACCCTAAACGCGCGCCGCGGCCAGCTTTCCAAATCCTGTAGGCAATTAAAAAATATTCGTTTAGCTTGGAAATCTGCTGATCTTCCAGATCGAGCAAATTTCCATCTTTACCATGGTAAAGTGCTCAAGAAAATGCTAAAATTTGTAAAAAACGGGCTAAAGAAAGTCAAGCTGCTCTAATACACATCTGGGCAAAGGAAAGCTCATCGCTGCGGAGCGTCACTACGGAGCAACGTAGAGAATACTATACGGGGGAAGGTGGTGGCTTCCCCCGACCCCAAGCCGTTGTGAGTCAAATAAGTTTGTGTTGCCCGTGGCTTGTCCCAACACTAAGGGTGTTTCCGAAGGTGAACTAACCCACTTGTGGTTGGTTTTGATGTAGGACCGAATAACTAAATAGTTGTCCCTTTTTTCCTAGTCTAATCCCAGGGCTTTTAGCACGCCCTTCTCACCCCCTTTAGTGCTAGAAGCTCGGAACGACACCAAGTTCCATCTACTTCCGCTTTTGTTAACATAGTTGGACTCTTTTGAGTCTAACAAGGAACTTAGGGGCGCATCATGAGTAATTGTGAAATTGGGACTTTCGCTAGTTTCAACGAATATAACTTTTTGTGTGTAATTTTTATTGAGGTGATGTTGTAAGCAAAGTTGTAGGTCTTGTCGAAATTTTTCCAACAATATGTGGCATGCCTACTACACTCATGTAACTTAATGCAATTCCTAACTTTTAGTAGTCGAGAATCAAATGGACATTTTGACTCTTGGTTTTTTTTTCGGCCATAACTTATGTTTTAAGTATTCAAATGGATCATGCAAATTCATTTTAGACATATTCATCTTAAAAAATTTCCAACGATATAAGGAAGTCTTCAATCTAATGGGTCTTGGCCCCTTAAAAAACTCTTTGAAAATTCAAAAATCCATCAGGATTCCAACTCCCAAAGTGGAAATCCACCTAGGAGTGTGTGGGTTCATTCCCTCACACTTTCCTTCACTCTCAAGAATGTGAATGTGAATGTGACTATTGGGTTGCCTTCCCAATGAACACATTTCCATGCCCTTGCGTTCGTTGCAAGCTTAAAGCTAAAGTCATGATAACCACCATGGCCCGCAAGGGGCCCATTATGACATTCCTTCAAGAGCACATCCCTAAACCTCTCTTTTGGAACATAAAGCCAAATTTTTTTATACGACAACAATCCATCTTGCAAATGGAAGTGTGATTTGATTCCTTTTTGAATGTTTTATTTTATTTCCTTGGCAAACTCATCATAATGGCTAGTTACTCAAACTTTCTTTTGAGGCTTCATTTCCCCCACATATAACACCTTAAGTTAGTGTTTTCAACTTAGTGCATCAAGCACCACATTATCCCTCCCAAGCTTGTGCCGAATGTCCACATTGAACAAGGCCAATGTGTATTGCCATCTCATTTGTATCGATGACAACTTTGGTTGAATTGCAAAGTATTTCAAGGTGACATTATTGGTCCACACCACCACATCTTTGGAGCCTATCTAATGACCCCAAGTCTTGAGGCGACGTATCATAACCCATATTTCCTTTTCATGTGGTGGCCACTTTTGTTCCCTTTCGCTCAACTTCTTACTTTCAAATGCAACCAGCCTTCCACCTTGCACTAGAACTCTCTTGATTACAAGGTCAGAGGCACTGGAATGGATCTCAAAATCCTTATCAAAGTTGGACAACTTCAACATTGATGCTTTCACCAAAATGCCTTTCAAGGTTTTGAAGGCACACATGTTTCATCCCATTCATAAATTTTAGATGATTTCTTCAAAAGGTTTGTCAAAGGCATGGCTATCTTTGCAAAGTTCTTGATGAACTTGTGATAATAGGAAGTTAATCCTAAAAATGACCTTAAAACAGGAAATGACCTAGGTGGCTCCCAATCCAAAATTACCTTCACCTTGTGATCATCCATCTTCAAGCCTTTGTGGGTGATCCTACGTCCAAGGAAATCCACTTCCATCACCCCAAATTCATAGTTTTTGAACTTAACATACAATGTGTTTTCTTTCAACCTTTGGAATACCTTTTGAAGATGCTCCACATGTTCTTCCATAAAGTTACTATAGACCACATGTCATAAAGTTGATCAAATAAGTCGTTAATGGGATTTTGACTAGCCTAATGTGCCCTTTTATGAGCACATTGTTATGGGTGATGAATTCCATTCCCAAAATGCATTCCATTCCCCCTAAAGTGGAAACCAACAAATTCACCTTTCTTCTCTAATTCCCCAATGGAAAAAACATATCTCTCACTTACAACGTGATTGGATGGGGAACCTCATTCGCAAAGTGCACCTCAATGGGTGCCTTCAAATCCTCCAATTGGAACTCCATTCATTTGGCATTATCTCAAGCTACAAAGTTGTGGGAAATTCTTACATGTAAAAGACATAGCACTTCCCATTTAGAAACCTTTCCTTTTAAAAAATAAAATGATTATGTTCACCTTGGATTAGGTTGGCAATAGGGGCAATTACCTTGGAACTCCCATTGTTTAGTTTGGGCTTGGGGCAATCCTTGGAATAATGTCCCATTTCATTGCAATTGAAACATGTTTTTTTGGGTTTCCCATTAATGTCCCCCTTGGGTTGGCTCCCTTATAAAGGGAATACTTAGGCATGTTAGTAGAAAGTAGAAATACTAGACAAATTTAACCAAGTCTTTCTTGAAAAATGTCAAATTGTGGTATGTTGATAAGACCATAGATAGTAAGTCCATTGTAATGATATGATAAATAGATTGTGTTAATAGATTATAAGTTCACTATGTTAACATGATAAATAAATAGGGTAATTGCCTATCGATATGGCACGAAGTGGTTACAAATGTTTCGTATAATTGCCAAAGGCTATCATAAGAAACTTAGCGAAGGGATGATAAAGACATTTTGGGTAACAATGGTAATGGTGTTTTTGAATGAAAAAAACTTCTATGTGAAAGAAACATGGCATGTATGTTTTATGATTTATTGAAGCTTGAACATTTTCTTAATTGTTGTTACTAGTCTTAATTCAATAATGGCATAATGGTGAAATGTAATTCTTCAACATTAGTAAGGAATTCTTTAACAATAATTTAGATGTTCTAGTTAATATTTTTACATCGTATTTATATTAATGGAGTAGGACAAGAATCTAGAAGAATACAAAAATGTATTACTAACATTTGGCGACCATGTTAAGGAATCAATTTAATTTGTTAATGGAGAAATTGAAGAAGAAGGTTATGAAATCCTTCCTTGTGTAATTAAATTACTGGAAGACGAAGAAGGAAACGTTGAATTAGATGAGCTAGATTTGGGATTTTGTTTAATCATTTACTCTATATAATTTTACCTTGTGGATTTATAAAACTGATGGGAATATATATAATGAGAAAAGAAGAAAATAGATCAAATAAAATGACTATTATGGGTGTTGAACATGTTTGCATTTGGTACCTACTTTGAATAAGATATGGCTAAGCCCATTATTTTCTTTAATTACTACAATAATGTATATCAAGGATGGCATAAAAATGGTAGAGTATGACGGTTGTTAAAAGAGGGAATTGTGAATGGTTCAAAGGAATTATAACAATTGATGAAGGGAAGGAAAGATTAAGATTTCATAGTAGATAGGGTTGGAATTTTCTAAATTACTTGTATACACCAAGAAGAAATCAAAAACTTGGTAAATGGGGAACATTTTTTGAAAAACTTGAAACATTGCCTAAGAAAATGTTAAGGGAATATTTATTTGTGATAATTATTAGTTAGTATATTTATATTTATTTAGTTTTCTAAATAAGAATTACCGGCTAAATTACATAGTTTTTATCACCATTTGAACTTGAATAGAACATGATGCACCTTCAAACTCCTTAAAGGACCTAAATGTGGGTTCAAGAATAAAACAATAGAAAAAGAAAAGAATTAGCGCACACGCCTTAACTCGTAACACTTCAGGGGTATGAGGTGTGCTAGAGCTCCAGGATGAAACTAGGATGAATTCATAAGGAAAAGTTTGAAATGAGGTCAACTTACACATTAAGAAAAGAGGGCAATTAGTGCAAGTTGAATGAAAGTGGTGCAGTATTTAGTAGGGACAACTTCAACCACAAGCTTTACACGGCCCGCAACCTTTGGGAAGAGGCACCACTCCCCTCCCTATAATATATTTTATGCCACTCTACAGGGACTCCATCCAAATGTCATTTTTCCTTAGGAGTCCCAAAACTGGGACTTTTGTTGTCCTAAAACTTTGGACACTCATATCTTTTTCAATTTAAATATGTTTTGAAAATGCGAAGGCAAACATCTTATAGCCCTCAAAAAGATCTTTTTGGGTATAGCATGCCCCAATCCAACCTCAATTGACCCCTTCTTTCAAAAGATTTGTGGTCAGGAGTCAAATTCAAATTCGCAACTTGACTCACACCCTTTTTTTTATCATAACTCATACAAATCATGTATAAATGAACAATGTGAGGGTAGTTTGAACTTTTAAGCTTCAATACCTTTCTAATGATGTTCTCAAAGCCCAATTTGGTGTTATTTGCCTTTCCACCAAGGTTCTGAACATTTGCAACTCCTACACAAGTGCAACTCCTAAAGTGGGTGTCACAACCCTAGCCTTGGGCTCGTGACCAAAGCAAGGGCTTGCGAAGGTGCGGGTCAAGTATGAAACCAGGGAATCACATTTCATGCTCCCAAGAGTGCAAGAGACTGTGAGGGAATAAACCCTCACACTCCCAAGTGAGCTCCCACTTTGAAAATTAGAGTTTTGGTGGACCCCCAAATCTTTAGAGAACGATTGTAGGGGTCAAAACCCATTAGATTAAGGAGTTACTTATATCATTAGGAAATTTATTGGAAGGTGTCTAAAATGTCTTGCATGACGCATTTGGACACATAGCACACAAGTTATAACCAAAAGAAGGGCCAAGAGTCAAATTGCCAATTTGACTCCCGACCACTAAAAGTCAGGAATCACTCCAATTTTCTCGTGTACAGGTGACATGCAACATATTGTTGGAAAGATTTTGATGAGGGCTACAACTTTTCTTTAAACCTCATCACAATCGGAGGTCTATATGCAAAGTTAGGGCCCCCAAAGTTGTAAAAATCCTAGTTGTGAGAATTTCAAGACTCCCACTTAGGAGTCTCGAGACAAAATAACATTTAGGTGCTGGTCCTGTGTCCAAGCACAAAGTATACTATAAGAGGGAAGGTGGTGGCTTTCCCCAAGTTCACGCCGTGGTGAATTTTATGAGTCCGAATTTGCATATGGCTCATCCTAGCACTAAAAGTGTTCTAGCTATGCACTAATCAACTTGTTGTTTGGTTTCGTGCAAGTTTGTGTGAATGAGTGATTGTTTGTCATTCTTCCTAGTCCCATCTCAAAGCTCTAGCACGCCCCTCTACCCTTAAAGTGTTGTGAGCGAAGGAGCGTGCCGTAACTCTTTACTTTTCTGTTATTTTCACTTCATACTCACATTTGAGTCTACCAAGGAGCTTGGGAATGCACTTGGGAATGATTATGCTTCATCCCTTGCACTCTCCCCCATTTGTGAGTGTGTTTGACACCTAAACACACTTTCGGCCTCATGGACCTTTGTATTTCAATTTTAGCCACAAACCCTATGCTAGGGATGCAACAAAACATAGGATTTTTTTAGTTTGGATATTATTTTGGACAAGAAAAAAATATGAAGACCATTGTATCATTGTAGAACATGGAGCTCTAATGGAATATGAAATAAATATATTTTGATTTTTAAAAAAAAATTGTTTGCATAATCAGAGTTTGTTGTTTTGGTGTTTTTATCATACTTTCATTATTAGATTTTAATTTTGAAATTAGTTTTAAGTAGATATGAATGAATAAAATTTGTTAATATTAAATTTAATATTTTAAACCAAAATATAAGATTAAAGATTTTGTATTTACCATTTGGCGACCATCCCAAGGTTTAAATTTAGAATGAATTTCATAATGTTATTTATGTCTTGTCACTGAAATTTTTGTTTTATAAATAGATAATGAATTTCAAAAAAAAGTTACTTTTTTTTCAAATTTTGATTATAATGTTTTGTTCACAAAGCATATGGAAGCATAATAGTTAATTGTGAGGATTTTGTTTTAATGTAAAGATTTGTTAAAATTTGAATTAAGATGTGTAGAAAAAAATGGGTTTTTTTTACTTGTCCAATGTAACTACTTTTGTCCAAAATGATTAATTTTTGTCACATGCAACTAAAACACTAGTCACCTTGGACAAAAATAGTCCCAAAAGTTAGTTACAAAAACCCATTTTTTCTCTAATCAAAGATGGAAAATAGATTTGTAACTAGAAGTGTGAGGAAATAATTAAATCAACTTGTATTTCATGAACAAGTGGAAAATGACACTACCATAGCAACAATTTGAATGTAGATCAAGTAAATTGATGGTTTGAAGCACCTAGAATTTTTTTAAAAATATAATAAAGGCTTCCATGGATAGAACAGAGACCTATAGACCATAGAACACTTCAGGCAACATGGATTATTCCGCATGAAGCACAAAAGCGCACCAACATTCTACAACAAAATTTTAGGAAAGTAGTGCATTAAATTGAAAATGCAAATTCATAGGTTGAATTTACACAAAGGAGCTAGGAATCTAAACATCGATAGAAAATTATGCTAAAATTAACAAATTTGATGCAACAACATGACTCTAATGCTTTTTTTTAGAAAAAAACATAGACTCAACATGTTAGAAATGGAGGAAGTGGTACCAAGGTACAAATCTACTTCACCTCCTTATTATTGAAAAAGCCAAGAAAATGAAAAGTTTGAACAAAAAGCTCAAAAATTTGAACATCCGATTTATTATGTTGTTGAGCAAGAAGTTGCAACTTAGGGTATTAGAATATCCAAAGGAGTTGAGTTGGTACTTGTAACTAAATGAGAAATTGTATTTTTACTAAAAGTAAACCAATAGTAGTATACAATGTTCCTATGGCTATAAAGGTGAAATGTAGTGAACCTATAATTAATTAGCAAAATGGAAACATTATTAGTGGAGTTCCAAGGGATTGGAATAGAAGAATGCATAGTGTAAATTAAATTCCAAGACCAAATTCTCCACATTGCACGTATTGCCATCAGATTGGACATTAGATCGATGAATGTCCATATATTGAAAAAAGTGGGGTAAAAAATTGTTGAACATTTCTAGAATTTGAATCTGGAACTTGCAAGAGTAGGGAATCATGGACATATTGAGCAAGAGGATCTATACCATGAGAGGCTCATAGTTCTAGATAGACTTAAATAATAGATCTAGAGAGATAACATAGTGGAAATGAGATCTTAGACTATGGCAAATGTAGTATTTATCTTTGTAGCTCCTATACAAAGTATATTGCATTAAGACAATATTACAATTTCCTATGCATGAACTCCAAATTTCAGAATGGAACCAGTAACATTTGTGCCATTATATTTTATGCCAATGCCTTGGTCTACAAGTACAGTTATTGAAGCTCCGTCTGTATTAACACTGGTTAATATTATTGTTGGTATTAGATTTAAACCACATTTTCCAAGGGGAATAAAATTTGTGAGTTTGCATCAAGATATGCCCCAAAAGGTGAACATAGTTTTTGCTAATTAGCCATTAGATTAAGAGGTGATTTGAATTCACCAAGATTGTTGCAACCCTAACATTGGGTTCACGATTAAGTTTGAAGTGCAAGGGCCCATGAGGCCAAGAATGTGTTTAGGTATGAAACACACTTTCACAAATGGGGGAGAGTGCAAGGGATGAAGCCCGATCACTCCCAAGTGCTTTCCCACTTTGGGAATAGCACTCGTCAGGGAGTTATGAATGTTCGAAGCCTTTTTGGAAAAGTAAAGAAACACGAAATTGGGCCTGCATGACAGCATTAGAAAAGCCCTGAAGTTAAAATGTTTAAGGTGACCTCACATTGTTCATTTTGACCTTATTTGTATGAGTTATGATCAAAAGAAAAGGCAAAAGTCAAATTGAGAATTTGAATTCTAACCATAAGTCCTTTGAAAGCAAGGGGCAAATGAAGTCCAATTGGGGCATGTTTTACACCATTGGAAATATCTTGCTGAAGGTTATAAGATATTTCCTTCGCATTCACAAATAGATTTGATTAGAGAAAGATATGAACCACCAAAGTTTTGGGACAACAAGAATTCTAATTTTGGGATTCCCACTTTGGAGTTTCGAAGAAAAGTGACGTTTGGATGTAGTCCCCATGGAGAAGCATAGAGTATACTATAAAGAGGGGAGTGGTGCTTCCTCCCAAAGGTTGTGAGTTGTGTAAAGCTTGTGTTTGAGGTTGTCTTTATGAAGTTCATTGCACCACTTCCATTTGACTTACACTAACCGCCTTCTTTTCTTGGTTATGAAAGTTGACCTCATCTTGAATTCTTGCTTGGGAGTTCATCTAGTCCCATCCCAAAGCTCTAGCACGCCCTCCTACCCCAAAAGTGATGTAAGTTAAGGAATGTGCCCTAATTCTCTTCTTTTCTTCTTTCGTTGTTTTGTTTTGGGACCCACGTTTGGGTCTCTTGAAGATTTCGAAGGCACATCAAGGACCTCTAGGATCTCCAAGGTATTTTGGATTGCCAATCGGGCATCCAAGCATGCCATCATTACCACCAAACAGACCTTATCATTAACCACTTAACCATCCTGAGTATGTCAAGGATCTTGACCAAGATGTTCATGTGAAAGTATTTAAAGCTACCATTAGAGCAAATAATGAAATAAATGATGCAAAATTTGTTAATTTGTTCAATTTTACCCTCAAAGAAATTGTGTATAAATAGTGTAACAATTATCTACGAGATTACCCAAATTGTACTTTTGTAGAATTGAAGCTAGTTTTTGTAAAAGGTACATAACAGCTTAGAAAGATGAACAAGTTTAATTGTAGTTGAAAAACATGAAGCAAGAGAAGAATGAAAGAGTGGAAGTCTATTATGAGAAATTATTAAAGTTGGCCAATAATCTTCAACACAAGATAATAAGTAGATTTTTAATTATTATTTTCTAGGTTGGATTACAACCATATTTATGTGTCGCAATTGCAAGTATGAAGAGAAAAACTTTGTAGCAACATAAAGAAACAACTTTAGTTTGTGAGGAAGGAATTTATGAAGTTTAGCCATAAACATTAATACCACATAGTAGTAAAATAGTATTAGCTTAGAAACCTTGGATAATTCTCGAGAAAATAGGAATGTATTATACAAATCGACACATGAAAAAACATAATGTTGAAACTTGTAGAATTAAAAGGAAAGAAGATTATGTTTTTATAGCTTTTGAGGTTACTATTCAACAAATTAAAGTACAGAGGCCTTTGAGGTATCCTTGTCATATTTGTGGTGATACTAGACATAAGATTATAAATTGTCTTAAGTATAATGATATGAAAAATATGTTTAAGAACAAAGGAATGAAGTTAATAAATTAAAAAAGTTGTGGTAGAACCAAAGGTTTCAAATCCTTCAGTCCATATGGTGGATGTGAATATGGCCATCACTAGGAGCAAGGTTATTGAAGAACATGTGTTTTAAAGACCTTTACCCAATCACTAAGAAATTCATTACTGATTAGGTAGAGGAATAGAAATTGCATCAAACTTTTGTTAAGACTATCGAAGAGAAGACCCACCACAAAATACAATGGAGTACAAGTTGGGCAAGATTGCCAGAATTTGAGGAGTCCACAAAACCCATTATGTCACATAGTTATGTATATGAAACGAATATTCCAAGATATCAATAAACATATGTTGGAGACTACCTATACTTTAAGGTTAGGTCAATTGTTGAAAATAACACTTGATCTTAAAAAGTATATGTGACAAAAATTGAAGCCAAAAAAACCAAATATTAGAACCTAATGTAGCACACTGGTTGAAACACATTCTAAACTAAACATAGTAGTTATAGAGGTAGATAATTAGATGGTAGTTATCCAAATATAAGTTGGGAAGAACATTGTTAAGGATGTTTTGATAGATAAAAGAGCAAGTGTGAACATTATAACAAAAAACACCATAACAAAGTTACGTTTACCCAAACTAAAACTAGCTCCATACCACCTCATAAAGGCAAATTAAAGTATGATTGGATTATTAAGAATCATCATAAATTTGAAGATTCACATACATGGTATTCCATATATAGCCACATTTATTGTTTTGAAAAACATTGTGGTAGATTCTAGTTATTATATGTTGTTAGGAAGACCTTGGTTCAAATATGCAAAGGTTCCACATGATTGGGGTAACAATGTCATTATTATTAAAGGTAATGGAGTAGTCAGAATAATATCAGTTAACATGAAATTGGGAGAAAAAACCAAAAGGCCCCCAAGTAATTATTTGTTATGACTTGATGGAAGGGTTAATAAATGAAGAAGATCTAATCTTTGAGACAGAACCAAAGTTGTTTTCAATTGGCACAAAGAAATGGTTTTGATGTTGAGTGTTGGAGTGTCAAAAATTAAAAACAAGGAATTTGATCATGAACAAAGGACATCAAATCAAACAAATTCAAAAGTGGTGCCTTCAATAGTGAAATTGGATGACTTTTATGTTAAACTAGACGTTTCATTGAAAGACAAGGTTTATCTCAAAACCTATTACCATCATAGCTAAGATGGTATTCAGGGATGGGACTCCAACAAAAATACATGTACAAAATCATTTAATAGTAGGTTGGATTTTGACTGAATAATAACAACTTGCTAAACTTAATCTTGGTACATATGCAAATCCACATTACATCAAGGTTAATTCATAATTAACAAAAGAGAAGAGTAAAGAGCTTCAAATGCTATTTAAGGAGTTCAAAGATGCATTTGCTTGGACTTATAAAAATTTGAAAGGCATACTTCTAGAATTAGTTCAACATAGAATTGAATTGGATACCTCAATACACCAACACATCAAACAAGGTGTAGATTAAACCCTAATTATGTTACAATTGTCAAATAGGACATTGAAAAATTATTAATAGTTGGATTCATTTAACCAGTGGAGGAGGCTACATGGTTATCACCCATAGTGGTATTACCTAAGAAAAATGGAAAATTAAAATTTGTTTGGATTTTAGAAAGTTGAATAAAATAACCAAAAAAGATCCTTATCCTTTGTCATTTTCTAATGAGGTATTGAACACTATAGTAAGGTATGAAGCCTATTCATTTCTAGATGGATATTTAGGATACCATTAGATTTTTATAGCCCTTGAAGATAGATACAAAACAACTTTTGTAACAGATTGGGAAACTTTTGTTTGGATGGTGATGTCATTTGGTATAAAAAATGGGCCACCAACTTTCCAAATAGTAGTTAGCTGAACCTTCATAGAGTATTTAGACCAATTCATGAAGATATTTTTGAATGACTTCACAAATTTATGGTGATATGGAGGGTCATTTCATGAAGCTCAAACTTTGCTTTAAAAAATGTAGAGAATATAAAATTAGTCTCCAGATAAATGTGTATTTATGGTATTTTTAGGACTAATTTTAGGGTTCATAGTTTCCAAGGAAGGAAAAATACCAGACCCTATAAAGTTTCAAGCAACAATGAATATGCTAGTACTTGCAAACCCCACATCAGATTCAAGTCTTTAATGGTATGGTTTAGTTTTATAGATGTTTCATTAGAAAAATTGCCTTCATCATGGCACTAATCACCAAGTTGACCAAGAAAACGAAATCCTTTTATTTGGACCATAGAGTGTCAAAAAGCTTGGGATCATATCAATAAAAAATACATGGAAATATTAATTTTGATACCTCCAAATTGGCAACTAAAGTTTCTTGTGCACATAAGTGCATCATTATTAGTAGTAGGTGTAATGTTGGCACAAAAGTTAATTGGTAAGTATGATTATGTTGAAGATTATGATGTAGATGAAACATAGATATTAGAAACATAATTTGATAGATATTACAAACTATGTGGTAGATAAGTGTTGCAAGTAATCAAAAGACATTGGTAGATTTGAGATATGTTAGTACCACCAACATGTTAGAATAAGGAGGGAGAGAAATAGTTATCCCATATGGTTTGTCAATGTGGTGGTACATGGAGGGGAATAAAGAGCAAGGTTGGAGGAGAGTTGGTAAACTCTCTCCAAGCATTGTTCACATACTTGTGTGATCTCTGGGTTTTTTGAATGAGCAACCTCTCCTCTGATCCTATTGTTTTCAACAGGTTATGGGCCCACACATGTGAGTTGCATGATTAGAGGTTTGATTGCTTGAGTGCATTAAGAGAGATCTTGAGGTTTTGTGTTTGTTGGAGGTGCAAGTTTCAGTTCTTGAGGGTTCTTGGAGGCGCTTTTGGAGCCTTGGAGGGGTTTTAAAGAACTTTGGAGCCATCTCGAGTTTGGAGGTGCACAAAGGCTGGATTGGTGCTCTTTGGAGGTATTTCGAAGCATTGGATGTGCATGTGTCCACATTCCAGCATTGTAAGTCTTCATTTGAGTTGGTTGAGTGCATTGTGAGTGTGTAAGGAGAGCACTTCATTTGAGTTGGCTGAGTGCATTTTGAATGTGTAAGGAGAGCACTTCATTTGAGTTGGTTGAGTGCATTCTGAGTGTGTAAGGAGGCATTCATGCAAGTGGGAGCCACTAAGGGCTAAATTTATGATTGGAGGTGCATTGGTGCACAATTGAGCCATCTAGGGACTGGAGTGTTTTTTTTATGAGAGTGCATTGAGCCAAATTGCATGTAAGAGTGTTCATTAGGCACTAATTAGCATCTGGTTGAGCACATAAGTGGGTAGAGAGGTCGAATTTGAGTGCAAAATGGCATCCTTTGAGGGAGAGAGCGCTAGAGTCATTGACAAGTTCAATGGGGGGAACTTCAACCTCTGGAAGTTCAAGATGGAGATGGTGTTGGCCTCCATGGACCTTTGGGAGATTGTGGACGGGTTTGAGGAGGCTCCACCATCTAATTCAGACCCCAAAGTCATCAAGGAGTACCAACGGCGTGCAAAGAAGGCCATGTCCACCATTGCCATCAACTTGGTGGATAGTCAACTTCACCACATCAAGAGGTGCAAGGGACCAGTGGAGGCATGGAACACACTTTGCAACATCCACGAGACACGGAGCTTGTCCAACATCCTCTTCATTCGTCGTAAGTTCTTCACTTGCAAGATGCAAGAGGGAGAAGACCTTCTAGACCATATCAACAAGGTCAAGGCACTTGCAGATCAACTTGCTTGCTTGGAGGTGCCCGTGAGGGATGAAGATGTTGTGATGACTTTGCTTGAGAGCTTGCCACCCTCCTACGAGTACCTAATCACTGCCTTGGAGACCCTGCCCATACAAGACCTCACAATGGAGTATGTGACCGCACGATTGATGCATGAAGTGTCCAAGAGGAAGGAGAAGGAGCCCCAAGGTGATGATGCGGCGATGGTGTCTATGCAAGGAAGAGGAGGGACCACATCTACCCGCAAAGACACCAGGACATGCTACTATTGTGGCAAACCAGGCCACATTGCACGATTTTGCTCCAAGGCCAAGAACAACAAGGAGAAAGAGAGTGCCAACAAAGCCAGGGATGATGATGACTATGCCTTTGCAACAAAGGATGGAGACCATTGCAAGGCCATATGCAAGTGGATCATGGACTCAGGAGCAACCAAGCACATGACCCCTCATAAAGTGGCATTTGACATGTATGAGGTAATTCCAACACGCAACGTGCATATGGGTGATGATAGCATTGTTGAGGCAATCGGAATGGGATCCATCCTTGTGGAAGTGATGGTGAAAGGGCAAATCAGGAGGATCAGAATCAAGGACACTCCATGTGCCAAAATTGCATGCCAACTTGCTTTCGGTGAGCAAAATCTTGTCAAGTGGGTGCAAAGTGCAATTCAACATGAATGAGTGCATTGTGAGGGCATTTGATGGAGAGGTCATTGCAATAGCACTACGGGAAGGCAACTTGTATCAAATGACCTTCACCAAGGTGTGCGAGATGCATGTGGCCAACCTGGCCCAAACTTCAATAATTGATGGTGCATTGGAGCTTTGGCATCGCCGGCTCGGTCATTTGAACATCAAAGGTGTGCATGCGCTCCAAAACATGGTGAGTGGTATGAACCTTGGAAACATGCCCTGCCCTACATCTTCATTTGTTTGTGAAGGGTGCATTGAGGGAAAACAACATTGCAAACCATTTCCAAGTGATGGAGGGATGCGTGCCACCAAGCCCCTGGAGATTGTGCATTCGGATGTATGCGGCCCCATGAGGACCACATCCTTGGGTGGTGCAAGGTACTTTGTGACCTACATTGACGACTTTTCCAGGAAAGTGTGGGTGTACTTGTTGAAGTCCAAAGGGGAGTGCTTGGAGAAGTTCAAGGAATTCAAGGCACTTGTGGAGACACAATCAGAGCACAAGATCAAGGTGTTTCGGTCGGATAATGGAGGGGAGTACATTTCCAAGGGATTCCAGGGCTTCTTGAAGGCACACGGCATTGAGAAGCAAACCTCCACACCATATAGGCCTCAACAAAATGGAGTGGCAGAACGTGCAAACCGCACCCTTGTGGAGATGGCAAGGAGCATGCTTCATGCTCAAAACCTCAAGAAGTCACTTTGGGCGGAAGCGGTGGTGAATGCGGCCTACACAAGGAATCGATGTCCATCAAGAGCGTTGCCATCCATCACACCAGAGGAAGCGTGGAGTGGGAGAAAGCCTTGCATTTCACACATGCGTGTGTTTGGATGCATTGCATATGCCATGGTGCCGGATGAGAAGAGGGGTAAGCTTGATGCAAAGGGCACAAAATGCTTGTTTCTTGGGTATTGTGAGGGCACCAAGGCATATAGGCTTATGTGTGTGCAATCCAAAAAGATCATCAAGTGTAGGGATGTTGAGTTCATGGAGGATAACACTAGTGTGGGCAATGATTTGGAGATGCATCCAAGTGGGAGAAATCAGACCCCTAATGTGGTGATTGTGGACACATCTTCCAAATCGCCATGTGTGGATGATGATGAGGGCACAAGTGATGTCAATGAGTATCCAAGCAATCAAGAGGCACCACCAACCCTGGGGCGTTCATCAACACCTCCATCAACATCTAAAGATGCAAACACAAATGGTGAACAAGAAGGGCAGACCTTGGAGGAGCGTAGGTACCCCTTGAGAGAGCGGCGACCACTTGGAGAATGGTGGAAGAACCACATCCTACCCCAACAAGATGTGGAACATGCTAATGTTGCTTGTCTTGATGATCCACTAAATTTGTGCGATGCAATGCATTCAGAGGATGCAAGCAAGTGGGAGGCGGCCATCCAAGAGGAATATGCCTCACTCATGGCCAATGGCACGTGGGAGTTGGTCCCTCTTCCAAAGGATCGCAAGAGTGTGGGATGCAAGTGGGTGTTCCGCACAAAAAGGGATGCATCAGGCCATATTGTGAGGCATAAGGCAAGGTTGGTGGCCAAGGGGTACTCTCAAGTTGAGGGTGTGGACTTCAATGAGACATTTGCCCTTGTGGCCAAGTTCACCACCATTAGATGCATACTTGCAATTGGATCTGCCATGGACTTAGAGATCCACCAAATGGATGTGAAGACCGCATTCTTGAATGGGGAATTAGAAGAGGACATCTACATGGACCAGCCACAAGGATTCATGCAAGATGGCAAGGAGCACCTCGTGTGTAAGTTGAAGAAGTCCTTGTACGGGCTGAAGCAATCACCAAGAGCATGGTACCAACGCATTGACATGTTCTTCACCCATGAAGGCTTTTCTAGGAGCCAAGCTGACCATTCGTTGTATGTCAAGCAAACGGGTGAATACTTGTTAATAGTGATTATCTATGTGGATGATCTGATCATCTTAGCAAGCAATGTGAACATTTTGAAATGGTTGAAGTCAAGGCTTGAAGATGAATTTGAGATGAGTGATCTTGGAGAGTTGCACTATTGCCTCGGTGTGGAGTTTGAGAGAGACCGTGCAAATCACACCATAACCATGAGCCAAAGAAAGTACATTGAGGAAGTGCTCAAGCGCTTCAACATGGAGGAGTGCAAGCCCATTGGAACTCCGCTTGATGTGAACTCCAAGCTCTTGAAACTGACCGAGGAAGAGTTTCAAGGCATTCAAGAGGAGATGCAAGGCATTCCATATAAGGCAGCGGTGGGTTCATTGATGTATGCCATGGTGGGCACACGGCCGGATCTTGCATTCCCGGTGAGCATGGTGAGTCAATTCATGTCAAGGGCTGGTCCTTCCCATTGGATGCGGTACTTGAAGGAAACTTTGGACTTGAAATTGTGCCTTGGAGGCAAGGATGTTAGTTTGAGAGGATATTGTGATGCGGATTGGGGTGGAGATGCAAATGAGAGACGTTCCACCACAGGGTATGTGTTCTTTGTTGGAGTGGGAGCCATCTCATGGAATTGCAAGAGGCAACCTACAATTGCCTTATCTACCACAGAGGCCGAATACATGGCCACTAGTCAATGCACCAAGGAGGCCATATGGTTGAGGAAGTTGATGGCAGATGTGGGACTTGTGCAAGTTGGAGCAACAACCATCATGTGTGACAATCAGGGATGCATTGCACTTGCAAAGAACCCAACCCACCACTCTCGCACAAAGCACATTGACATACAACACCACTTCATTCGAGAGAAGTTAGAGAGTGGAGAAATAGGCCTCAAGTATTGCCCAACTCAAGATATGGTGGCAGATGTGTTGACAAAGGCATTGGCAAAGGAGCGGCATCAGAACCTTACAAGAAGCATGGGATTGGGAGTCTTAGATTACTTGCAAAGTGGGAGTGTTGAAGATTATGATGTAGATGAAACATAGATATTAGAAACATAATTTGATAGATATTACAAAATATGTGGTAGATAAGTGTTGCAAGTAATCAAAAGACATTGGTAGATTTGAGATATGTTAGTACCACCAACATGTTAGAATAAGGAGGGAGAGAAATAGTTATCCCATATGGTTTGTCAATGTGGTGGTACATGGAGGGGAATAAAGAGCAAGGTTGGAGGAGAGTTGGTAAACTCTCTCCAAGCATTGTTCACATACTTGTGTGATCTCTGGGTTTTTTGAATGAGCAACCTCTCCTCTGATCCTATTGTTTTCAACAGATTAATGTATAGTATATGCCTTTAGACTACTCAATAAAACATAACAAATCATACTACTATAGAAAGAAAAGCCTTAACAATGGTTTATGCTTTGCATAAATTCAAACATTTTTTGTTGGGAAACAAATTTGTGTTTTATGCAGACCATATGACTCTAGTGTACTTGGTCAACAAACCATAGGTGTTGGGAAGGATAATAAGATGGTTACATGGGCAAACAAAGTTGGATCAGTAAGCATGTTTGAGATTGAGTGGAATACACTTCACCACAACATTCTAGTTGAATTTTTGAATAATTGGAAGTTGGATTTCGAGCATAACATAATCAAGGTTATGTTGGGGGATGAGTAGAGAATAATAGACAAACATGTCTTGGTAGAAGTTTTAAAAACCTGCCATACATGAGAAACAAAAGCAAACTGAGCATGAATGTCTAATGTTAGAGTAGCATTGGTAGATATTGTAAATAAAGTCGTTGACATTTACAATACCAATGAAAGGTGAGTTGTGAAAAAGATGAATTGTGAAAAAGATGAAGTCAAAATATGCTAATAGAATTTTTGCCATTTTGCTAATTGTTTACTAAAAGGATAAGGTGTAATATTTTAGCAATAGGTATGCTATGATGACCTCTAAAGCAAATCATGGAGAGGTTGTTAATTGGGTTGCAATCATGTATTTTCAATTGGTCAAGGAATTGATCAAATGGAAAAAATGTCAAAAGAATATGATTAAGGGAACAACAAAAAGAGAACCAAAAAAAGATGTATGTCATTCTACCATATTCCTAAAATTTTGATTCAAAAGTGGTTTCCATTAGGAATAGAATCACAATAGAAGAAAAAACATGCAAAATAGCCTCAAGAGGATAGAAGAAGAGACAATCTAAGGGAAAACAAAGAACAAAAGACCTTTAAACCCTACACACATTTTTCTTAAAAAGGAAAAACAACCAGAGACTAGGATAACCAAAAGAGTAATTCTAATATCATATTTTGATGCTGATGAAGAGAGAGACTCTATAGAAAAGGCAAAGAAGACATGAGAATACTACAATGAAAGGTAGTATTGATATTCAACAGGTGACAAAATTACTGGAAAAACAACATAATTAAAGACAAAAAGACAAATTCATATCTCTTAAATCTGATCTAAGATTACCAATTTCTCCCAAGTAGGAGAAGAGGTCAAAGGGTAGGAAACATCAAAGATGGCCCAAGAAGGAGCCAAAATCTCAAACTCAATAGTCAAAGGAGGAACAAATACAGATTTTGACCAGGATCCACTAGAAGTACAACAATCTGTTCCATCACCACAAAATAATGAAAGTATGTTGCCTTCAAGACTAAGTTTACAACATGCATGAATGTATTTGGAGAAGTATGGACTACACACGTGAATTGAAATTCATTAGGTACAAGTTCCAAGGGTTAGACTCCTAGATTTCATACATGGGGGTTTGTGCAAGGGATAGAAGCAGAATTGGATGAGCACATAAGAGACCCTACTATGTTTCAATAGGCAATAGAATATTATGCATAGATGACAAATATTTTGCTTAGACTTTCTAATTTGGAAATAAAAAACAAGTAGATTATAAAGAAGGATGTATCTACTCAAAATTTACCAAAAGATTTGGAAAAGGATCAGAAGCTTAAAGCAAAATTGAAGGATAAGAACAGTGATAATAGTTAGTTACTAGAGAAACTCCAAGTAACCAAATAAAATATTAACAACATGCAAAGCAAGGATTTGGAAAACATCATAATAGAAAGGGATTTCTTGCAGCCAACTTTAAAGGAAATAATGCCAATTACTAGGGTTTAAAAGCAAAGAAGGATACTTTAAATATAGAGCATAGCAAACTTCAAAGAGACTATAAGAACTCCTAACCCTAAAGTAGCCGTCGCCAAACCCTAACCCTAGCCACCACTTCAACCTAGCCACCACCAAACCCTAACCCTAGTCGCCGCCTAACCCTAAACGCCACCAAACCCTAACCCTAGTCGTCGCCAAACCCTAAGTAGTTTCCACTTTTAAACCCTAACCTAACTATTACAAGGATGTGAATACTATTCATCCTTTTGATGAATGTTTAACACATTCATCAACATTGGGAATTAGAATCAAATAGTATTTCTAACACTTGCCATGTATTCGGCTTCTGTCGTTGAGAAAGCGATTATGGGTTGTCATTTGCTACTCCACGAAGTGGCTCCACCTCCCATCATGAATACAAACCTTGTGGTGGATCTCCTATCCTCAAGGTCACCAGCTTAATCCGCATCACAATATCCGACCACATCTTGGGGTGATAATCTTCCAAAACGTAATTTGAATTGCAATGTGCCTTGCAAGTATCAAAAAATGAACAAACCTCAATCTAATTTTCTAGGCTTGGATTGGCCATGTGTTGACTCACCATGCTTATTGGGTATGCCAAATCGGATCAAGTACACAACATGGCATACATCAAAGATCCCACGGCTTATTGATAAGGAACCTTCACCATTTCATCATCCTTGTTCACATTCTTTTTCAACTTCGTCTTTGGATTAAGTGGCACTCCCATGGCTTTGTAATCTTCCATGCGAAAGCATTTGAAAATCTCCTTTAGATACCCAATTTGGTTGATGTAAAGAAGACGTTGTGCACGATCCCTTTCCACTTCCATGCCACGAAAAAAATGCATCGCCAAGATCTTTCATTTCAAATTTTTTAGAAACTTATTCCTTCATTCTTATTATTCCGTCATTTGCAAAAGCTTGTCCTTATTATTGCACACCAAGATGAGATCATCGACATAGACGACAATGAAAAATTTCACATCCTCCATTTGCGCAACATACACACTAAAGTCCGCATCACTTTTCGTAAACTCGATGCTTTTCAAGAAAGCGTCTAGCTTTTGGTTCCAAGCCCTTGGAGATTGTTTCAAGCCATACAATGATTTGTGAAGCTTACACTCAAGATGTTCGCCTTCATGTGTGAATCCTTTGAGTTATCCCATGTATATCTCCTCTTCAAGTTCACCATTGAGAAATGCGGTTTTGACGTCCATTTGATGAATCTCCATGTCTTCAATGGCCGCTAGTGCAAGGATACAACGAATTGACATAAACTTTGCAATGGGTGCAAAAGTTTCATTGTAATCGACTCCAAATGTTTAGGGGAAACCTCTTGCCACAAGTGTCGCCTTGTACCATTCCACTTCACCATGGACCCCACGTTTGATTTTGAACACCCATTTGCTCTTAGAAATTCTATTCGTTTCTAATTCCCAATGGTGATGAATGTGTAAACATTCATCAAATGGATGAATAGTATAGACATCCTTGTAGTAGTTAGGTTAGGGTTTAGAAGTGGAGACTACCTAGGGTTTGGCGGCGGCTAGGGTTAGGGTTAGGCGGCGGCTAAGTTTAGGGTTTGGTGGCGGCTAAGGTTAAGCGGCGGCTAGGGTTAAGGTTTGGTGGCGGCTAGGGTTAAGTGGCGGCTAGGGTTAGGGTTTGGCGCCGGCTAGGTTAGGGTTAAGTGGCGGCTACTTTAGGGTTAGGAGATAGTATATAGTGGAGTGGTTTTGAGATGTCTTTCATTCTCTCCTTTCATGATTTTTGAGTTCACATAGAACCTTCAAGCTTTGATTAGTTGTTGCAAGCCATAGCTTTATGATTGTAACATTTGAAGCATACAACCTTTGTAGTCTTCTTGTAGTTAATACAATTGTTAAAGCTTTCATTTCTTGCTTGTTTTCAAGTTGTTTCCAATAGGTTATGGGCCCACACCAAGCAAGAGAAAGGACATTGTGTTAGAACAAGAAGTAGTGAAAGGTTTGAGCTTGTATTGCATAGGGAAAAGGAGAGAATCGTTTTGAGACAAGGTTCTTAGTTTGCAAAGTGAGTGGGAGTTCATTTCCAAGTGGTGGCATACAAGGAGCTTGTAACTTTTCCAAGTGAGTGGGAGGTGTGGAAGAGATTTCTTCAAAGTGTTGTAAGTTTTTTTTTAAGTGTGAAAGAGAGTTCTTCAAGTTTTTGAGGTTGTCAACATTGAAGTTTGAGGTGTAAGAGAAGTTTTTTAAGTTTCTTGTAAAGGTTTTTAGGAAACTTGTTCTTTTAAGTTTTTGAAAGTGTTTACTTGTACAACATAGAAACGGAGAATCCTTTTGAGGGAAGGCTTTTAATTTGCAAGGTTGCAAAGAGAATAGTCCTTACAAGTGAGTGGGAGGTGTGGAAGAGATTTCTTCAAGGTGTTGTAAGTTTTTCAAGTGTGAAAAACTTGGTTTTTGAAAGTATCAAGGTTTTCCAAGTGAAAGTGTTTAGAAGAGAGTTCTTCTAGTTATTGAAAACTTCAACTTTCAAGTTTGAGAGTGTTTGTTGTAGCTCTTGTGTTCAAAATGTCTTCTTTTCAAATGGAGTCCTTGAAAGTCATGGAGAAGTTTGATGGTGGCAACTTTCACCTATGGAAGTTCAAAATGCGCATGATGCTTTCCAAACATGGGCTTTGGAAATTTGTTGATGGGAGTGCCACTTTGCCAACTGAAGAAGTTGCAAGAGTCAATTACAACGAAAAAGAAACCAAGGCTTTTGCATTGCTTTGTGAACATCTCACGGATGCCCAACTTGCACACATACAATATTGTGACAATGTGAGAAGTGCGTGGGAGGCTCTTTGTGGTGTGCATGAAGCTAAGACCATTGGCAACAAGTTGTTCCTTCGAAGGAGATTCTTCACCGTCAAAATGCAAGAAGGAGAGGACATGCTTGTGCACATCAACACGGTGAAAGCTCTTGCCGACCAACTACGTTCCATCGAGGTGAACATTACGGATGAAGATGTTTACATGGTACTCCTCATGAGCCTTCCTCCATCCTTTGATAACTTAGTCACAAGCTTGGAGTCCATGTCCACGAAAGATGTAGACCTTCAATTTATTGTACCAAGGTTGCTTCACGAAGTGTCCAAAAGAAAAGAATGTGAGAGTTCCGAAACTACCGCATTAGTGAACAAAACTCACAAGCCAAATGAGAAGCTTTGCTTTTATTGTAAGAAACCCGGACATTTTGTGAGAAATTGTTTGAAGAAGAAAAATGATGAAAAAGAAAAAGTTAATAAGGCTTGTGAAGATCACGAACAAATGTTTGTTGCGGCATTGAGTGCCAATGATCATACCACATATGATTGGATTGTCGATTCGGGTGCAACGCAACACATGACATTCGAACAAGAATGGTTTACCACGTACGAGCGCATTTTCCCAAGGAGGGTGTTCATGGGGGATGACACCGTTTTGGAGGCAATTGGCAAGGGGAGCATCAAAGCCACATTGCAAGTTGCAGGCCAATTGACACACATAACCATCACCCAAGTTCTTCATGTTCCAAAAATGAAAAATAATCTCATTTCGGTGAGTAAACTCATTTCGGAGGGTTTCAAAGTGGAGTTTGACAAGGATGGTTGTAAGGTCAACGATGCTCGAGGAGTTGTTGTGGCGCAAGCACGAAGGGACAAGAACTTGTACCTTCTTAATGTGAAGGTGCGTAAGGACATGGCACACATCGCAAATTCTTTGGAGGAAAGTGCGATGCTTTGGCATGAAAGACTTGGCCATCTCAAGATGGCAAGCCTTAAGGAGTTAGATGCCATGGTGGATGGCATGAATTTGAAAGAAGTGCCCTTGCATCACATTTGTGAAGGATGCGTCAAAGGCAAACATCAAAGAACATCATTTCCCAAGGACGGCGCAACAAGGGCTTCACAACTTTTGGAGATTGTGCACACGGAGGTGTGTGGGCCAATGAAGACTACATCGCATGGTGGAGCAAGATACTTTCTCACTTTCATTGATGATTTCTCAAGGAAGACTCATGTCTATCTTTTGAAGGCCAAAGGAGAAGCTTTTGAGAAGTTCAAACAATACAAGGCGTTGGTGGAGAACGAAATTGGTCACAAAATCAAAGTGCTACGTTCCGACAACGGAGGAGAATTTGTGTCTAAGAAATTTGACGCATTCCTTGCGGAATGTGGGATTCAACGACAAACAAGTGCGCCCTATTCCCCACAACAAAACGGTGTTGCGGAACGTGCCAATAGAACCATCATGGAATGTGCAAGAAGCATGATTCTTGCACAAGGGTTGGAACTTGAATTTTGGGGCGAAGCGGTGAACACGGCGGTGTACATCAAAAATCGATGTCCAACCAAGGCCCTTGATTCCAAGACCCCTCAAGAAGCGTGGAGTGGTAGGAAACCCGATGTATCCCATTTGAGAGTCTTTGGTTGTAAAGCCTTTGCACATGTCCCCGATGAGAAGAGGAGCAAATTAGAATCCAAGTCCATGCCTTGTGTGTTTTTAGGATATTACGAAGGCACCAAAGCGTATCGCTTGATGTGTGTGAAAACCAAGAGAATCATCAAAAGTAGAGATGTTGTGTTCATTGAACGGTCAAAGGAATTAAATGGTATACCTCATCTTGAGAAAGAAGAAAATGTAGTTGTGCCTCAAGAAGTTGAGGGAGAAGAACCATTGACCTTAAGTCAAGATACACCTTTGAGTGAAACAAGAATCAAAGGTGTGCAAAATGAATCCACACCAAGTTCTTCATCGGAAGAAGAATTTGTTGTTTCCAATGATGACCCATCCTGTGAACCTTCACAAGATGTTGCGAGGGAAAGACCTCAAAGGCAACGAAGGGAATGGCCTCGGGATTGGTGGATTGCTACCAAGGAGGTGGAGCGCGCCAGCATTGCATTTTTGGAAGAGCCCCAAAATGTTGAAGAAGCATTGACATGTGAAAATTCCAAGGAGTGGGAGTCTGCAATGCGAGAGGAATATGATTCTCTCATGACAAACAACACATGGACTTTGGTATCACTTCCCGCCGGTAGAAAACCCGTTTCATGCAAATGGGTGTTCAAAATCAAACAAGGGGCAAATGGGGAGGTGGAACGTTACAAGGCTAGGTTAGTGGCAAGAGGTTTTACCCAAACCTATGGAGTGGATTACAACGAAACATTTGCGCCCGTTGCAAAGTTTGTATCTATTCGTT
Source organism: Sphagnum tenellum (assembly GCA_963921925.1). Taxonomy (NCBI): domain Eukaryota; kingdom Viridiplantae; phylum Streptophyta; class Sphagnopsida; order Sphagnales; family Sphagnaceae; genus Sphagnum; species Sphagnum tenellum. Next base: position 5,888,230 of record OY998153.1, on the reverse strand, counting down.
GTGTTCTTGCATTGGCGGCCTTGGAAGACATGGAGATCCATCAAATGGATGTGAAAACCGCATTTCTCAATGGCGAGCTTGAAGAGGAGATTTACATGGACCAACCTCAAGGGTTCGTGCACCAAGGAGGTGAACATCTCGTGTGTAAGCTTCACAAGTCCTTGTATGGTTTGAAATAATCTCCAAGGGCATGGAATCAAAAGTTAGATGCGTTTCTCACAAGCATTGAATTTATCAAGAGTGAGGCGGATCCTAGTGTGTACGTTGCACAAGTGGGAGATGTGAAGTTTTTCATTGTGGTCTATGTGGATGACCTCATTTTGGTGTGCAACGATCAAAACAAACTTTTGCAAATCAAAGAGGAATTGAGTCAAAAGTTTGAAATGAAGGACCTCGGGGAATTACATTTCTTTTTGGGGATGGAGGTGGAAAGGAATCGTGATGAAAGACTCCTACGCATCAACCAAATCAAATACCTCAAAGAAATATTGAAGCGGTTTCGAATGGAGGAATGTAAGCCCATTGGAGTTCCATTGGATCCCAAGGTGAAGTTACAAAGGAATGCAAATGGAAAGGATGAACCAAAAGGATTTCCATATCAACAAGCGGTTGGGTCTTTGATGTATGCCATGTTGTGCACACGACCCGACTTGGCATACCCAATAAGCGTGTTGAGTCAACACATGGCGAACCCTAACATGGAGCATTGGATGGCCGTCAAACGAATCTTTCGATATTTGCAAGGTACATTGCAAATGAAATTACAATTTGGTGGAACACCATCCAAGGAAGTTCTTGGATATTGCGATGCGGATTGGGGTGGTGATGTTGAAGATAGGAGGTGCACCACAGGGTTTGTTTTCATGATCGGAGGTGGAGCCATTTCTTGGAGTAGCAAACGACAACCCACAATAGCATTGTCCACAACGGAGGCGGAATACATGGCAAACACGCAAGCCACAAAAGAGGCCATATGGATAACCAAATTGATGATGGATTTAGGATACATGGAGGAGAAGAAAATGATGGTGATTCGATGCGACAATCAAGGTGCGATATCATTGACCAAGAATCCCACTCACCATGCACGAACAAAACACATTGATGTACAACATCATTTTGTTCGAGAACGAGTTGAAAATGGAGAAGTTCAATTTGAATATTGTCCAACGGAACACATGGTGGCGGATGTGCTTACCAAGGCATTATCCAAAGAACGACATCATAAGTTGATAAACATGTTCGGATTAGAAACTTCATAGAGTGGGAGTGTTAGAAATTCTATTCGTTTCTAATTCCCAATGGTGATGAATGTGTAAACATTCATCAAATGGATGAATAGTATAGACATCCTTGTAGTAGTTAGGTTAGGGTTTAGAAGTGGAGACTACCTAGGGTTTGGCGGCGGCTAGGGTTAGGGTTAGGCGACGGCTAAGTTTAGGGTTTGGTGGCGGCTAAGGTTAAGCGGCGGCTAGGGATAGAGTTTGGTGGCGGCTAGGGTTAGGGTTTGGGGCCGGCTAGGTTTAGGGTTTGGGCCCACACCAAGCAAGAGAAAGGACATTATGTTAGAACAAGAAGTAGTGAAAGGTTTGAGCTTGTATTGCATAGGGAAAAGGAGAGAATCGTTTTGAGACAAAGTTCTTAGTTTGCACAGTGAGTGGGAGTTCATTTCCAAATGGTGGCATACAAGGAGCTTGTAACTTTTCCAAGTGAGTGGGAGGTGTGAAAGAGATTTCTTCAAAGTGTTGTAAGTTTTTTTTTTAAGTGTGGAAGAGTGTTCTTCAAGTCTTTAAGTTTCAAGTTTCAAGTGCAATCGTGTGAAAGAGAGTTCTTCAAGTTTTTGAGGTTTTCAACATTGAAGTTTGAGGTGTAAGAGAAGTTTTTTAAGTTTCTTGTAAAGGTTTTTAGGAAACTTGTTCTTTTAAGTTTTTGAAAGTGTTTACTTGTACAACATAGAACGGGAGAATCCTTTTGAGGGAAGGCTTTTAGTTTGCAAGGTTGCAAAGAGAATAGTCCTTACAAGTGAGTGGGAGGTGTGGAAGAGACTTCTTCAAGGTGTTGTAAGTTTTTCAAGTGTGAAAAACTTGTTTTTTGAAAGTATCAAGGTTTTCCAAGTGAAAGTGTTTAGAAAAGAGTTCTTCTAGTTATTGAAAACTTCAACTTTCAAGTTTCAGAGTGTTTGTTGTAGCTCTTGTGTTCAAAATGTCTTCTTTTCAAATGGAGTCCTTGAAAGTCATGGAGAAGTTTGATGGTGGCAACTTTCACCTATGGAAGTTCAAAATGCGCATGATGCTTTCCAAACATGGGCTTTGGAAATTTGTTGATGGGAGTGCCACTTTGCCGAGTGAAGAAGTTGCAAGAGTCGATTACAACAAAAAAGAAAGCAAGGCTTTTGCATTGCTTTGTGAACATCTCACGGATGCCCAACTTGCACACATTCAATATTGTGACAATGTGAGAAGTGCGTGGGAGGCTCTTTGTGGTGTGCATGAAGCTAAGACCATTGGCAACAAGTTGTTCCTTCGAAGGAGATTCTTCACCGTCAAAATGCAAGAAGGAGAGGACATGCTTGTGCACATCAACACGGTGAAAGCTCTTGCCGACCAACTACGTTCCATCGAGGTGAACATTACGGATGAAGATGTTTACATGGTACTCCTCATGAGCCTTCCTCCATCCTTTGATAACTTAGTCACAAGCTTGGAGTCCATGTCCACCAAAGATGTAGACCTTCAATTCATTGTAGCAAGGTTGCTTCACGAAGTGTCCAAAAGAAAAGAATGTGAGAGTTCCGAAACTACCGCATTAGTGAACAAAACTCACAAGCCAAATGAGAAGCTTTGCTTTTATTGTAAGAAACCCGGACATTTTGTGAGAAATTGTTTGAAGAAGAAAAATGATGAAAAAGAAAAAGTTAATAAGGCTTGTGACGATCACGAACAAATGTTTGTTGCGGCATTGAGTGCCAATGATCATACCACATATGATTGGATTGTCGATTCGGGTGCAACGCAACACATGACATTCGAACAAGAATGGTTTACCACGTACGAGCGCATGTCCCCAAGGAGGGTGTTCATGGGGGATGACATCGTTTTGGAGGCAATTGGCAAGGGGAGCATCAAAGCCACATTGCAAGTTGGAGGCCAATTGACACACAGAACCAACACCCAAGTTCTTCATGTTCCAAAAATGAAGAATAATCTCATTTCGGTGAGTAAACTCATTTCGGAGGGTTTCAAAGTGGAGTTTGACAAGGATGGTTGTAAGGTCAACGATGCTCGAGGAGTTGTTGTGGCGCAAGCACGAAGGGACAAGAACTTGTACCTTCTTAATGTGAAAGTGCGTAAGGACATGGCACACATCGCAAATTCTTTGGAGGAAAGTGCGATGCTTTGGCATGAAAGACTTGGCCATCTCAACATGGCAAGCCTTAAGGAGCTAAATGCCATGGTGGATGGCATGAATTTGAAAGAAGTGCCCTTGCATCACATTTGTGAAGGATGCGTCAAAGGCAAACATCAAAGAACATCATTTCCCAAGGACGGCGCAACAAGGGCTTCACAACTTTTGGAGATTGTGCACACGGACGTGTGTGGGCCAATGAAGACTACATCGCACGGTGGAGCAAGATACTTTCTCACTTTCATTGATGATTTCTCAAGGAAGACTCATGTCTATCTTTTGAAGGCCAAAGGAGAAGCTTTTGAGAAGTTCAAACAATACAAGGCGTTGGTGGAGAACGAAATTGGTCACAAAATCAAAGTGCTACGTTTCGACAACGGAGGAGAATTTGTGTCTAAGAAATTTGACGCATTCCTTGCGGAATGTGGGATTCAACGACAAACAAGTGCGCCCTATTCCCCACAACAAAACGGTGTTGCGAAACGTGCCAATAGAACCATCATGGAATGTGCAAGAAGCATGATTCTTGCACAAGGGTTGGAACTTGAATTTTGGGGCGAAGCGGTGAACACGGCGGTGTACATCAAAAATCGATGTCCAACCAAGGTCCTTGATTCCAAGACCCCTCAAGAAGCGTGGAGTGGTAGGAAACCCGATGTATCCCATTTGAGAGTCTTTGGTTGTAAAGCCTTTGCACATGTCCCCGATGAGAAGAGGAGCAAATTAGAATCCAAGTCCATGCCTTGTGTGTTTTTAGGATATTACGAAGGCACCAAAGCGTATCGCTTGATGTGTGTGAAAACCAAGAGAATCATCAAAAGTAGAGATGTTGTGTTCATTGAACGGTCAAAGGAATTAAATGGTATACCTCATCTTGAGAAAGAAGAAAATGTAGTTGTGCATGAAGAAGTTGAGGGAGAAGAACCATTGACCTTAAGTCGAGATACACCTTTGAGTGAAACAAGAATGAAAGGTGTGCAAAATGAATCCACACCAAGTTCTTCATCGGAAGAAGAATTTGTTGTTTCCAATGATGACCCATCTTGTGAACCTTCACAAGATGTTGCGAGGGAAAGACCTCAAAGGCAACGAAGGGAATGGCCTCGGGATTGGTGGATTGCTACCAAGGAGGTGGAGCGCGCCACCATTGCATTTTTGGAAGAGCCCCAAAATGTTGAAGAAGCATTGACATGTGAAAATTCCAAGGAGTGGGAGTGTGCAATGCGAGAGGAATATGATTCTCTCATGACAAACAACACATGGACTTTGGTACCACTTCCCGCCGGTAGAAAACCCGTTTCATGCAAATGGGTGTTCAAAATCAAACAAGGGGCAAATGGGGAGGTGGACCGTTACAAGGCTAGGTTAGTGGCAAGAGGTTTTACCCAAACCTACGGAGTGGATTACAACGAAACATTTGCGCCCGTTGCAAAGTTTGTATCTATTCGTTGTATTCTTGCATTGGCGGCCTTGGAAGACATGGAGATCCATCAAATGGATGTGAAAACCGCATTTCTCAATGGCGAGCTTGAAGAGGAGATTTACATGGAGCAACCTCAAGGGTTCGTGAAGCAAGGAGGTGAACATCTCGTGTGTAAGCTTCACAAGTCCTTGTATGGTTTGAAACAATCTCCAAGGGCATGGAATCAAAAGTTAGATGCGTTTCTCAAAAGCATTGAATTTATCAAGAGTGAGGCGGATCCTAGTGTGTACGTTGCACAAGTGGGAGATGTGAAGTTTTTCATTGTGGTCTATGTGGATGACCTCATTTTGGTGTGCAACGATCAAAACAAACTTTTGCAAATCAAAGAGGAATTGAGTCAAAAGTTTGAAATGAAGGACCTCGGGGAATTACATTTTTTTTTTGGGGATGGAGGTGGAAAGGAATCGTGATGAAAGACTCCTACGCATCAACCAAATCAAATACCTCAAAGAAATATTGAAGCGGTTTCGAATGGAGGAATGTAAGCCCATTGGAGTTCCATTCGATCCCAAGGTGAAGTTACAAAGGAATGCGAATGGAAATGATGAACCAAAAGGATTTCCATATCAACAAGCGGTTGGGTCTTTGATGTATGCCATGTTGTGCACACGACCCGACTTGGCATACCCAATAAGCGTGTTGAGTCAACACATGGCGAACCCCAACATGGAGCATTGGATGGCCGTCAAACGAATCTTTCGATATTTGCAAGGTACATTGCAAATGAAATTACAATTTGGTGGAACACCATCCAAGGAAGTTCTTGGATATTGCGATGCGGATTGGGGTGGTGATCTTGAAGATAGGAGGTCCACCACAGGGTTTGTTTTCATGATCGGAGGTGGAGCCATTTCTTGGAGTAGCAAACGACAACCCACAATAGCATTGTCCACCACGGAGGCGGAATACATGGCAAACACGCAAGCCACAAAAGAGGCCATATGGATAACAAAATTGATGATGGATTTAGGATACATGGAGGAGAAGAAAATGATGGTGATTCGATGCGACAATCAAGGTGCGATATCATTGACCAAGAATCCCACTCACCATGCACGAACAAAACACATTGATGTACAACATCATTTTGTTCGAAAACGAGTTGAAAATGGAGAAGTTCAATTTGAATATTGTCCAACGGAACACATGGTGGCGGATGTGCTTACCAAGGCATTATCCAAAGAACGACATCATAAGTTGATAAACATGTTCGGATTAGAAACTTCATAGAGTGGGAGTGTTAGAAATTCTATTCATTTCTAATTCCCAATGGTGATGAATGTGTTAAACATTCATCAAATGGATGAATAGTATAGACATCCTTGTAGTAGTTAGGTTAGGGTTTAGAAGTGGAGACTACCTAGGGTTTGGCGGCGGCTAGGGTTAGGGTTAGGCGGCGGTTAAGTTTAGGGTCTGGTGGTGGCTAAGGTTAGGCGGCGGCTAGGGTTAGGGTTTGGTGGCGGCTAGGGTTAAGTGGCGGCTAGGGTTAGGGTTTGGCGGCGGCTAGGTTAGGGTTAAGTGGCGGCTACTTTAGGGTTAGGAGATAGGCGCTCCACCTCCTTGGTAGCAATCCACCAATCCCGAGGCCATTCCCTTCGTTGCCTTTTAGGTCTTTCCCTCGCAACATCTTGTGAAGGTTCACAAGATGGGTCATCATTGGAAACAACAAATTCTTCTTCCGATAAAGAACTTGGTGTGGATTCATTTTGCACACCTTTGATTCTTGTTTCACTCAAAGGTGTATCTTGACTTAAGGTCAATGGTTCTTTTCCCTCAACTTCTTCATGCACAACTACATTTTCTTCTTTCTCAAGATGAGGTATACCACCTATTTCCTTTGACCCTTCGATGAACACAACATCTCTACTTTTGATGATTCTCTTGGTTTTCACACACATCAAGCGATACGCTTTGGTGCCTTCGTAATATCCTAAAAACACACAAGGCATGGACTTGGATTCTAATTTGCTCCTCTTCTCATTGGGAACATGTGCAAAGGCTTTACAACCAAAGACTCTCAAATGGGATACATCGGGTTTCCTACCGCTCCACGCTTCTTGAGGCGTCTTGGAATCAAGGGCCTTGGTTGGACATCGATTTTTGATGTACACCGCCGTGTTCACCGCTTCGCCCCAAAATTCAAGTTCCAACCCTTGTGCAAGAATCATGCTTCTTTCACATTCCATGATGGTTCTATTGGCACGTTCCGCAACACCGTTTTGTTGTGGGGAATAGGGCGCACTTGTTTGTCGTTGAATCCTACATTCCGCAAGGAATGCGTCAAATTTCTTAGACACAAATTCTCCTCCGTTGTCGGAACGTAGCACTTTGATTTTGTGACCAATTTCGTTCTCCACCAACGCCTTGTATTGTTTGAACTTCTCAAAAGCTTCTCCTTTGGCCTTCAAAAGATAGACATGAGTCTTCCTTGAGAAATCATCAATGAAAGTGAGAAAGTATCTTGCTCCACCGTGCGATGTAGTCTTCATAGGCCCACACACATCAGTGTGCACGATCTCCAAAAGTTGTGAAGCCCTTGTCGCGCCGTCCTTGGGAAATGATGTTCTTTGATGTTTGCCTTTGACGCATCCTTCACAAATGTGATGCAAGGGCACTTCTTTCAAATTCATGCCATCCACCATGGCATCTAACTCCTTAAGGCTTGCCATGTTGAGATGGCCAAGTCTTTCATGTCAAAGCATCGCACTTTCCTCCGAAGAATTTGCGATGTGTGCCATGTCCTTACGCACCTTCACATTAAGAAGGTACAAGTTCTTGTCCCTTCGTGCTTGCGCCACAACAACTCCTCGAGCATCGTTGACCTTACAACCATCCTTGTCAAACTCCACTTTGATGTTAGAAATACTATTCGTTTCTAAGTCCCAACGTTGATGAATGTGTTAAACATTCATCAAAAGGATGAATAATATTCACATCCTTGTAGTAGTTAGGTTAAGGTTTAGAAGTGGAGACTACTTAGGGTTTGGCGGCGGCTAGGGTTAGGGTTTGGTGGCGGCTAGGGTTAGGGTTAGGCGGCGGCTAGGTTAGGGTTAAGTGGCGGCTACTTTAGGGTTAATAGATAGTATATAATGGAGTGTTTTTTGAGTTGTCTTTCATTCTCTCCTTTCATGGTTTTTGAGTGCACATAGAACCTTCAAGCTTTGATTAGTTGTTGCAAGCCATAGTTTTATGATTGTAGCATTTGAAGCATACAACCTTTGTAATCTTCTTTAGTTAATACAATTGTTAAAGCTTTCATTTCTTGCTTGTTTTCAAGTTGTTTCCAATAGGTTATGGGCCCACACCAAGCAAGAGAAAGGACATTGTGTTAGAAGAAGAAGTAGTGAAAGGTTTGAGCTTGTAGTGCATAGGAAAAAGGAGAGAATCCTTTTGAGACAAGGTTCTTAGTTTGCAAAGTGAGTGGGAGTTCATTTCCAAGTGGTGGCATACAAGGAGCTTGCAACTTTTCCAAGTGAGTGGGAGGTGTGGAAGAGACTTTTTCAAAGTGTTGTAAGTTCTTAAGTGTGGAAGAATGTTCTTCAAGTCTTTAAGTTTCAAGTTTCAAGTTCAAAAGTGTGAAAGAGAGTTCTTCAAGTTTTGGAGGTTTCCAACATTGAAGTTTGAGGTGTAAGAGAAGTTTTTCAAGTTTCTTGTAAAGGTTTTAGGAAAACTTGTTTTTCGAGTTTTTTGAAAGTGTTTGCTTGTACAACATAGAAAAGGAGAATCCTTTTGAGGGAAGGCTTTTAGTTTGCAAGGTTGCAAAGAGGGTAATAGTCTTTCCGAGTGAGTTCGAGGTGTGGAAGAGATTTCTTCAAGGTGTTGTAAGTTTTTCAAGTGTGAAAAACTTGTTTTTCTGAAAGTATCACGTTTTCAAGTGAAAGTGTTTGGAAGATAATTCTTTTAATTGTTGAAAACTTCAACTTTCAAGTTTGAGAGTGTTTGTTGTAGCACAATGTCTTCCTTTCAAATGGAGTCGTTGAAAGTCATGGAAAAGTTTGATGGTGGCAACTTTCACCTTTGGAAGTTCAAGATGCGCATGATGCTTTCTAAGCACGGGCTTTGGAAGTTTGTTGATGGAAGTGCAACAATTCCTCATGATGAAGCCCAAATCACGGATTATAACGAAAAGGCGACCAAGGCATTTGCACTACTTTGTAAACATCTCACGGATGCACAACTTGGACACATTCAATATTGCGAGAATGTCAAAAGCGCTTGGGAAACACTTTGCGGTGTCCACGAAGCCAAGACCATTGGAAACAAGTTGTTTCTTCGAAGGAGGTTCTTCACCATTAAAATGCAAGAAGGGGAGGACTTGCTTGCGCACATCAACATGGTGAAGGCGCTCGCGGATCAATTACGTTCCATTGAGGTGAACATTGAAGATGAGGACGTGTACATGGTACTTCTCATGAGCCTTCCCCCATCTTTTGATAACTTGGTCACGAGTTTGGAGTCCATGTCAACCAAGGATGTTGACCTTCAATTCATCGTCGCTCGATTGCTTCATGAGGTTTCCAAAAGAAAAGAAAGTGAAAGTAAAGAGAATGCCGCATTGCTTAACAAAACCCACAAGGCAAATGAAAAGCTTTGCTTTTATTGTAAAAAACCCGGACACTTTGTGAGGAATTGTTTGAAGAAGAAGAATGATGAGAAAGAAAAAGCAAACCAAGCTTGTGATGATCAAGAACAAATGTTTGTTACCGCCTTGAGTGCTAATGATCATGCGAGAAACGATTGGATCATCGATTCCGGCGCAACGCAACACATGACGTTCGAACGAGAATGGTTCACCACTTACGAATCCATCGTTGCACGAAAGGTGTACATGGGAGATGACACCATTTTGGAGGCCGTTGGCAAAGGGAGCATCAAGGCCACAATGCAAGTTGGAGGTAAAATGTTGCTTACAACCATCACACAAGTTCTTCATGTTCCGAAAATGAGGAATAGTCTCATTTCCGTTAGCAAACTCATTTCGGAGGGCTTGAAGGTGGAGTTTGACAAGGACGGTTGTAAGGTCAACAATGTCCATGGAACCGTTGTGGCGCAAGCACGAAGGGAGAAGAACTTGTATCTTCTCAACGTCAATGTTCGAAAGGAGAGTGCGAATGTGGCAAAGTCTTCGAATGAAGGAGCTACGCTTTGGCACCAAAGACTCGGCCACCTCAACATGGCGAGTCTTAAGAAGTTGGAGAATATGGTCAATGGCATGAATTTGAATGAAGTGCCATTGCACCATGTGTGTGAAGCTTGCATTGAAGGCAAACATCAAAGGACATCTTTTCCTAAAGGTGAAGCAAGTAGGGCTTCCAAGCTTTTGGAACTAGTGCATAGCGATGTGTGCGGACCGATGAAGACCACATCTCGTGGTGGAGCACGATACTTTGTCACCTTCATCGACGATTTTTCGAGAAAAACTCATGTTTACCTTCTGAAAGCGAAAGGAGAAGTGTTCCACAAATTCAAGGCATACAAGGCCTTAGTGGAGAATCAAACCGGCATGAAGATCAAAACCTTGCGATCCGACAACGGAGGAGAATTTGTGTCCAAAAAGTTTGATGACTTTTTGCATGAATGTGGAATCGAACGTCAAACAAGTGCACCTTACACACCACAACAAAATGGAGTTGCCGAACGAGCCAATAGGACCATCATGGAATGCGCTAGAAGCATGATTCATGCACAAGGACTTGACTTGGAGTTTTGGGCGGAGGCGGTGAACACGGCGGTTTACATCAAAAATCGATGCCCCACTAAAGCCCTTCATTCAAAGACCCCGCAAGAAGCGTGGACCGGTACAAAGCCCGATGTATCTCACTTGAGAGTTTTTGGTTGCAAAGCATTTGCACACATTCCAGATGAAAAGAGAAGCAAACTAGAGTCAAAATCCATACCTTGTGTGTTTCTAGGGTATTGTGAAGGGACGAAAGCATATCGCTTAATGTGTTTAGAAACCAAAAGAATTATTAAGAGTCGAGATGTTGTGTTCCTTGAAGGGATGGAAGAAGTAGAAGGTGTTCGTGATAAGAGACCCCTTGCAAACCAAATAGAACACCTTGTTGTGGATGAAGTCGATGAACTTGTGAAGGATGTTAATCCTATATCTTTGAAGGCAAGACCCGCGGAAGACGTGGAAGGTGATGAATCTACAACAAATTCTTCTTCGGAAGAAGAATTTGTTTCATCACAAGATGAGGGTTTGAATGAACCACAACAACATGGACCAAGAGAAAGGCCCCAAAGACAACGTAAGGAGTGGCCTCGTGATTGGTGGGTGGCCACCAAAGAGGTGGAACGAGCCACCATAGCATTTTCGGAAGAACCCCAAACCGTGGAAGAGGCGTTGAATGGCGAAGATGCAAAGAAGTGGGAGATTGCCATGCAAGAAGAATACGACTCTCTTCTTGTCAACAACACTTGGTCCTTGGTGCCACTCCCCAAGGGTAGAAAACCCATTTCTTGCAAATGGGTGTTCAAAATCAAACATGGGGTCCATGGTGAAGTCGAACGGTACAAGGCAAGACTTGTGGCAAGAGGTTTCACCCAAACATTTGGAGTTGATTACAATGAAACTTTTGCACCCGTTGCAAAGTTTGTGTCAATTCGTTGTATCCTTGCACTTGCGGCCATTGAAGACATGGAGATTCATCAAATGGACATCAAAACCGCATTTCTCAATGGTGACCTTGAAGAGGAGATCTACATGGAGCAACCCGAAGGATTCACACATGAAGGGGAACATCTTGTGTGTAAGCTTCACAAATCATTGTATGGCTTGAAACAATCTCCAAGGGCTTGGAACCAAAAGCTAGACGCTTTTTTAAAAAGCATAGAATTTACGAGAAGTGATGCGGACTTTAATGTGTATGTTGCGCAAGTGGAGGATGTGAAATTTTTCATCGTCGTCTACGTGGATGATCTCATCTTGGTGTGCAATAATAAGGACAAGCTTTTGCAAGTGAAGGAAGAACTTTCGAGAAAGTTCGAAATGAAAGATCTTGGCGATTTGCATTTTTTCCTTGGCATGGAAGTGGAAAGGGATCGTGCACAACGTCTTCTTTACATCAACCAAATTGGGTACCTCAAGGAGATTCTCAAACGCTTTCGCATGGAGGATTGCAAACCCATTGGAGTGCCACTTGATCCCAAGACGAAGTTGAAGAAGAATGTGAACAAGGATGATGAAATGGTGAAGGTTCCTTATCAACAAGCCGTGGGATCCTTGATGTATGCCATGTTGTGTACTCGACCCGATTTGGCATACCCAATAAGCGTGGTTAGTCAACACATGGCCAATCCAAGCCTAGAACATTGGATTGCGGTGAAACGCATTTTTCGATACTTGCAAGGCACATTACAATTCAAATTACGCTTCGGAGGATTATCACCCCAAGATGTGGTCGGATATTGTGATGCGGATTGGGCCGGTGACCTTGAGGATAGGAGATCCACCACAAGGTTTGTATTCATGATGGGAGGTGGAGCCACTTCGTGGAGTAGCAAACGACAACCCATAATCGCTTTGTCAACCACGGAGGCGGAATACATGGCAAGTACACAAGCTACCAAGGAAGCCATATTCGTTTCTAAGTCCCAACGTTGATGAATGTGTTAAACATTCATCAAAAGGATGAATAGTATTCACATCCTTGTAGTAGTTAGGTTAAGGTTTAGAAGTGGAGACTACTTAGGGTTTGGCGGCGGCTAGGGTTAGGGTTTGGTGGCGGCTAGGGTTAGGGATAGGCGGCGGCTAGGTTAGGGTTAAGTGGCGGCTACTTTAGGGTTAATAGATAGTATATAATGGAGTGTTTTTGAGTTGTCTTTCATTCTCTCCTTTCATGGTTTTTGAGTGCACATAGAACCTTCAAGCTTTGATTAGTTGTTGCAAGCCATAGTTTTATGATTGTAGCATTTGAAGCATACAACCTTTGTAATCTTCTTTAGTTAATACAATTGTTAAAGCTTTCATTTCTTGCTTGTTTTCAAGTTGTTTCCAATATTTGAAACCTTCCGAAATGAGTTTGCTCACCGAAATGAGATTATTCTTCATTTCTGGAACATGAAGAACTTGGGTGATGGTTGTGTGTGTCAATTGGCCTCCAACTTGCAATGTGGCTTTGATGCTCCCCTTGCCAATTGCTTCCAAAACGGTGTCATCCCCCATGAACACCCTCCTTGGGGAAATGCGCTCGTACGTGGTAAACCATTCTTCTTCGAATGTCATGTGTTGCGTTGCACCCGAATCCACAATCCAATCATATGTGGTATGATCATTGGCACTCAATGCCGCAACAAACATTTGTTCGTGATCTTCACAAGCCTTATTAACTTTTTCTTTTTCATCATTTTTCTTCTTCAAACAATTTCTCACAAAATGTCCGGGTTTCTTACAATAAAAGCAAAGCTTCTCATTTGGCTTGTGAGTTTTGTTCACTAATGCGGTAGTTTCGGAACTCTCACATTCTTTTCTTTTGGACACTTCGTGAAGCAACCTTGCTACAATGAATTGAAGGTCTACATCTTTAGTGGACATGGACTCCAAGCTTGTGACTAAGTTATCAAAGGATGGAGGAAGGCTCATGAGGAGTACCATGTAAACATCTTCATCCGTAATGTTCACCTCGATGGAACGTAGTTGGTCGGCAAGAGCTTTCACCGTGTTCATGTGCACAAGCATGTCATCTCCTTCTTGCATTTTGATCGTGAAGAATCTCCTTCGAAGGAACAACTTGTTACCAATGGTCTTAGCTTCATGCACACCACAAAGAGCCTCCCACGCACTTCTCACATTGTCACAATATTGAATGTGTGCAAGTTGGGCATCCGTGAGATGTTCACAAAGCAATGCAAAAGCCTTGGTCTCTTTTTCGTTGTAATCGGCTCTTGCAACTTCTTCACTCGGCAAAGTGGCACTCCCATCAACAAATTTCCAAAGCCCATGTTTGGAAAGCATCATGCGCATTTTGAACTTCCATAGGTGAAAGTTGCCACCATCAAACTTCTCCATGACTTTCAAGGACTCCATTTGAAAAGAAGACATTTTGAACACAAGAGCTACAACAAACACTCTCAAACTTGAAAGTTGAAATTTTTAATAAGTAGAAGAACTCTCTTCTAAACACTTTCACTTGGAAAACCTTGATACTTTCAAATAACAAGTTTTTCACACTTGAAAAACTTACAACACCTTGAAGAAATCTCTTCCACACCTCCCACTCACTTGTAAGGACTATTCTCTTTGCAACCTTGCAAATTAAAAGCCTTCCCTCAAAAGGATTCTCCCTTTCTATGTTGTACAAGTAAACACTTTCAAAAACTTAAAAGAACAAATTTCCTAAAGACCTTTACAAGAAACTTAAAAAACTTCTCTTACACCTCAAACTTCAATGTTGGAAACCTCAAAAACTTGAAGAACTCTCTTTCACACGATTGCACTTGAAACTTGAAACTTAAAGACTTGAAGAACACTCTTCCACACAAAAAAAAGAAAAACTTACAACACTTTGAAGAAATCTCTTCCACACCTCCCACTCACTTGGAAAAGTTACAAGCTCCTTGTATGCCACCACTTGGAAATGAACTCCCACTCACTTTGCAAACTAAGAACCTTGTCTCAAAACGATTCTCTCCTTTTCCCTATGCAATACAAGCTCAAACCTTTCACTACTTCTTGTTCTAACACAATGTCCTTTCTCTTGCTTGGTGTGGGCCCATAACCTATTGGAAACAACTTGAAAACAAGCAAGAAATGAAAGCTTTAACAATTGTATTAACTAAAAGAAGATTACAAAGGTTGTATGCTTCAAATGCTACAATCATAAAACTATGGCTTGCAACAACTAATCAAAGCTTGAAGGTTCTATGTGCACTCAAAAAACATGAAAGGAGAGAATGAAAGACAACTCAAAACCACTCCACTATATATTATCTCCTAACCCTAAAGTAGCCGCCACTTAACCCTAACCTAGCCGCCGCCAAACCCTAACCCTAGCCGCCGCCAAACCCTAACCCTAGCCACCGCTTAACCCTAGGTAGTCTCCACGTCTAAACCCTAACCTAACTACTACGAGGATGTCTATACTATTCATCCATTTGATGAATGTTTAACACATTCATCACCATTGGGAATTAGAAACGAATAGAATTTCTAACACGCTCCACCTCCTTGGTAGCAATTCACCAATCTCGAGGCAATTCCCTTTGTTGCCTTTGAGGTCTTTCCCTCGCAACATCTTGTGAAGCTTCATAAGATGGGTTATCATTGGAAACAACAAATTCTTCTTTCGTGAAGGAACTTGGTGTGGATTCACTTTGCACTCCTTCCATTCTTGTTTCACTCAAAGGTGTATCTTGACGTAAAGTCAATGGTTCTTCTCCCTCAACTTCTTCATGCACAACTACATTTTCTTCTTTCTCAAGATGAGGTATACCACTTATTTCCTTTGACCCTTCAATGAACACAACATCTCTACTTTTGATGATTCTCTTGGTTTTCACACACATCATGCGTATTTTGAACTTCCATAGGTGAAAGTTGCCACCATCAAACTTCTCCATGACTTTCAAGGACTCCATTTGAAAAGAAGACATTTTGAACACAAGAGCTAGAACAAACACTCTCAAACTTGAAAGTTGAAGTTTTCAATAAGTAGAAGAACTCTCTTCTAAACACTTTCACTTGGAAAACCTTGATACTTTCAAAAACAAGTTTTGCACACTTGAAAAACTTACAACACCTTGAAGAAATCTCTTCCACACCTCCCACTCACTTGTAAGGACTATTCTCTTTGCAACCTTGCAAACTAAAAGCCTTCCCTCAAAAGGATTCTCCCTTTCTATGCTGTACAAGTAAACACTTTCAAAAACTTAAAAGAACAAGTTTCCTAAAAACCTTTACAAGAAACTTAAAAAACTTCTCTTACACCTCAAACTTCAATGTTGGTGTTAGAAATTCTATTCGTTTCTAATTCGCAATGGTGATGAATGTGTTAAACATTCATCAAATGGGTGAATAGTATAGACATCCTTGTAGTAGTTAGGTTAGGGTTTAGAAGCGGAGACTACCTAGGGTTTGGCGGCGGCTAGGGTTAGCGTTAGGCGGCGGCTAAGTTTAGGGTTTGGTGGCGGCTAAGGTTAAGCGGCAGCTAGGGTTAGGGTTTGGTGGCGGCTAGGGTTAAGCGGCGGCTAGGGTTAGGGTTTGGCGGCGGCTAGGTTAGGGTTGAGTGGCGGCTACTTTAGGGTTAGGAGATAGTATATAGTGGAGCGGTTTTGAGTTGTGTTTCATTCTCTCCTTTCATGGTTTTTGAGTGCACATAGAACCTTCAAGCTTTGATTAGTTGTTGCAAGTCATAGTTTTATGATTGTAGCATTTGAAGCATACAACCTTTGTAATCTTCTTTTAGTTAATACAATTGTTGAAGCTTTCATTTCTTGCTTGTTTTCAAGTTGTTTCCAATAGTTGGAAACCTCAAAAACTTGAAGAACTCTTTTTCA